>VXAD01005927.1:163278-325949 GCA_013399195.1 Dicrurus megarhynchus | reverse complement strand
AAGGGGGGATGTGGATGGCAGGAGGGAGGGAAGGGGATGGGGGCAAAGCCAGCGTTTGGGGAAGAGTTGGAGGCTGGGCTGGTGCAGAGGTGGTCAGGGCTGTAGTGAAAACTGGGGGAGCAGGGGCCTGTGGGGGTGTGTAAATTGTTTGCCGTGACAGAGGGGAGCAGATCAGAGAATCAGAGTGGTTTGGGTTGGAAGGGAGCTTAAAGCTCATCCCATTCCATCCCTGCCATGGGCAGGGACACCTTCCACTATCCCAGAGTGCTCCAAGCCCCATCCAGCCTGGCCTTGGGCACTTCCAGGGATCCAGGAGCAGTCACAGCTTAGCTGGGAATTCCATCCCAGCCTCTCCCCACCCTCCCAGCCAGGAATTCCTTCCGATTATCCTATCTCTCCCTGCCCTCTGGCACTGGGAAGCCATTCCCTGTGTCCTGTCCCTCCATGCCTTGTCCCCAGTCCCTCTGCAGCTCTCCTGGAGCCCCTTTAGGCCCTGGAAGGGGCTCTGAGCTCTCCCTGGATCCTTCTCTTCTCCAGGTGAACATTCCCAGCTCTCCCAGCCTGGCTCCAGAGCAGAGGGGCTCCAGCCCTGGGATCCACAATGTGATGGGAAAGGGAGATGATGACTCTTGATGGGAAAACCCACCTGGTAGCCTCGCTGAACCCACAAGTATCAAGAATATTTTCACACAGTTTCAACCAGAAAGTGCTGCTTAATCACAGCCTTTACATCCAGCAGCCTCAGAATGATTTGAAAAGGGAAGTAAACAGGCCTGTGAGTGTATAAATAATTCCATAATATTGCCACTGTTGCTGCCTCAACTTGGAAGAGCTGGAAGTAGCTGCAGCCCTGCTCAGCGGGCCTGGCTGGGCACCCAGCCCTGCTGCTCTCAGATAAGGACCTGTATCAGTGCACGAGAAGTGCTTTAACATCTTGGAGGACTTTAGCCTGGATGTTTGGGTTTCCACGAGAGAAGTCTCCAGGCAGTTAAATCCATGACTCGAGCTCAGCCCGTTCTCCGAGCTCCCGCTGCGGTTCCGCTCCCCGCTCTCCCGGCCAGCCCATCCGTGTTTGAGCTTTCCCTAGGAAAGCATCCCATGGTTCTGCTCTGGAAAGGGTGGCTGGAATGCTGGGCATGCCTTGTCTGTGTTGTGTTTACTTTGACTATATTCTCCTTGCTCGTCCCCTGAGTAAACAATCCTAATCCAGTGCTGCACATCCAAGGCAGCTCTGCTGGATCTTGCTGAACCTCCCTGCGTTTTTATGCCTCCTTTTGCCATCAGCTGGCCGGGGGTAAACACAGTATTCCTAGGCAGGGAAAACCACTGATTTATATGGATTATTCTAATCCAGCATCATGCAAGCAAAATCAAAAAATAGTTTGACTACCTAATGATTCAGAAATGCAGACGTGTTGCCAAAAAATGTTAGCATTTGTTAGCTTTACACTTGAGCAAATGCATTCTGGTAGAGAATTGAACTTCTTTATTTTAACTCTTATCTGCAGAGTTTTAAGGCTTTGGAATTTATTCCACAAAAAAAAAGGGAAACATGTTTTACAATTAGAACAAACACGGAAATGAGTCTTTAAATTTCTTGTATCTTCCTCTTTTTTGCAATAAATGTTTCTAGACTTATATATACAGGGACAAACATTCTTCCTTTAAATACAGCCAGAAAGTTTGTTCCGTTATTGAACAGGAGCTCTAATATGATTTAGCATTTTCTGCTTTGAGATAATGGTTTGAAACAGGGCTTCAGTGAAATAAATTCAGTGTACCTTAGTGAGGAAAGGGGGTTTCTTTGGAATAACTCGGTTTCTTTTGAGTGCTTAAATATTTCAATAAAAACAGGAACAAAATTTTTGGAGGAACCTCGGCAGAAGAAGGAACCAGATGTGTTGATTTTGTAAACATTAAACGATCTGCATTCTAAGAATTACTCTCTGATCCCTTTGAATTCAAGGACTGACTAAGTAATTTTGTGTCTCTCTATTGGACAGTGTTTTTCTGTGCATTTGCCAATCATAACCAGAGCCCTGATATTACTGTAAGGTATAAAATATCAGGAATAATGTGAGATTTTAATTTTTTGTCACTGTCTTCCGTAAAAATTATTTTCGACCTAATACAGGGGGATAATTTTGCATAGTTCCATTAAAAATAATTTTTAAAAAGTGGTAATTTAGGATGAGTAGAACTCTTATCAGTACAGAAGCTTGGTTTCTGAATTTAATTTCTATTGGATAATGTAAACTCAAAGTAGTGATACTATTCCATGTTAGTTTCTGGTTAGCTGGAGCTTACTAAAAATTAACTTAAGTTTTTTTTTCCTGTTCTAGGCTGAAAAAAATCCCAAAACCCAAACCTGTCCCAAAGTATTGGGGTTTTTTTCTAAATTACCAAGCTGTTCAACGTTGTTTCAAATAAATATTCTCCTATAGTTCTGTCACAAGCAAGAAAAAGGGATTTGTTCAATCAGCTGAAATGAAATTATCTGCAAACCAGCAATGAGTTATTTATGCGTTTTCCCCATGATTCACTGTCTGATGAAAAATATGTTAATATTTGTTATAATTTATAAAGCCAGATTTGAGAGGATTTGGGGTTTTATTTAGGTTTCTGTGTAGCAATACACAAGTCAATCGAGTCTTTGACATCAGACAGACTGGGAGGGACTTGAACCAAGTGAAATTACCTGTTCTGCATGAAATCGGTCTCTCAGAATCTTGCTTGTTGCAAGTTTTTCTCACTACTCTAAAATACAAAAAAATCAAACTAAACTGTTTTGGATAAAAGTGAGGAAAATAATAAATTCCTGCAACATTCCAGTATGAAGTATTCAATGGGAAATACATGCAGTTATTCAATGTTTAAAAGTGCTGGCTTTGTTTTCATTTATAGCCAGGGAGCTTTGCATTACTTTGACATGATTTTTACTTTAATTTAATTTTTTATGTAGGAAATGATACAATCTATCATTTTAAAATATTTTTTTTTGTATTATTTCTTGTGATTTGATGCTGCCATAAATAATATGAAATGGTGATAACATGATTTGGGTAAGAAAACTTTTAATTAATGTCTGGGCAGAGCACTGTGTGTTTCTGGAGAGAAATCTGTTCAGATTTAGGGGAGCAAATCTATTTTCTGTGTGTTTGTGGGGTTTTTAGGGTTATTATCCCATAGGTACCCCTTCCTCTGGGCTGGATGGGGCTGGTGCCTCTCCCAGAGGTCAGCTGGTGGTTCGTAGTGGAGTGCAGCATATTTTCCTCTGTGCAATGAAAAAAGAAGTTTTATGACCTGAGCAAAACACTTTCCCCATTTCTGTAGAGACTTTTAGTGTCCAAAAGCTTTTCATAAATACAGCTATAGAATACCTAAGGCTATTCAATTCATCTTCTCAAGGGCAAAGGATTTTTTTTCTTTTTTTTTTTTCCTTTTTTGATTAAATTTTTTGGAGAAAGGAAGCTGTCAGAAGGGACTTTATAGTTTTGCCTTTGTTGAATTGACACTCTATAAAATTTTATTTTAGCAGATTCGATACGAGAGGGAAGCAAACGATAGACTCCAAGTAGGGCAGAGAAGAAAGTTGTAGGTTATTAAATCTTTTCAAGGAGAAAAGGAAGCAGTTCAGTGTGCTCACAGAGGTTCCTGTGTCAGCAGTTGGGAAGCCTGGCAGAGATTATCTTCAGCCAGCAGCAGGTTAAGAAGGACAGGATGGGAAGGGGACGCTGAACTTCCAGCATGAAGGAAATTGAGATATTTAACCTGGTTCAGAACTGGGTTTGCTTTAGATCTCGTTTTACTCTGCAGTCTTCGAGCTGCAGTGTGAGAGAGTTTAGAGCACGCAGGTTAAAAAGTGAATGTCAGTGTCTTGAAATAGACACTTCAATAGAATTGTTCATTTTTTTTAGAATGACATTATCATTAAGGAAAAATGATAGCAACATAACAGATAAATTGGAGTGATTTAGCACTTCACCCACGGGTTTGGTTTTGGGGAAGGGAGGGTTTCCACCCCGTACTGCTCTCCATGAGCATCCCCAGAAGTTTTGCTGAGAACTGGCCCCTCTCTGAAGGGCAGTATTAATGGAATTATTTCAGGGTCATTTGGCCCCGAGGTCCGTGCCACGATCTGGCAGCTCCGTTCTTCGTGCCAGGTGAGTTGGGCGTTCGGGCGCGAGCGTCGCTCCGCTCCGAGCCCCCCCAGCTTGGATCTGCGTCCAAAGCGCAGCAACATTCCTGTCAGAATCCATCCGTGGGCTGGCCTCCCATCCCTGGAGCTGGTCATGCCTCTGGAACGCGCTGCGGAGCGAGCGGGGTGTGGCTGGGGAGCGGAGCAGGTGGAGCCAGGTGAGCCGTGGAGGCTCTCGGAGCAGTCGTGTCCCTGCCAGTTGGGACTTGTGGGAGACTTGCAGGCATCGGGAGCACAATCCTTCACTCCGGTGTCGTTCTCACGGAAAATTGCTTCTTGTTTTAGGGGATTGGCCTGGCTGGTGCTTGATTACCCACCTTGGTAATGAGGGGAAATGGGAGAGAGAAAATCCTGGAGACGTTTCTGTGAAGTTAGTCCTATGTGGGACTTGACTGGGAGAATTCCACTTGTCCTGTGTCTAGCCAGGGCAATGAGAAATATTCCAGCAGCCTGAGAGCAGGTGAACATTATCCAGACTGCAGCAGTTTGGGAATCAGACCTTCTGTTTTGGGAAGTTGTCATTTCTGCAGTCATGGAGACGCTCATTAGACATCTCACATTCAATATGCAGCTTATTGAGCAGTTGGCTGAGAAATGATGAGCAGAACAAGTGTATCTTGAGGGAAAGCTGGCTTTGGAGAGCGTGGTCTTCCCTGGGTTAAGCGTCTACTTGTACTTGTTTTAATTTTTTTAATGAATCCAAAGATGCTTCTGGACATGGACACTTTTCTGATGGGATGGGGTAGGTCCAGGCGGGAAAGGAGTGCTGCTTTAGGGTCATCCCTTTGCTTTGTGTGATGATCTAGAAGGAGAAAACCCAGCGTGGTGGCAAGGATGTAACCTTTGAGTTTATTTTTTATATGCTGGTATTAGAAATTGGAAATTTCTAATTGGAATTTCTAATTTCTAAATTGGAAAATTAGAAATTTATGTGCTGCTATTTATATGCTGGTATGAGACCCTTCAATTATGAGGTGAGATGGGTGCAGTTCCCTGATTCTGCTTCCAAAACTTAAAATGACATTGTATTAAAAATAAAAATAAAAACCAAAGCATTAAACTAAACAAAAGTACATGGGATAATGTTTTAGTTTCTTGTCCACTAATAAGTTCATAGTTAAAACAATGACAAGAAAAATGGGTGTAAAATTGTGCCCTTGGGCACATTCTACAAAGGGTCCAGAATAGTCACTTCTCATGCACTGAGACTTCCACTAAATTTATATATTCTACAGCTTTCCTAGCACCGATAAAAAGGCCTGGATCAATGATATAATTTACCAATGTAGACCTTAGTTTCTATTTTTAAGTAAGTGATATCTAATATTTGGTAGGGGGTTGGGAGCATCTTGTGAGGAAACATTTATCTCTGAGGATTTTGGATTATAAGGCCAGAATAAATATGGGAGAGCAGAGCGAATTTCCGAAATATCAGTCTGAACAGAACAAAAGGATTGGGGCTTCTTTTCTTTGGGGTAGGTTCTTTTGTTGTTGTTGTTCTTTTTATCTCCTAACTGAAAAATACTCCAGTTCTATCCCCACCCCCAAGTGAAAGAAGAATTGGAGTGCACTAAGACACCAAGAGAAGCAGAAAAGGTGAAAAGCCCCAAGCAGTGAGGGCAGACGCAAAGGAGGCCATAAAGGGTTTGTTGTGTGGTACACAGGTTGTTAATGCTGTTAATGATTGAACTGTTTATGGGGGATTACAAAGGGGTAGGAAACGACTCTGCTCAGGAATTCCACTGAATCCCAGAGACAGGAACAAAAGTTTAGCAGGATGCTGGACTCGGACTGGAGTTGACCAGCAGAAGCTCCCCAGAGCTGGTGAGGAGCACAAATACGAGTGGCTGTAGGGTCATCCTGGTTTGATTGAGCCACCGGACGTGTCCCCCCGGGCGAGAGGCTCCTGGGACACCAATAACTGCGTGGCACTATTGAGTTACCAGCGTGCTAGGGTTACAGGAGCTGGGAGTTCACAGAAATATGCTGTCATACTTGCTAGACCTGTACATCGAGTTTGGGGGTTGGGCATTTTGGGGGTTTGTTTTCTTGGGGGTTTTAATAAATGCAAACTTCCTAAAACCCACTGATAGTTAGATATTGCCCTGCTGGGTGTCCATTTTAGTTGTTAAAGGTCAGGAAAATTGTTTTACTACTGGTTTTATGAATACTTTTGACATCCAGCTTGTTCCCTCAGAAGTGTAATGTTACGGTTTATAAACTGGAAGTCCCTTCTCCTATTTTCCCATGTCATAATCGAGTTTACAGCAGCTCTGGCTGCTTCTCTTCTGGTTGCATTTCAGGCTCAATGATTCGGATTCTTGGGCCGTGTCCCCACGGGTGGTGACCTTAGGGAGGGCTCAGAGGAGTGCTGGGACTTGCCCTGTGTTTCGTTGGGCTGTTGCAGTCTGAAACCATCCTGTCCTGTTCATAAACCTATCATGCAGAATCTGATCACCAGGTCTGTGCTTAGAAATCGAGGAGAAACCTTTTAAACTCCTCGTAGTAGAGACGGGAAGAGGAGGAGTAGCCAGACTTGTCATTTCCCTGCAAAAGAGGCTCCTCAGTTTCTAGAAACGTTTCTGGTGGTGTTGAGTGGTTTGATCAGCCTGTAGCTGTGTTTGCAGTAAAAAAATGCATATTTTGGATGTTTCTCCCAAAGTCATAGACTTGTCTTTACCCTTAATAGTTCTTGGGCACGTTATGATGGTTGTTATAGATCGTGCAAAGTGGTGAAAATGCTCCTTTGAGCAGTGCCAGGTTTTAGCATTAGAAGGTTCAGGGAATACTGAGCAGAGAGAAAAGCTGGAACATCCTGGCCATTGTAGTACTCTAACGTATCAAATTACGCACCCACCCCGCCATTTGTGCAAAAATCATTAATCCAAACCACGTGTCTGTCGTACATGATTTCATTTCACCTATTGATGATACCAGGTCTGGGGTGAGACATCTCTGTGAGTGAGACTCCTGGCATATTCCAAATGGGAATCCAACCGTGAGCCATGGATCAGGTTAGCACCAATGACATTAATTAGCAAAATCCATCAGCTGCCAATCAAACTGCTGCAAGCTCCACTTTTGGCTGCAGATTTAGGCTTACTGGAGCTAACCTGGGTGTAGGAACTCAAGTGCAGTGGCTGCTGCAGCAATTTGAGCTGGCTCTGGCTGGGAAGGGGAGCACTGGCTTGCAAGGAAGCTCCCAATCCTTGGAAGTTGTTCCTGCAGCGAACTGTGAGAGTGTTTGGTGTGCAGGCTCCCTGCTCCTGGCATGTTGTCTGCTGGTTCTTCATAACCTGCTGTGAAATACAGAGTGCAAGGATACAGGGATGAATCCATCAGTTTGGGATAAATGTCACTGTTTTGGGGGTTTTCTCCTAAGTTGTTCAGAACTGGATGTAAAATGTTGCATTAAACCTTGGCAGGCACCAGTGTGCCACTTTGCTGTGTAAGTTTGGGTTCATCTGTGAAGGGGATTTTGGAGAAATAATACTGATCTTTTCCCTTCCCCCAGAGAAAACAGAAATCTGCTGCTAAAAACTTGTGATTTTTTTACAGCTGTTTTGGACACTGGGGAGAAGGGGCAGTGGATGTGTCTGAATTCTCTCTGGAGCATTTCAGGGTATCATTTAGGAATGTTTCACCGTACAGTTGCATTCTGCAAAAGTCACAGGATCTATACTCATAAATAATTTGTGCTTTTTCTGAACTGCCCTCCTTTAGAGCCTGCTCTGTTCAGCAGCGAGTGCAGAATGAAACCTCACGTGATGCACGTGGGTTCAGCAGTTGATGAGCAGCTAATTAAGAAGCTGCTCTGGACCTCTGGAAAGAGGTGCTGTGGAAGTGTGTATCCAGGAAAACAGACCTTAGGCCACCCAAAACATCTCCTGGACTTCAGGGATGGAGCTGGAGAGAGTCTCCATTTGTCCCAGTCAAGGAATGAGCAATAGTATCACGTTCTCTATTTTATGTGTGGATATTTACAGACAGATTATTCATCTCTGCCTTTTTCTCCCCAGTACAGGAAGTTTTGCTGGCATTTAGGTAGCTTGTCTCAATTGGGATTTTTTTCTTCCTTCTAAAACCCAAAGGTTTGCACTGCAAAAGAAACCTAAGGGAAAAGTTCTCTGAAATGAGGATGTGTGTGCAGAATGATGGCTGGGTGTCCACCCACAGATTAAAACATTCCTGCCAAGGGTAGCTCTGTTCAGATACAGCAAAATAATTGTGTGGGGACTGTAAGTGGTAGAAAGTTGCTGTTGCCTGTTCTAAGAAAGTAGAGAAGAGAACGAAAATCTGACTTTAGCTTAGAACTTGAATTAGAAACCACAGAGAAGCAGGATGGAAATCCTCCAGCCTGCAGTGGCATTTATTGCCCAGGATACAGATTTGTGTTACTCACTTTAAGAAGCTCTGCGGGACTGTTTGTGTCTGAAGTTCTGTACCTGTTACATGGCTTTGATGTTCCTGCTAGAGGATGAAGTGGGTTCTCCTGTAAATTCGTAGGTAAAGCAGGCTGAGCTCTCCTTGTCACCTCCTGTGTCTGTCAGGCCTGGCAAAGGTGTTGGGAAAGTCCTCTCCACCTGCATGCTGGGAGTTGCAGGCAGCTGCTGGAGGGCTGTGCTCCAGCTGAGTGAGGAACAGGGGGCAGGTCAGGGGGGTGTTTGTCCCTCTCTGCTCCACTGAGGTGAGACCCCAGCTGCAGGGGCCCAGAATGATGTGGAGCTGCTGGAGAGAGTCCAGAGGAGGCCACAGAGCCTCCTCCAAGGCTGGAGCCCCTCTGCTCTGGAGCTAGGCTGGGAGAGCTGGAAATGTTCACCTGGAGAAGGGAAGGACACAGGGAGAGCTCAGAGCCCCTTGCAGGGCCTAAAGGGGCTCCAGGAGAGCTGGAGAGGGACTGGGGACAAGGGCTGGAGGGACAGGACACAGGGAATGGCTTCCCAGTGCCAGAGGGCAGGGATGGATGGGATATTGGGAAGGAATTCCTGGCTGGGAGGGTGGGGAGGGGCTGGCACAGGGGGCCCAGAGAAGCTGTGACTGCTCCTGGATCCCTGGAAGTGTCCAACGCCAGGCTGGAGGAACCTGGGATAGGGGAAGATGTCCCTGCCTGTGGCAGGAGGTGGATCAAGATGGGCTTTAATGCCCCTTCCAACCCAATTCCATGATTTTTTACATGCTGGGTGCTGCACAGGATCCTGTGTATTTCCTTGCCCTTACCTGTGCAGGTGTCCAGGGCTGGGATGCAGCCACCTCCTCTCTCCCTATCGCAGCAGAGCCCGATGCAGAAATGGCCCAGTGTTGCTGAGCTTGGTGCAGAACCTCCCCTGTGAACACCTCCAGTCACAAATCAATAATTGCCTGACAAGATCCATTTGGATCCTACCAAGACTTTTCATTCACCAGTTGTGTGTTCAGGGCTATGTGGCACAGAAATATGAATTCAGTTTGGAAAGGAAGCAGACACTGCGGGTGTATCTGGAAGCTGAGTTTGTAAACCCAGAGAAGTCTTGTGCCAGAAGCTTTTCTGAAACTCAAGGTGTGGCAGCTGCTTTTTATTACCTGGTGTGTCTGATTCAAAACCTTCACCATACTGTTAATTAAAGAGCTCAAAAGGAGCTGGTTGGTATCATGTTGTAGACCCTTTGGAAGCTGGAGAAGTGCCACTGGATGCAGAGTTTAGTCAGTACAGCTGAGGTGGAGATGCAGAATCCCTGAGCATGATGCTCTTGGCTCTACAATGATGTATCTGATGGACACAGGGNGCAGAACCTCCCCTGTGAACACCTCCAGTCACAAATCAATAATTGCCTGACAAGATCCATTTGGATCCTACCAAGACTTTTCATTCACCAGTTGTGTGTTCAGGGCTATGTGGCACAGAAATATGAATTTGTCATAAACCACCACCCCCCCCAGTTTGGAAAGGAAGCAGACACTGCGGGTGTATCTGGAAGCTGAGTTTGTAAACCCAGAGAAGTCTTGTGCCAGAAGCTTTTCTGAAACTCAAGGTGTGGCAGCTGCTTTTTATTACCTGGTGTGTCTGATTCAAAACCTTCACCATACTGTTAATTAAAGAGCTCAAAAGGAGCTGGTTGGTATCATGTTGTAGACCCTTTGGAAGCTGGAGAAGTGCCACTGGATGCAGAGTTTAGTCAGTACAGCTGAGGTGGAGATGCAGAATCCCTGAGCATGATGCTCTTGGCTCTACAATGATGTATCTGATGGACACAGGGGCCCATTTTGGGGTTTTCCATGGCAGCATTAAGATGACAGAACAAGTAAAACTGGGGAAGCTTTGTCCCAGTGATGTCTTCAGGAACAGTGAAATTTGCATTTTAATTTTTTCTGTATAAACTTACCGAACTTTAAAGGGAGATGAGTGTTCATCCTTCCTTATCTTTCCCTCTCCTTGCCTTTCCTGGCCCAGACACTTTAAGGAAAGGGCTTCAGCATTCTGGCATTCCTTGAGGACACAATCCATCAGGAAGAAATAGCACTTCATGTTTTGTGCATGGCATCATTGCTGGGGATGGGAGAGAAGAAGGAAATTAAAAAGCTGCCCGTTGCTTTCTGCTTTTTCATGGAGAGCAGGTCTCCAGAGGAAATGGGAAGAGAGGAGCTCTGCCACGAGCCTTTCAGAGACAGATCTCTTCAGCTGAGTGCTCAAGTGGCTCTGCAAGGAGTGCTGGCCTGGAAATGGCCAGAAATCCACCTCTGTGGGGCCTTGGTGTCTCTGCTGGGTTCTGTCAGTCACTGGGAGAAGAGATTCAATCAGCTGAGGGTGTGAGTGGAGCAGACCGAGGTACAAAAAGCCCCAGAGCCGCAGAGGGACCGGCTGGGAGACGCTGGAGCCGCTCGCTCTGCGCTGCCTCCTCCTGGCTGGGAGAGGGAATCTGGGCCATGTCTGTCCGTCCGTCCCTCAGAATTCCAGCCTCGCCTCAGCCAGCCACACCTGAAGGGGCATTTCCTCCACTCTCCCTCTTCTCTTCCCCACTCACCCCAAAGCAGGGACAGCAAAGGGGGATCCGGAGTGTTTGATCAGGGGAAAAGGCTCTTTTGCTGCTTTGGTAACACGAGGAATTTATTGCTGTGACTCTTCCTGAGCTTTGCATGTTGGAGAAGCAGTACTTCCCTGGGTTTAGGAACTGGAAAATGAGCGTGGATGCGTATGTTCATAAAATATTTAATTACAGCATGTCGATTATGCCATTACCTGAGCATAGGTGAGTGTCTGAAAGCCTGAGCTGGGCTCTTTTATATGGCCAGGATCCTCATATCCCTGCCTGGCCTTCTCCCCAGTGCAATTCCCAAGCAATTTCTCATGCCCACGTGTCTAATTCACAGTAATTCCAGACTATGGTCATTATGTCCTAAAAAGAGAAAACATTTCCAGTCCAAAATAACCAAGGTTTACTGAAGTCATTCATATTCACAGTGGCAAATATCCAAACATCCTTCTTTTTTTGCCTACTTCCTTTCCCATCCTCCGGCCTGCATGGGTTCTTTTCCTTAAAGAAAATAAACTTTCACTTCTAGATTTCAATGCATTTTATTGCTGTGAATCTCAAAATAGGAAGGGAAAAGACCTTCAGGTGAAAATCAGAATTTAAAAGCTAATTCTGTCGTGGTTGGGACATTCATTCCTTATTTGTTAATCCATATCTTCAGTTTTAAATACACAAATTTCTTTATTTTTATCCTGCTGAAGCTGCTTCACAGAGGCAGTGTCAGAGTGGTGGTTTATACCTGGAGTGGGGTTTTTGTGTGGGTAATTCCTGGAGCTGTGAGATATGTTGTAATCAGACAGGAATTTGGGAAATGTATAGGTCTTTCAGGAATGCATAGCTCATGTTGTCATCATTTTTCAGCTCTCCAC
Organism: Dicrurus megarhynchus; assembly: GCA_013399195.1. Lineage (NCBI taxonomy): Eukaryota > Metazoa > Chordata > Aves > Passeriformes > Dicruridae > Dicrurus > Dicrurus megarhynchus. Next base: position 313,875 of record VXAD01005927.1, on the reverse strand, counting down.
CATCCAAACTTTGCTTTAGCTAATGCAAGCCAGATGGGTTATTGCTATTTTGTACACTAATATTTGTATTTAGGGTTTTTTAGTGATCTCTGCTAATACTGCTGAGGCAGTATGAATTATATAATAATGATTAAGGAATTTTGGTTTTTACTTCAGTTGTTTGGTTTGTTTCTCGGTGCTGGTTGTGGATCAGGTGTTGCAGAGATTTGATTATTTGATAATTATGATTTTAGGGGAAAAAATAGGTTGCTTAAAGATGGGTTTCTGGTCTGCTCTGGGAGAAAGAAACAGAGTGGTTTATACAAATGCAATAAATAAATAAATAACTCTAGGAAAAAAAAAAACTGCATGTGAGTACAATACTGCAGGAAACATGAGACAGCAGAAAACCAGCCTTCCTTGCAGAAATACTTGATCAAGCATTCTTCTCCCCTGAAGTGAAAGCCAGATTAATAACGGTGACAGTTGTCAACTTCAAACCACCATCAGTTTTATAAGCTCAATTACAATTTATTTTCTTTGTAGATAATAATTCCAGATAAATATCGCTAAAAGCAAGCCCAAGCTGAGGAGACAAAGCAATTAAATCCCACATTAATTTGTTTACCAGTGTCACACGGAATAAATCGACTGTAAGTTTTCATAAATTATCTGGAGGTGCTGGGAGAGCATTTCTGTGGAATATTGGAGAGGGGGAATCTGGATTCTTTGCTGGAGTCACGTGTTTAATTAGACATTATGTAAATGATACTTGACACGACAAAAATAATCTTGGCTGAGTTCTGTGGTGATGCCAGGGCTGCCTTGGCCATGGAAAGGTAAAAAATGGGAGGAGGGAAGCAGAGACAAGTGGGCAGGAGCTCTGTGAACAGAATCTCAACACCAGCACTTGCTCGTTCCCTCTTTTTAAACAGTGCAACATAAGCCCCATCCATGCAGGAGTACATATTAGCTTGAAAAGATCAATTTTGAACTCTTTTGGTTTTAAAGATAACCTTTCCAGTGTGTGCCAGAGCAGCCTGGAGTTCCCAGGAATACAAACAGAACCGGTGCTTCTGCTTCAAACCTCCCTGAATGGCAAAGCAGCAGCAGGAAAAAAAATTGTAAGGTCGTTTTTTTGGGTTTGATTTTCCTGGTTTTTTTTCTTCAGGCAATGTGAAAATTAAGACAAACATCTTGATTTTTATACTCTTTGGAAAAATCTGCGAGTAGGAAGAGAAACTTCACTTCTGAATATTCTTAGGTTGTTATCCTTTGCTGTAATTATTTTATGATACCTTCAGTGCACCTAATTTGGTTTTTATCTTTTGTGGTACTTTGGTTTTCTTGGGTTTGTTTGTTTGTTTTTTGGGTTTTTTTAATAATTTCAAAGCTGTATCTATTTCTGCATCCTCCTAGTACCTAAGAGGCAAAGAAAAAATCTGTCATTTGCCAAGTGGCAGCTGAGAGAGATTAAATAACTTGCTGAAATCAGTGTCAGAGTTGGGATTAGAAATCTGTTCCTGCTGTGGTCTCCGAAAATAAGATTATGTTACTTCTGCCCTGAATTATGGTCAAATAAAAGAGATTTTTGAGCCTTCTGTGGTAGGCGTGTCCCATTGCCATTTGTCATGTCTGGGTAATAAATAGGAATTTGCAGATGAATTTGGTGGGAATTTTGAAATGGATTCAGGAGGTAGCAGGATTATACCCACGTTGGTTTGTGGCTTCATCATCTTTTCAATTCATAGATAAAATGTTAAATTCACTGTGTGAAACCACCTGGTCAGAGCTAAAAGGACAAACAGGGATTGATCTGATAAAGGCTGAATTAAGATGTTAAGCAATAATTAAGCACCATAATTAAGCACATCCACTGTGTTCATGAGAGGAATTAACAGCAAAAAAATTGTAAGGGAAACTTTTGCTGCTCTTTGGCATTTTTGTGCTACAAACTGAGTAAGGAAGGAGACTTTTTCTGATGACTGGTATCTAAATCTAAGGAAAAGACTTTCAAAGCAGAATGTTTTTCATGGTTGTCACCATGCTGTCTAAATAATATCAGATATCAACGGAGTTTGAAAAAACAATAGTCTCAAATAAGATTATTTAGCATCTCTAGAAATTAATGCTTTAATGAAAACTTTTGGTGCTTAGGATACTGAATTAGACTGATTTTTTTGTTTGAACATCTTTTAAATTTTAGTCTTTAAGTAAATTTTTTAGTCTTTAAGTACATAAAAAAGTAGAACTGAGTTAAAAAGATGAAAATGTGAAGTCAACAGTCTCAAAATACAGGTTGGTCCAAAAACTTGGCCCAGATATCCCATTACTTTTCCAATGGACAGAGAATTGGTAATTTTTTAGTGGCCTTTGAGTTTGTCAGAAGAGTGAACGATGCTCAGGTGAAGAACTTGAGTCTGCCCAGGTTTGAGAGCTGTGCTAGCTGTTACCTTACAGGAGGTAATAAAACACAGCTGGGCTTTAAAAAAGTAAAAAAAACCCCACATTTTTCTGCCCTTTCTTCAGGTCTGCAGGGTCAACTCATCCTTTACAAATATCTCTTATTTGTGTTTCCTCTCTGGACAGGTGACTCGTGCATTCTTACCTTAGTGTGAGAATAGCTTTTTAAAAAAAAAAAAGAAGAAAAAAGAAAATTTGTCATCAGAATGTGCAGTGTCTGCACCTCACCTGGAGGGCACTGGATCCCTGACACATCTTCAGGACTTTTTGGGAGTAGTGGAGCCTTGGGGCATCCATTGGAGAAGGACAGAAGTTCTTTCTCTTTGTTTTTCATTATTTGCAAACAGCTTTTCTTTTCATTCTTCCTCATGTCCCAGTGGGCATCGAGGAAGTGAATGTTGCGGTCTCAGAGGAATTAATGGGAGATAAAACAGTGCAAATCCCTTCCCAACATTTGCCTCCATGGTAGAATAACAGAATCAGAATCGTTTAGGTTGGAAAAGCCCTCTCAGACCTTCGAGTCCAACCACTGCCAGCACTGCCAAGCCCACCAAGTGCTGCATCCCCTCCAGGATGGGGACTCCACCACTGCCCCGGGCAGCTGTGCCAGGGCTGGACTTGCTTTCAGTGGAGTTGTTTTTCCTAATTCCCAACCTAAACCTCCCAGACGTTGCTGCATCCCACGTGTTGGAGTGGATCTTGCAGAAGTGGGAGCTGTTTTTTGAGCTTCCAGCCCTTTTCCTCGGCGCGTCATTAACAAGCACCAGGGGTCTGCGAGCACTTTCCCATGTTTGCGTGGCTAATTGAAAAAAGGAGGTGTGTTTGGAGCAGTCTGGCTAAACAAAATTAGTGTGGGAAAAGGTTGTCTGGTTGTTAGGGACGTGTTGGGATGCCAGGGGAGCATATGGTCCGTGGTGAAAGGTCCGGGGCTCGCGCGGCTCAGCCGTATTCCCAGCGCTCTCACTTCCTTCCCCTGTGCTCCCGTCTCGATCCCACCCTCCCGCATCTGTGCCTTAAAAAGTGACTGATGGCAGCCCTGCGTCACTCTTAATATAATGTGAAATTTATTCCTGTTGGGAGAGGGCTCAGGATTACAGGAACTGAGCACACGCAGAGGCTGCGAGCGACTCTTCCTGACAAGGTTTGTGGTGGTGTAATTTCCAAGTTGCTCAGTGAAATTTCAGCCATGTAAATTATGTCTGACTCACGCTCGCAAGGATTCAAAGGCAGCTTTTAAAAGACACTTCTTGAAGTTTTTGGTGTTGCAGACACAGGGCTGAGGCAAAGAGCAGAACATGCGAGCAATAAACAGATGATCAGCAGGCTCGGAGCATTCTTGGCAGTTGTGTAACTCCAATAGAAATTTGCATTCCTTTATTTTGTTTTGCTTTTAAGTGGCCTTTGCATGATATCTTTACTTTTCCCATTTATAATGAGGAAGAAATTGACTGCTATCCGAGCTGAGATGTGCCAAAAAGGGTAGGAGCTTATCACTTGTGAACTTGCAGAATGATTTTCTGTCATACTCCGTGTGTATCGCAGGAGTTCATCACTGCAAGTATCGAAAATGTCACAGGAGAAATTTCATGTTTGATTTTGTAATTAGAGAAGTTCCAACATGATTTGTTTGGGGTTTGTTGGGGGCGGATTTTTTTTTAGATGAAAGGAAGACAAGGCTCAGCGATACGTGCAGTGCCTTGTTTGAGATGAGCAGTTCAGATTTGTCTTCCAGCTCTGCATAACTTTGTAAGGAATAAATTGTCTAAATCATAGAATTATTGTAGAATCGTGGAATGGTTTGAGTTGGAAGGGATATTAGAATTTATCCAGTTCCATGGCAGGGACACCTCCCACTATCCCAGGTTGCTCCAAGGCCTGTCCAACCTGGCCTTGGACACTTCCAGAGATCCAGAGGCAGCCACAGCTTCTCTGGGCACCCTGTGCCAGGACCTCCCCACCCTCCCAGCCAGGAATTCCTTCCCAATATCCCATCCATCCCTGCCCTCTGGCACTGGGAAGCCATTCCCCTTGTCCTGTCCCTCCATGCCTTGTCCCCAGTCCCTCTGCAGCTCTCCTGGAGCCCCTTTAGGCCCTGCAAGGGGCTCTGAGCTCTCCCTGGATCCTTCCCTTCTCCAGCTGAACCCCACCCAGCTCTCCCAGCCTGGCTCCAGAGCAGAGGGGCTCCAGCCTTGGGAGCATCCCCATGACCCCACCCTGGGAGCAGAGCCCTGTGTCACTAATCCCGGGAAGAACTTTGAGCAGGCAGCGGGAATATCCCTGTGCTCCGCCCTGGATCCCGCTGTGCCCCATCCCAGCAAAGCCCAGCATCCCCCCGCTCCGTGGGCCACGGGCCGTGCCCGGTGGCCCCTGGCTGTGCTGGTGCAGCCCTGCCCAGCCTGTGCCGGGCACTCTCTGCCTTCTGGCCCCTGGCTGGGAGCCTCGGGAGCCTTTTGGTGCCGCAGCACCAGATGCGTGCGGGAAGGGCCGCGTGCTCCCGTCGGGGCCGCCCGCCTTGCACGGGGCCATATGGTTTATAGGGCCGTGGGGGTGCTGCTGGGCTGGCAGCTGATGGCAGCTCGGGGATTAAATGCAGAACGCAGCTTTCACTGAATTCTGTGCGAAGCAACATCAGGGAAAAACATGGTTAAGCCTGAAAAGTGACTGACCTGCCCAGATAGCCCTGTGTTACAGAATACACAGAGAAATGCTCGTTTAAACTTCCTTTAATGCTATCTTGAAGAATTTTAATGTTATATTTAAGGATTTTAACGCCATATTTAAAGATTTTAATGCCATATTCAAGATTTTCCAGCGCCCTAACTTCCCTGCTGCAGCATTCAGGACTTTGGCTAAGATGGGTCTTTCTCATTGTGTATTATAATTTTAGGGAGTAGTGGTGGATTTAAAAAAAGGAAAAGGCAAGAACATCCTGAACTTCTATGTGTTTATACTCGGCAAGTTGAATTGAGAAAAAAACCCCTTTTTTTTTCTGATTTAAGTAACCAAACTATTACAGGTAAAAATATGTAGTAGAAAATGTTACTCAATTAAGTTTGTAGGCCAAACAGTTGTTTTTGTAGTTCTATTTATCACTTACGATAAAGCATCATTAAAAATGGCTTTTTTTCCCTTCCATTCTGAGGCCTCTCATCTTCCTTTGCAGCTTTAATTGGTCAGCTCTTAAAGGGATGTGGGAATTTAGTATGGGAAATTGAAATGGGATCCTGTTTAGATTGAGTAGAATTGGAGCAGCCCTCAGAATTTAGAAAGCTTTTTTTTCCCCCTCTAATTAAGGGATAGATGTTTAAGTCAACATTCCCTAAAAAAACCCCCATCAGTTCTTCATGGAGGCAGCAATTGTGGGACCGGTACCATGGAATATCAATTAAAGGCATCTGCTGCAGGCGTCTGAGATGGACCTCAAGTCTGAAACCAGAAAATGTCATTCAAGTTTTTTCTATTATTTAAATTCTCAACCAACAGGATGAAATAAAACAACAATTAAAGGGAGAGGGAAGTAAAACACGGCCTAGTGACATTCAGATTGTTTTTCATCGTCGTTTTTGCCCATGGTAAATGTAGAGACCCCACCCATTTATGTGATGGGGTTGATAGTTGTGGAACACAAGTTGTGTGATGGTTGTTGGGTTTTCACCTCCTCATTGTCCCAACAGGAAGTCCAGGATCCTTTTTGGGACAGTGCTCTTACATCCCACATTGTGTCAACTGCTGAGACAGCAGCAAAAATAATGTGCAAAAAAGGATGTGCAGTCACTGGCCCTTCTTATCTTGAGTTTTTCCTCCAGTTTCTCCCCAGCATGCTTGGGCACATTAACGGGGCGTTTTCCAGGGCTCCTTTGTGATTTAATCCAACCTGTTGGGATACACCTTCACAGAATCAGGATCCATCCCAGCTCAGGGCAGACAGCCCAGTCAGCACTCAGCAGGCCAAGAGAGATTTAGCCTACAGATATCACCTCAGTTCTGCTGCTTAACTGTCTGCTAAAAGTAATTAAAACACTCAATGATAGAAGAAAAATCTGTGATTAAAATCCAAGGGCTGCATCTAGCCATCTCCAAGGCAGAACCACTCATGTCCTTCCATTGCCTCCTATAAAACTGTATTAATTTGGGAGGAAACTTGGGCAGTGGTTGAGTTTTGACCCATAGTATTGTGATGGGATAATTTTAGCTTCATCCATTTCTAGATAAAATAAAAAAAATTGATATTTGATGAAGGCTGCTCTAGTTCATAGAGTTGAATGATTTTAATTGTGGTTTAATATCAAAATAAATGGTACATGATGCATCTGCATAAACATTTCCATTTTTACAGATAGGAATCAGTGTTTGGTGTCCATAATCAATGTGCCCATAGTTCCTCACGTAGGATGACACCTGAATAGTGGCAACGTTCAAGAATGTTGGAGCAATCTCATAGAAGGTGGATGTTGGTCTCTGCTCCCGAGGAACAAGTGACAGGACAAGAGGGAATGGCCTCAAGTTGTAGCAAAGGAGGTTTAGGTTGGATATTGAGGAAAATTCCTTCATGAGAAGGGCTGTCCAGCCCTGGCACAGGCTGTCCAGGAGTCCCCGTCCCTGGATTTAAAAACCATGTGGATGTGGCACTTGGGGACATGGCCAGTGGTGGCCTTGGTAGTGCTGGGAATGGTTGGACTTGATCTTAAAGGCCTTTTCCAACCTGAACGATTCTGGGCTTTTGTGAAAGGATTTTGGGTATCTAAATACAGACTGATGGCTTTGTTCATACTTTAAAAAATTTATATAAACACACAAAGCAAATAAACAAAACCAACCTTTCACTGCCAAGTTTTGTATTCCAGACATTTGTATTTGAAAGTTAAACTGAATATTGTGCTCATGGAATTGAAGGGGTGGTGGTGCAGAACAGAGAATGTCCAGGGTAGCATCCTGCAAACTTACACAGTTTCTCGGTAGCTTTTGAAAACAGTTCCTGCAGAATGGAAATAATGTTTTGCCAATCACAAATTGCTTGTCGGATTCCAAATAATTAGAAGAAATCCATGTGTTAATTAATTAAATTTTTTGTTGACCAAAGTCAAGGATTCTTGTGCAACGAAAGCATTTTTAGATTAATTTTTTAATTCTGTAATTTAATAAGCTTTAGACACAAAGTAATTCCTATATTACCTTATTTTTGGTGTTGGGTTATAAACATGCTGATACAAATGAGTATGTTCTGATGTTTGCAGGTGTGAGGGGTTGCATTTAAATGAAGTCCAGTTTAAATCAAGTCCATCTGCACTGGCTGTGGATTGGCCTTCTCTTTCCCTTTGTCTTTCTCTCCATGAGTAAATGATGCCCTGTGGGATTCCTGGTAGGAGATCCTTCACAACTCCTTACAAACTCTCCACAAATAAGGAATAGCTGACGATTACTTCTATTCGTCTTGATTTTTTGTGTGTGTGAAAATCTTCATCTTTTTCTGAACAACTGCAGGCTCTGGAGCTCTCTGGTTCAGGAATTCTCAGGTAGTTTTGTGCAGGAAAAGGCTGAACTGTGATGCTGAGCACTGGGAACTGTTGATGAATGAGATTCTCCAGCGTCCTTGCTGGAGGTGCCATTCCCGGATCGGTTTTCCCTCCGTGCCGAGTCGGATGTTGCGAAGCTCCAGCTGCCTCAGCCTCGTTGGAGCTATAATTTATTTAACTTCTCTGAAAGTCTTGCTCTGCTCCCCCCGATGCCTCCGTGTGATCCCAACTGCGGAACCTGTAGCTCCGGCCGGGATCGCAGCACCCGGACGCGTTTGTGCCGCCGGAGGGTTCCCGGTGAAAGGATCTCCAACATGTCAAATTCGCCCCATCCCGTGTGCTGTTCTTGGGGCTCTGCTGCATTGTTGTGGGTGTCTCCTGCTGTAGTTTCCATGGAGTGTGACTTCAAGGATGGAACTCCTTGGGAATGGCAGCGGAAGTTGCGCTTTGTCATCTCTTGAAGTTCTCCTTAAAGAAACTCCCGCTCCTTCATGTGAGGTTGTTTTCCATGGCGGTTTGTCCCTGGAGCTCATGGTCTGAAATTTCCTTAGTTCTTCTGAAGAACAGTTCTGAATTTTCAGCAGCTTTTTAGCAGCTGCTGAGCTGCTCCTTGCTCTGGGTTTGGGGAATGTTTGCCTTTTTCCTGGGGTTTCCTTTCCTGCCACGCCTGTTCTTGCAGCCTTGTATGGAACTGCTTTGGTCACTTTGCTACAGTTACTTCTCATTAAAAGCCCGTTTTTGGGATACCTGATGCCTACAGAAAATCTGCTTTTAGTGTCTGAACCTTTTATAAATGTTCTACATAGTTACTTTGTCTAGACTTGTAACTCCTTTGGTTTCTACTCTCAACTCAATATCACTGCTAGGTAATCTTTTTTGTTGCCTCTTTGTAACTTTTTTCCTCAGTGATTCAATATTCTGCACTCGCTTTGTGCCCAAAGCGTTGACATTGAATAAACTTTGCAAGTTTTTCAACACTTCACTTATTTTTTACCTATTTTTTGATATGCCAGGTAATACCAATAAATATATCATTAATTTGCTTTCTTATTTACAAGTTCAAGCACAAATATACAATCTGCATATTCACATATTTCAAACAACTCTAAGATATATCATCACTCAAAATAGTAAATAATGCAAGTAGCAGTCCACATAATTGCCCTAAAAGTTGTAGCAAATAATTTCTGTCACCTTTAGATTTTGTGGACTCTAATTTATCTGTGTACCAGACCTTACTTTAGGGTTTGCTGTTCACGTTGATTTGAAACACGCATGAAAATGGAGTTTCTTTTCCCAAATGCAGCAGCAGTTTGTGAATTCTTAACCAAAGAAGTCCCCAAAAAGAGGGATCTTGGAAATACTAAGTTTAAAATAGTCCCTGTGGGATCTAAATTTTGTGTTGACTTTTCTCTGTTGTGTTTTGGGGTTTTTTTCTCTTCCTCAAAGGCTGTTGGAGTTTGACTGAGGAAATAGTCCAGAATTTAAAATTTAGTAGTTAAATTACACTGAGGTTAAAGAGTGTGACTCCATCTCAGATCTTGCTTTGAGTGAAGCTTTGCACAAGAATGGTTTTACCACAGAAATATTTTACTTGAGTTGAATATTTTTTACACTTTACACTTATATAATTGCAAAATTTAGATTTTAAAACCGTGTCCTGTTTGTTCCTCACCTACTTGTCTGTAGTTCTAGTGAGAACCCAGTGCCTGTTTGATCCAAGCTTGCCCACAATTCCATGGAAGGAAATAAAAAATGTCTGTGCAGGAGTAGGGATGGAGCACATTTCAGCTTTCCCACCTGTGGCACAGCTGGTTCAGTGAGAGAAGATGAAAGCCAGAAGATCAAATCAGTTTGGACAGGAGAGCTGAAAGTGCAGGAGGTTCCTCATGTGAGGAATTATTACCAGGCTAAAATGAGGGAGTTGTATTATTAGTTTATAAGATTCTTATTGACATAAAATAAGAAAGTAAGGGATGATGAGGAGAATTCACATCAGTGGAGGGAATAGAGAGGGGAAGATGAATGTGACTTAATTTGGGGGATGAAGAAATTTCAGGAGCCCAAACTCTGGTCAGAGGGAAGAGATCGATTTGGGGCTGCAGAGCAAAGCTTGAATAGGGAGGTGAGGGGGAGAAAAGTCATAAAAATAAATTAATGAGGCTTCTCATTTTTAAGATAAAAATGTGTCTCAGGTTGCTGGGCTTTGTGTCAGGCACCTTCCACTATCCCAGGTTGCTCTGAGCCCCGTCCAACCTGGCCTTGGACACTGCCAGGGACTGGGAATCCACAACCCACTCTGGGCAAGTCGCTCTCCTTGAGACACTGAGGAAATACCTGGTGGAAAAGGTTGGCAGAGAAGCCAGGGAGAGGGATTCAGGGAGCCTGGAGCAGGTTCAGTGCGTGCTGGGGATGTGGAAGGAGGCAGGGGAGAGCACCCAGGGAGGCAGAGGAGAGATTTCCATCTTGGAGCTATTTTAAACTCTGCTGCTTTCCACGGGGAATTCCCATTCAGCAAAGAACGGTGCCATTCTTGTGGAGTAATTCAGTGAAGCTTCGTGATAGAATCTTACATTAGAAACTTGTTAAAGTGTAGAAAATACTCCAAGAATTATCCATCTTATCACAGCTTTTAAAAATAAATGAGTATGTTGCAGAAAAGGGGAATTGTCCAGGCAGCATGAAGTTCACCCAGGAAGCAACTTTACCTTCTAACCACATTAAAAGCAAAGATTATGATGATTAAATTATAGCATTATTTACAGTAAGTGGTAGAATTACTAAGGAATCTGTGGAATCTGTGCCTTTTCCTAACAGAAAGCAGTGACTCAACAACAAACTGACACTGTGACGTCAGCTGCCTAAAAGAACCCAACTTGCTTTGAAAAATATTTCCTTATGTTTTAAAAAGAAAGAAGAAAATCTTGCTGAGGTATTAAGATTTGTTGGCAGTATCTCTTGCTCCTACAGTACACAGAATTCCGAGTATCTCAGGCCTTGACAACCAAGAAATGAAAAGTTATGGGACAAGAAAATCCAGATTTAAATCTTTCCCTGCTGAGCTGGCAGTTTGAGTGAAAATTGTTTGCATGCTAAGGTGGAGGTGCTGTGAGTAGTGGAAGGAGCAGTTGAAATGGCTAAATGGAGCTGTTGATTGGATTTAAGGAGATTTATGAAACTTTCCCTGTTCACCTCGTGGACAGTCTTTCTGCATGTTTATGTTTCATTTCCATGGGTAATGGGGCCCATTTTCTATCAAAAAGATGAATGTGAAATAGAGATGTGGGTTTAGTGATACTCAGAGCACAGAGCTGGTTGTCATCCAGGGAGGGGGAATCACCAAAGGGCATTTCTTCCTGGAGGGTATGGAAAAGGCAGGGACAGACTTGTCCTGGAGGTGCACAGGGAGAGGCAATGCACACAGCTTGGGAAAAAGGAGATTCCAGTTAGGTGCAAGGAAAATTAAATCACCGGGGCACTGGAGAAGTTGTAAAATCTGTGTCTTTGGAGGAATGTGAGACTTGCTTGATAATGGCCTGACCAGCCTGATCAGGTTGGACCTCCCTGGAGCGAGAGGTTGGATTGAGCTCCTTTCCAGCTGGTGCATTCTGTGATCCCAACCCATAGGAAGTGTAGATTTTGTATGGAATAAAGGAGTCAGGAGGTTGGAGGGCAGGTCAGCACAGTGGGGTCACTCTGGCCCGTGACCACTCCAGGATTTACAGGCCCCCACCTCTGTCCTGCCTTTTGGCCTTGGTGTCTTGTCAAAAGTTAATTCAGATCATAATTAGTACAGCAAGAAATGATGTGGAAGGCTCAGCTCTTGGTTGTGTGAGTGCTGGGGAGGGGCGAGGTGCAGGGCAGGAACAGGAGTTGAGTGTGAAAATGCAGAAATCTGGGATCAGTTTCTGATCCATCCTAAAGTTACATTTACTCCATGCTAATTATTTTTTTCTTCATCTAACCATTGGATTTCTTGCCATCACACTGGTTTTGAATGGCCAGGATTATCTGCAAACACATTAACATTTATCTAGGTTGGTTTCTTATAAAATCATATCATTCTATATTAACTTAGCACAGCAAAAAGATTTTAGACTTTTTGTGAAGAGGATTTTGGGGTGGGGTTTTTGTCCTGATGGCATCCAGTGCATATTTTCATATTTGATTATTTAGTGTTTATTCTTGCTTGCATTATTTGCTGTACACAGGTTACCAAAATCAGAGATTTCAGGAAATACCTGGGATTTTTTACAATTTCAGTCCCAGAGGCTCATAGATCACGGAGTGAGTGCTGGACACAAATATCCCATTTGAGGACCTCGGTGCAGTGCACTGGAGGGGATGTAACTGGTTTATGACTTACAGCCGTGTCTGCATGGACACTCACTCCAAGGGATTCCAGCCCCATGATTTAGGATTCCTACTTCAGGGCTCAAACACTGCTTTGCCTTATTTATCAGAGACACCTGAATGTGCCTTTGTCTGGTCTCTTAAGGAATAATGGCATGGAAAGAGGAAGAGAAGGGAACGTGCAGGACAGGGTTTAACAGGCTCCATGGATCTGAAATTGTAAACAAGGGAAGATAACGGGGAAATGCTCAGGCTGGAGTAGGGAATTCAAGCTGGAAATAAAGAGTGGAATGGAGAAAGAGAAGATCAAGACTAAATGTCATGGAAGAGCATTCAGCAACACTCGTGGCTTTTTTGATGATTCTTCCAAAGAAAGCAAGGGAAAAACTGTTTTGGGACAAAGGCCCTTCCAACCTTTTTCCATTTTCTTTTTGTTTGGTTTTTTTTGTTGTTGTTGTTTTGGTGGGGTTTTTTTTTGGTTTTTTTTGCTGTTTTGTTTGTTTGGGGTTTTTTTTTTGTTTTGGTGGGTTTTTTGGGGTTTTTTTTGTTTGTTTTTGTTGTTTGGTGGCTTGGTTTGGTTTGGTTTTGTTTGCTTTTTCATTTTTTCCCCTGTTTCTTTCCTTCGGCTTAACCACTCCATGTAAAAGAATCTCATCTGGGCATACAAAAGAATGCATTACATTTTTGAGGCATGGCTGTGGCCCTCAGCACCCCTGGGATTGCTGTGATGATGCCACGAAGCTTCACCGAGCCGGAGGCGCCGGCTTTGCCATCGGCATCTCGGAGTGCAGCGTCCTCATGTTGTTCATCTGGAGCGGGTCCGTGCTCCATGGACTCCTGGAATGGCTTGGGTTGGGAGGGATCTTAAAGCTCATCCCATCCCACCCCCTGCCAGGGACTCCTTCCACTGTCCCAGGCTGCTCCAAGCCCCAATGTCCAGCCTGGCCTTGGATCCTTCCAGGGATCCAGGGGCAGCCACAGCTTCTCTGGGCACCCTGTGCCAGGGCCTCCCCACCATCCCAGGGAAGGATTTATTTTTCATGATAAAGAATTCTACTATTTAATTCTTGATAGTAAAGAATTCTATTTGTAGTGGAGAATTCTTTTCTTTTGTAGTAAAGAATTTCCTTCACCGACTTCAGTGGGACTTCGTGGGAACAGAGAGATCAGGGTAGTTCAGGATTCACTTTTAGATAAGTTGAAAAACATGAGAGTAAAAATTGGGCTGAAGTGGGTTGAGATGAAGAGAGGAAGATGAGAAGAAATCAAATTTTTATATATGAGTGTTTTGCTTTTTTGGCTTGTTTTTAATGCCTGTAAATGCTGTTGCTTTATTTACCATGAGAAGGACCTAGATGACAATTCCAACAGTGATGTGGACTATTTAATTTAAGATTAAAATCATTCTATAAGAGCAAAAAGAAGGTGTGTATTTATGGGTGGCAGAGAAACCACCCAAATTTAAACTTTTAAATGTGGCAGATGACAGTTTTGAACAATATCATTATTTTGGCATGGCTACTCCTTGGCTAAGTTTTTCATGTCTTTCCTTGAAAACTTTTAGTATTATCTCCAGTGGTATAAAATTCTTGCAGATCAAAATTGCTTTGGTGGTTGAAACTGGCAACACCTCCCTGAAAAGGAGAATTTGCCTTTTTCTCCAGCAGCCAAACTGGCTGGAGAGATTTCTGCCCACTTCCTCTTGCCCATTCACTCCCTCTCCACATGAAGGTTTTCTCCCCTTTTTGTGGTGGTGTCTCTGTGGGCTAAAGAAACGCAGCAGATAAAACAGATTTTTGCGTGTTTTTATTGGGAGGGGTGATTTAGATGGGTTCTACAAAATCTCCTCCAATAGGTTCCGTTTTTGGGGGGGAATTGTTGGTTTGACTTGGACCTTTGCATTTTTCTTTTTCCCACGTGTATATTTCCAGTCTTCTACCTATCCCAAACAACCACTAGAAACAAAAGGATCTTTTAAAACATGAAGAACTTTGAAATTTAAACTGCAATTTTATCTTTGGGCTCAAACTCCTCCTTGCTGCCCCAAGAGGTTTTATGGCAATATAGACACTCCAGATTTCCTTTTCTTGGAGAGCAGCCTGTCTTAGCCATAACCCAGCGTTATTCCAAGCAGCTTTTCCACAGTTAGGCTGGGAAGAGGCAAACTGCACCCCTGTCCCATCGGAATGCTGAGGGAGTGAAGCCAACACAGCCCTGGGTGGTTCCTCCTGGTGACAGAAACGGGGATGTGCCTATTGTGGCTCTCCCAGGAAAAGATCTGGAAAAAATTAACAAGGTCGTTTTCTTAGCAAAACATTTCCAAACCTCATTTTAGCTGGGCAGGAAGGGAATTCTACTTTTATCTTCTGCTGGCTTAATTGTCCATGTGGCTGTTGTGGAGATGTCTCTGGCGATAGTGGTGCCTCTCCGAGCCCCCCGAGGAGGAGGCAGTTCCCCTGGAAGGTTTTCTTTTTGGAAAGATAAGATGGAAAGAGTAGTGATGGAGACAGAACTGATAAGGGCAGGAATATCAGAAGGAATGGCAAAGGCAGAGCTGTTGGCTGAACGTGCCTTAAACAGGGATGTGTGCCTGTGGGAATCCTCGTGGCTTCCTGAGCTTTGGAAAGCACAGGTAGCCGGGAGAAAAAAATTATAAAGTCCACCCAGAATTCTGTTTTTCCTTATTTAATAAAAAATAAAGAGGGGCAAAAACCTATTAAGACTTTTTCTTTATTGTGCCTGAACCCTCTGCTTTTCCAGCAGGCAGCACAGTGAGCTGTGAGGAAATGGGATTTCATCTTCTATTTCACAAGGTAGAGATACGGGCACGGCTTCAAATAAATTTGCTATTAAGAAAAAGTCCATTATTACATTTAAGGAGTATTCTGAAGTTTCCAGGAGTGATTTGCAGGGGCTGATCTGTATGAGCTGCACACGCAGCTGAAAAGGGAGATAAATTCCTTTCTGTTAGTAACACAATCATCTCCCAAGGTATTTTTTATTAAATTAGATTGGCGTAACTAAAGTGCTCCTGATGTCATTTGTGGATGCTCCTAAATCATCAGCTAAAGAGCAGCTGATCTAAGTTTGGCCAAAGGAAAGAATGAAGTTTTGGAAGATTATATTCTTTGTTCCTGATTCCAATCAATCAGAATTTGATATTTGTGTACGGGCTTGTTTTAAAAGCATTGTAATTATGGCAGTGCTATAAATCTTACGTTAATGGAGAAGGAAAAAATATTAAATGTGAGCCATACTTAGAGCCTAAATATTCAGTGGATGTTCTTTATGGAATGAGGATGAAGGGAGAGCAGGGGGAGTAATAGGTATACGTGAATGTTGGCCTGGAAAAGTGGGATAGAAGGATTAAAAACATTTTAATTTTACAGAAAATCTTCGACTAGATTTTGGTTTGATGGTGAACATGCACTGCTATATAAAGAAGTATTCCTCTGTTAAATCTTGTGGGATTTGAAGGCACTTATGAATTAATTTGTTTCCAGGAGTTCCATCAAAAGAGAAATCCTTTGTAAAACTGCAGGTGTTAAAATACAGACCAAAAAACGCTTCTTGGTCTGGGAAATTAGACACAGTTCTTAGTCGAATATTGAAATTAAAATGCAGAAAAGACCCCTGAAACCTGTTAATTATTACTCTCAGATTTCAGAGGAATACTTTTCCAGACTTACTTTCAGGTTTCTTTCCTTAAAAATAAATAAGATATTTGTGATTTCATGGAAATCCTTCCAATGACACCAAGATTTATTGTTTAAACATTGATAGCAGTTAAATAAATTAAAATATCCAAGAGAGGAGGGACCAGTGCAGACCCAGGGCAGTCCCAGCCATGGCAGTGCCCAAAAAGAGGCAGAAACTGCTTGAAACGTGCTGTAAAACTCTGCATTTTATGCTGAATAATTATAATTAATGAAAAGAACAGGAAAGTACTGTTGAATGGAAATTGTCATAAGATCAGCCAATTAATACAATTTTTCTGTTGCATTTGATTGCCTTTTTTGTCCTTGGAAGAAGCCAGAAAATAAACCAAGAGATGTATCTGGAGAGATGCACTTTTTTTTCCTTTGGCTGTGTAACCGTACATTGATACATTCATAAATTTACAACATTTTGGGCTTCTGAATGTTTCTAATTTCATTTTGGAGGAGAAGAATATCTCTTCAAACAACTGAGGCTCAACACTGTGCCATTTTTTTCCCTTTTTAAAAGGAATTCTCTGAAGAGATGTCAGTGTTTTATCTGCAGTGAAGTGTCCTCTTTTCAGGTTTTGATTCAGTGGCATCATTTCTGGTACCCAGTGTTTGAAAGCACAGGAGCATTAATTATTTTCTAATAGTAAATGTCAGCATGCAGTTGTCTCCAAACCCACCAAAAATAGAACTTTTAGCCCAACTTGCACCATCTTTGCACGTTTTAAATGCGAGCATCTCTAGGAAATAACCATTCAGAAATTAAAGCTTTGTATCCACAGTTGTCTAATTCAGCCCCTTCAGTTTTTAGCTCTAAGTTTAGAAAAAAATGGGAGTGTGGCATCAGTTGCCTGTGCAGATTTGTTACAGACACAGCCTGCCCTGGAGGCAGCAAACGCTGTCAGGGTGACAGCCACTGCCACAAACCAAAGGGGAATATTTTTGGAACCATCCAAACAGCAGAGGAAGAACATCCTGTTATAAACACAGTGATGCTTGCATGGCTAGAAAAATATTATTCTCTTTTCTTGCTCCAACACAAGAAAATAAACAACAGGGAGTGTTCTCACCCTTCCATTCATTTTTCCTGGTTGGTTTGCACATTTTTTGGGAGAAGCCCGGCTCCTCGCGGGGTTGGAAGCTCAGGGTGACAGCTGACAGGAATTTTGTGTTTCCCTTCCAACTGTGTCACCACCATAGCAGGGATTCGAGGAGGTCACTAAAACTCGCTGTGCCACCACGGTTTGCTGGGAGTAGAGTAAGGCTCTGTCACCTCCACGTGACTTGGGAAGCGAATTACGCTCAGCAGTGTATTTTTGGATACAGGAGATGTTTGGGTGAATGGCAGCGTAGATGCAAGGGGGTTTCTTTTATACCTAGAAATTATAAAAGGTTAAAATCCTCCTTTTTTAGAGCCGGTTCGAATTTGCTGCTGCGTCACCTGAGAGGTGAGGGACGTGCGAGTGGTCACTTAGTGGTTATTGTAATGAGTCTGAATTCAGAGAGCACCTGGGTGAAATATGAGTAAATCTCATTACTCTGACGGTGGTTGCCTGACTACAAAGAAAGTTTATATTTAGTAAACTACTCACTCCTGTGACCTAGTTTGCTGTGGATGATAATTTTCTTAGCGTGGCTCTGAGCTTACTTTTCCCTGTTCGATTTCCATGAATGAGGGATTCTTCCCATCCCTCCTTTTCTGGGCTACTCAGAGCAAGGAACACTCTTGGAGGTTAACTCAGTCCATGGGATTCCTTCCCAATATCCCATCCATCCCTGCCCTCTGGCACTGGGAAGCCATTCCCTGTGTCCTGTCCCTCCATCCCTTCTCCCCAGTCCCTCTCCAGCTCTCCTGGAGCCCCTTTAGGTATAGGAAGGGTCTCTGAGCTCTCCCTGGATCCTTCTCTTCTCCAGCTGAACATTCCCAGCTCTCCCACCCCATGGCCTCTTCTGTGCTCCGTTACACTGTTCAGCTTTAAAGAGAGATTAGCTGCTAAAAAAGTATTTAGAAGTAATCCAGAAAGGAAGAAAATGGAGATATTCATGTTTGGAAGATAAATGGGATTTCTTTCTAATGTAGTTTGTGTCTCATTGAGGGCTGGGGGATTTATTTCTTCCAGAAATATTTTGGTTCTGAGAAATTTTGATAGCGCTGGGATTTTGCCTGTAGTAAAAAATAAAGTATCTGTTGTCTGTATACAGAGAGAAAACACATTTGTTTATTCTATATATTTATGTACATATACTGCTTGTATATAATGTGGGGGTTAGACTTAAATATGAATAAACAAAGACAAATATCTGGTGCAGAAGCAGTGCCCCACACCACAGCATCCCCAAAACTGCCCTTCTCCAGAACACCAGCAATGAAATGAGTAAAATTAGTGAGGCTTTCCTACTTTTAGTTAAAATATCTTCTTGTTTTCTAATGGTAATTAGAAAATTCTGTTCTATTGGCGTCAATAAAATGGTAAATAACAGTTAAAAAGCAGGATGGAATTCTTCCTTAGGACAATCTTGGAGAAGACTCATCTGTCATGTGATCTCATTAGCCCTTGCTCGCTCATCTCTGACAAAAACAAGCCAACCTGCTTTATTTATTTCTCACTTCAAACTATTAATTTAAAAGAAAGATTGAGGCAGCCTTTTCAGCATTATTGTGGAATAGAAAAAGGAAAACACACATGTGTTTTCCTCCTCGTTCTTTTCCAGTGGTAGCCTTTGGAACTGAGCTGGGTCGTGGTGGGGGTTCTGAGCTCAGAGGAGAATCCAGCCCTGCTCGTTCTTGCATATTCCTGCTCCTGTCCTCCTCCTGCACTGCACCCCTCAGGTGTGAAAATACAAACAAAGATCCCTTCAGTGTTCTTCCAATCTGCTGGTCCTTTACAAAAAAAAAAAGAATTAGGAAATACTTGCCTAACTCTGTGTGCAGCGACTGGGTTACGCATCGAAAATTTCTGCTGGTTCCTCTGTGCATTTATCTTGCTGTGGAATAATTTTCATGTGACTGCAAGGATTTTTTCTCACAAACAAGAAAAACACCTCCCAGAGGCAACAGCTGATGGAGATTGCAGAGGCTTTGGAGTGTTCCTGTGTGGTGCATCCCAAATATTCCCTTATCTAACAGAAAATGATGTGACTTTTTGCACCTGTCTGAGCTGATGGGTTTCTTTTCATTCCTAAACATCTCTAGGAAGCTCAGGCCTGTTTGTCACCCATGAGATTAAAGAATCATCATGGAATCCTGGAATGGTTTGGGTTGGAAAGGACTTTAAAGCCCATCCAGTGCCACCCCTGCCATGAACAGGGACATGTTTCACTGTCCCAGGCTGCTCCAAGCTCCGTCCAGCCAGGCCGTGGACACTTCCAGGGATCATGGGGCAGCCACAGCTTCTCTGGGCAATCCATTCCAGGGCCTCCCCACCCTCACAGCCAAGATTTTCTAAATTACTTTTGATTTAGTAATGAATTTTCAAACATTTAATAATTATTGTCGCGTGTTCACACAGTTCAGCTTCTTCACAGTTGCTGCATGGGAATAAATTAAGAAAAATTTATAGGCAGATTCATATCTCAGAAGATACTAAATGTTGAGTTGTATCTAAAGAAATGTTTTGTCCCCAATCCAGGAAGAAATTTTTTTTAAAAAAAGAGAAATCAAAACAGATTCTTCCATTTGAGCAGAGACATATGTTTGGTGGGTTGGCACCAGACTAGGATGCAGAATCCTGTAGAACCAACTCTTCATACTCTGGGATATTTAGAGGAACAACATTCAAAATAAGGTGCTGGAGAATATAAGAAGAACAGAAAATTTTAAAAAGAAGAATGGGGAGCACCTGAAGAGCAGCACAAAGGAATTCCAGGCTTTCCAGTCTCCTGGGCTGTGGTGACCTGGAAAGGGTGTTCAGGATCCGTAGGGATCTGTTGGATGGGAGCTGGAGCAACCTGGGATAGTGGGAGGTGTCCCTGCCCATGGCAGGGGCTGGAACTGGATGGGCTTTAAGGTTCCTTCCATCCCAAACCATCCTGGAATTCTGTGGAACTGTTTCTTTATTGGTGTCGGTATCAAATGCCTTACAGGAACCACGCTGTAAATAACATCATGTGTGCTCAAACAGAAAACGTTTCATCTCATCAATAAATTCCCATTAATTGAAGGTGAGACCAGAGTGACTCCTCCTGGTCTTAGGGTGATGATGATAAAATCAGATGAAGAAAAAATTAAACACTTGGGTGCCATTCAGCAAAATTAACAGGTCCCAAGGAATTCAGCAGATTCCCTTGAAAGATGTGGTTAAACACAGAAGAAATTTCTTCCCAGTGCTCTGACGCTCCAAGGCCTTGGAGAAGGCTTAGAGGTTTTGAGAACAAAATTAATGATACCCTTACAATTATTGCAGTTGTTCTGTTTGAGAGTGATGATTAAATCTGATCAGAAATAACATCTGCAGTGGGAGCAGAGTTTAAATATCTGGATTGTGGTTGTGCAGTTCACAAAGAAAATAGAAAATATCATCTATTAACACAAAAGGCAACGTGAGAATGATTTACTTGTCAGGCAAAAAAATAAAATACGAATCTTTTCATGGCACTGAAAGAAATCTGGGGAGATTAAGAGCTGAATGGGAAGTCTGAAGCACAGCTGATAGAAAACCTCAACACCAAATTATGTGAACAAAGTCATTTTTAGGGAAGACAAGTCCCAGCCTCTGAACCACTCTGGAGACTCCAAACGAGCTGTTTACAGTGGCACAATGAAATATTGCATTCTCATACCAGAGCTGCTCCACATTATATGTTTTCCCTTTAAAATGCCATTTTTCACTCCAATTCTCAGTCCATTTTGCAGTTTTCAGCAGGTGAGCTTGCTTCTTTGGAGCCACTGATCCAAATTCTGTGCTGAACTCCTTAAAGAAATCTGTTGTTGGATCCTGCCTTGGCTTCTGTTCCAGTTTATTCCTTGGACATCACTGGGTTGGCTTAGAGACCAAATAAAGGACTCCAAAGCCAACAGAGCTGTCAAAAAGTGGTGCTGGTTGAACTCGATGATCCTCAAGGCTTTTTCCAACCTTAACTGCTCCTGATTCCAAGGGGTTGTAGGTTTTGGCTGCACAAGGTGTGGATTTAAAGGTTATTGGGGTTGGAAAAGCCCTCCAAGGCCATGGAGTCCAAGCTGTGGCTGATCCCCACCTTGTCTCCAGCCCAGAGCCCTGAGTGCCACCTCCAGGTGTTCCTTGGACCTCAGTGCACCAACATTTGGTGTCTTGGATTGGGTTGTTCAGTGATGTTGAGCTCATCACCAGATCTTCTTCACCTCTTGTTTCACAGAAACTTTGGTGACTTCCAGGTATTCCTTGAGCCTTCAGTTATGAAAAACACTTTTTTCCATTCTTCTCCTGCACCTCAACCCCATCTTGAAGCATTATCTGGAAATTCACCACCAATCTGCCGGGGCAGCGTTGCTCCCAGTGCCTGCACAGCAGCTTTTTAGGATTTCACTGTCTCATTTTGTGTCTGGAACGTTTTTCCCACGCTGATCCCTCACTTCTCAGCTGGGACAGCCAAGTGCTTTCTCAGGTTTGCATGAGAAAGAGAGGGAACATAATGGTGGGCAATTTTATTTCTGAGACTGATGTGAGTTATGTCCTCTACGAGGATTTTACATCTTTGGAAGCTCTGGACAGAGCAGAGTATCCATGTAGATATTCCATAACTTGCTGGTTTCTGGGAGAAGTTGGTTTGAAAGGTGTTTTTTCCCAGGTGATGGAAGTCAGGGGGGTTTTCCTTTGCTCAGAGTTGGATTCCTCCATGGTGTGAGAAAGTGTAAACCAAGTGGAAATGACTGAGTAAAAAAGAAAAATTGTTTACAAGACAAAAACTTTTGGACCTGATGAATTTTGTAGTGCTTGCATTTTTTATATTCATCCTTCTGTAGTTACAGGGCTGAGATATGAAAGCAGCACTAACAAGTGATGCTCTGTGGTTTTATTGTCGAATAATTTTATTTTTTAAAAGCATAACTGGCATTTATAGTGACCTTGTCTTAAAGTTACCTTTCATTTCAGTCTAGGGAGGAGATTTAACTTTTCATCATCTGTTAGTGCTTATAATATGTCACATTTCAATACTAATTGGTAATTTTATTTAATTTAAATTTCAACTCATGGGATCCTTGCTGTTGTTATTTTGGTATAACAGTGAATTCCCCAAATAAAGTGTATTTTTAAATATATTAATGCAGAGTAATTATCATATTCCTCAAGCAGATAAATCCCTTCCCATGTTGTAGTGGCTCTGGTGCTTGATTGTTTATTTTTAACAGCAGCTCCTGAATTCATGTGTTGCATGAAACTGTGCCATTTTTAATAAATAAATCAATCAGTATTTAGCTCTCCTGGCTGATTTTCTGCTCTGCTGTTGTTCTGCAGATCCTTGTTGACGATGGTGGTCGCTGGAGGCAGCACTGGTGAAGATTATCTCATTTACAGACAATATCTCTGAAATCTGTTTCCTTCAGCCAGCAAAGGTAACTCAAATAATCCACATTATGCATTTGTCTGGAAGTAATAAGTTTGGTTTTGACCTCCAAAACTGAACAGCGGCTGAAGTTTGGGAATCTGACCACTCTGCCAACTTTTAGCCTCTTTTTTAATGTTTATTTATTCTAAAGTGAAAAATAATCTCCATGGAAAGAGCTCTGTTTCTTCTCCTCCTTTTAGTCACAAGAATTTGAGTCCTTCCTTAGCTTCTCTTTTCCTGCACTTAATGTTTTTCTTTTTTTTTCTTTTCTCATGAGTTTTCTCACCTGCTGATCAGTTACAGTATTTTTGTGGTACTGATGAGACCCAGCACTACCTTAAAAACCTGAAGAGTAATTGAGGATGGGGTTTATGCCCAAAAAGACAAAAATTAGGTGAAAAAAGGGTAAAACACTGGTGAATCTTTTGAAGATTTCTACAGAATTTAAAAATGTGACCTCTTTAAATGAAATCTTGAAAGCACAAATCTGATGTGTCCTGTGCCATTTATTTTCTCTGCATGTGTTATTTATCATCAATACCTGGTCTTCTGAGCCAAATAAATGTGAGGATGTTCAGGAGAGTTTTGTTTATGTATCATTTTTTCCTGTTTTGAAACTAACTCACTGTAACACTGGAGGTAATATGGGACCTTTTTTTTTTTCTGTTATGGAAATAGAGCTAATTTTCCCACTCATTATCTGCTGTTAATTTAATGTGTGGCAATATCTGAAATTTAGTGCTGATTATGGCAGTAGATTTTTGGTTAGCAGTACAGCTCATCTATGAGCAAACCAATTAAGACATCATTTCAGAATATAATTGAGCTCCTAATGGAGCACTTGAATTCACTGGGAATTTACATATTTGCTTTTCTTTGCTGTAGCAGAGAGGTCCAAAATGAGGCTACAGCTTCAGTTTTGAACTTCTGGAGGCACCAACTCGAGCTGAGGCTTTTCAAAGTGAAGCCTGTAAAATACTCTTGAATAAGGGCATGGATAAATTCATGGATAAGCTCCTTAATGCTCAGATCTGAACTTTGGATGCCTCTTGGGAGCTGGGAATTTGAGGAATACAATCTCCACTGTTCTTAGGGTGCTGAGGCCCAGGTGATGCTCTGATGCAGCACAGTTAAAACTGATTTAAACACAAAATTCATTCAGTGTTTGTAATTAATTTTCTTCTTTTATTCATGTCTGGATCTGCTGGGAAAGGGCTCGTTCTGCACATCTTTATAGTACATATCTTTGTGATACATATGTAAAATATATAAATATATATAATCTCTGTTTTCAAGCAGCATCAGTAGAGAATTCTTGGAAGTGCTTCGTTAGCCCAGACAAATTGAGTGTCTCATTTATGGAGTCTTTGAAAATGAAGTTAAAAAATGAAGGCAGTTCTCTTCCCTTCTCATTTTCCCTTAGTTTGGGGATTTTTTTGACCCTCAGAAGGAAGATTTTTTACATTTAAAAGACAAACAGAGCTGAGAGAGGTTATTTATACCTCTGCCTTATTGAGGGGTTGGGTTTGTTTTGTTGTCACTCTTCCCTTCCAGGATAGACCTTTGCATATGTTTTTATTTGTTCTAAAATGGGAATCTACACCAGTTGGTGAAGGAAAACCAAATGTTTTGGGGGAATAATTGTCAAAGTCTGTGTTTGGGTTCCGAAAAAACATTTTTTTAATGTGAAAAACTAGGGCAGGGAAAGTAGTTCTCTCTGTAAGGTTCGTGTTGTACTGGTTATTTCCTGAAAGTTTTAATATGTACGTGTGGATAAACCTCAGGATGCTTCAGTGAAATCCAAGAAAACGTTTAGTTCTCAGCATCTTAGCTTGTATTTTGAACTCTTTTTTTTTCCCCCCCACTAAAGTGCTCACAGCTGTACAGGTACTGCAGCCACTGCTGCTGTTCCGTTTGATCTATTTTTAAAAGCAGGGGCTCTGTGGATGGAATCCGCATTCCTGTGGAGTCCAATATTCCCAAACCTTCCTGACCCTGCCTCACCCACTCAGACCTCGTGCATTATCTTTAATTATATGATAACATGCTATTTTCCTCCATAGGAAACCCTTCCATTAAACAGATGGAATTTAACCAGCAATCCACTGCCTTCAATTGTTCAATCCTTCCTTCCTCAGTAATGTCCAGGCCTTTCCCTGCAGATGGAATTCACAATTTGCCTTCGTGCTTTACTGCACCTTTTAGCAACAGGTTTTGGAGAATCCCACACTGCTTTGGGTTGGAAGGGAAATGAAAATTTATCCAGTTCCATGGCAGGGACACCTTCCACTGTCCCAGGCTGCTCCAAGCCCCGTCCAGCCCAGTCTTGGACAGTCTCAGGGATCCAGGGGCAGCCACAGCTTCTCTGGGAATTCCATCCTAGCCTCTCCCCACCCTCCCAACCAGGAATTCCTTCCCACTATCCCGTCCATCTTTGCCCTCTGGCACTGGGAAGCCGTTCCCTGTGTCCTGTCCCTCCATGCCTTGTCCCCAGTCCCTCTCCAGCTCTCCTGGAGCCCCTTTAGGCCCTGCCAGGGGCTCTGAGCTCTCCCTGTGTCCTTCCCTTCTCCAGGTGAACATTCCCAGCTCTCCCAGCCTGGCTTCAGAGGGGCTCCAGCCTTGGAGCAGCTCCGTGGCCTCCTCTGGACTGGCTCCAGCAGCTCCACATTTCCCTTGTTTTGAGGGCAAATCCAGCATCAATAACACGGAACCTGGCTCTGCAGAGCTGCGAGGACGAGCAGGGTTTGCCTCTGTTTATCTTTTTAAACCTGAGAAATTCTAACAGTGCAGTAACTGTCAGCCATGCCCAGTGCCACCCCCAGCTGCGAGCCTTGCTGTCTCTGAGGAATTCCTGACCCGTGGAATGCCGGGACCGTGATGTAGCCCTGTCCAAAGGCCAGGATTTATGGAGCTCTTTGATTCCCTGTGACACGCAGAGCCCTGGCCCTGCTCACACTCTGCTCTCTGCACAGCCTGCCTCCCAGCCGCGTCATTCCCGAGCTTTGCCTTGGGCTTATCCTAAGGCAGACCAGGAGCAGGGTCGGGCTTATCCTAAGGCAGACCAGGAGTAGGGTTAGGCTTACCCTAAGGCAGACCAGGAGCAGGGTTGGGCTTACCCTAAGGCAGACCAGGAGCAGGGTTGTGCTTACCCTAAGGCAGACCAGGAGCAGGGTTGGGCTTATCCTAAGGCAGACCAGGAGCAGGGTTGTGCTTATCCTAAGGCAGACCAGGAGCAGGGTCGGGCTTACCCTAAGGCAGACCAGGAGCAGGGTTGTGCTCCATCAGTTCTCTCCTCAGCCTGTTTTTCCTGAATTGCCATGAAAAGCAAGGAGCCCAGTTGCCTTTGCTGAAGCACTGATGTTTTTCTCAGAACAATCAATTTTCTGTCTCGCTCTGTCTTCTTTCCATATGAAAGGCTTGGAGTTGTGTGAAATTCCCAAGATACTCTCTCTAAAGCAAGGTATAAACGAATTCTACCTTCTTAAATTTAATAAAAGGAGACCTACTTAATTTGAATTTTTTTTTTTCCTACAGAAATTATTTAAAGGATTTGGGTTTAAAAAAAAAAAAAAGACATTTTCCTAATGTTGCTCTTCAATATCACAACTTTTAGGTGCATTTTAGAGCCAAATTTTCCAAGTACATTTTAAATGTAATAGATTTGATAAGTTGTTCCCTGCCTGAGCAGAAATTTCTGTACCACTTCTGCCAAGTTTTTGCACAGAGCAAGAAGTTTGTTTTCCATGATCCCCATTTCTCTTCCAGCTGCTCCTTCTGAAGTTGAATTATGGGCTGATGTTTTGAATTTTTCCTTACACAGATATTGTAAATAAAACTCACCCACTACAAAGGCTTTTCATTTTGAAAAATTGGAGCAGCAGGCACCCTGAACAAAAGGAAATGTTCCCAACACTTCTTTTATTGTAACCAAATTAATCAAGCTCAGGGATTTAGCTGTAATTTCAAAGTTAAATGTTTAAGTAATGCAAAACTTTCTGATCCTGCAGTGGCTCTCTCTTTAAAATTCATAACAAAATAACAAAATTGTTACAGTTTTTTTTTTTTAAATAGTTACTTTTTCTCAGCAAAGCTAAAGATTGGCTTCCTACAGCCCCAGGAAGCTGGATACCTCCAGAAAGTTTGGAGGTTCTTGGGATATCTCCAGAAAATGTTGAGGGTTTTGATTATTTCAGTCTGTGGTATTAGAAAATGTTACAGATCTCCATCCTTAGGTTTTCCTGTAATATCACAAGAAATTTCTGTGAAGTAAAAGCCACATCTTTTTGCTGGAAGTGCTGCTGGTTTAAAATAACAGATGAGAGCTGCTGTCATTATTTATTAATTATAAATAATATTTAAAAGAGGAATGTACAGTGTAGTACTTAAGATAAACCAAATTATTCTTTCCTGTTGAAACACCAAACCAAACTCAGATATTTGGGTTTTGTTTTAATAATTCCTTCTGAAAAAAAAAAAAAAGAAAAGAAGAAGCTTAAGGGCAGCAAATTTCAAACATAGCTGTTAATGAAAACCTAAAAAAAATGGGGGTTTTTTACATGAAGGTGGCCTGAAAGGTTGTGAAGAGATTCTCTTTTTAATTTTGCTCTTCAGTTTTGTTTTCTTTTCCCCTTCCTATCCATTCACATCCTTGGAGGGCCTCTATCATGGTGAAGAATGTATTGAAATGCTTAAGGAAGGCGTTATCATTTGTGAGATTCTCAACTGGCCTTCTAGAAGGATCCCAGTCCAGGGAAATGCTTGAAAATTAAAACCAGGGATGCTTTTAATATCAAACAGCCCAAGTTTCTAAAGAAAAGAGCCTCTCTTCGTCTCAAAACCTGTGGTGATGCTCCAGAGCTGAGCACAAAAAGGGTTATTCTTATTTTTTTACCACATTCCTGAAAAATATTCCCGAGAGGTAAAGATCCTCAGCAAGGTGGGTCAGTAATTGCCACGGCTGGCTTTGGCTCAGCCTCCCAAACTAAGTTTGGATCACTTCAAAGGATTCGTCACATTTCTTTGAGGTTTCATCACAGAATTGTGGAATCATTTCGGCTGGAAAAGACCTTCAGGGTCACGGAGTCCAACCATAAACCCAACCCAAGTCCACCCTCAGATTATTGGTGCCATTCTGAGAGTGGGGGCAGAAGCAGCTGAGTTTAGGAGAAGGGAAGGTGAACTGAAGCTTCTGTTCCAAAACTCACCAAAAGTTAAAATATCTCATCTTTTTTGATCAGTCTTAATCCAGGAAGTAAAACTGTTTAGGACATGGATCCCAGAGTGAATTTTCCATGGGAGCAGGGATCTGTTTGAGGTGCTCCTTTAGATGTTAGAAAACAAAATGCTCTTGTTTTTATACCACTCAAATGGGAGTGTTCACTGGTGGATCTTCGTGTGTTTGATATTAAATAGTTCATGAGGAAGTAGCTCCAGGACTGAATTCTTGTTTCATTCCTGTCCCAACAAGAGAACAGGAAATGGAGAAGGAAACCTGGCCACAGGTGCCCCTTCAATAAAAGAAAAACCAGTATCTTACATTTTGTAGATATTATAATGGATATTTAACCTCTCCTAGATAATTCTAACAGCATTTTTTTTTATGCTGTTAATCTTTGTTTGGAAGTTTTATACCTTTGCCAGTGTAGACATTTATGTTGGTTCAGGCCTATATCCTTTTTTTAAAAATTATTTCCTTAAGTTTTCTTTTTATCTGGAGCCCAATTTCAGCATTTGAGTGGCAGCGAGTGACATTTGCAGAGGACAGATCCTGTAGGCAAATGAGCAGGTGACAGGAGGCACAATGGCACTCAGGAATAGTCTGACACGTGGGTGTTCCGACTGGAGGATCCTCTTTGTGTTCAATGAAGTTCTCATGGAGTAGCTTTCAGTGATATTGTATTCTCAGAGTATAGAATTCAATATATACCCATCACACACAGGCTTCAGCTGGGGCTCTTTACACCATTTCTGCTCTCATTCTGCCTTTTAATACCATTTAAAGTGCAGAAAGCTGAGTAAACTGCCTCTGAGTGTTGTAGCAGGATGATGTGCACGTGCCTTGATCAGGTTAATATTTATTCCTTCGATTGTGATCCTTGGAAAACAGTTATTGGGAACTGGTGATGGGAGAGACAGCACTTTGTTCCTGCAAAGGGCACCTCAAAATTCACTGCAAATTCACTCCTGTTAGGAAACTGCACAACTTGTGTCTGCCAGTGGAGTAAGTTAGCAAATCCCTGATTCAGGGGATGCTACTTGAACAAAATAAAGCCACATGATCAATATTTGGCTGATTTTGCCATTTGTCAGGAATGTTATTAAGGCTGTGGGTAGCCCTGGTCTGCATCCCTGCAATCCTGTAGAATCCAGCTCTTCTACAATGTCTCCTCTTGGAAAGGATTGTGAGGATTTAAAAGTGAGCCAGGCACCTTCCTGAGCACGAGGGTATAAAATCTGGGGGCTCCTACCAAATATTTTTCTGTAATCCAGTTGGTTTTTCTCTTTCTTAGTACTTCAAAGGCTTCTTTCTAATGCCTTTTCGGTGGAAATTATGCTTAGGAACTAGTCCATGTATAAAAACGATTTTTCTGATTTGTCTTAAATTGCATTTCCTTGATTTAAATCTAAAATACATTTCAAGCCTTTAAAAATAGACCCACAGGAGGGGACAAGTCCCTGCTTTGACACAGATGTTTCTGCAGGAGGGCAGATGCCCTCAGATTATCCTGATGGTCCCATCTAAACATATTTAAAATATAAAATTACACATTCTCCATGAATAGTTTTGATTTGGGCTGCAGGAATGTGGAGCTAAAATTCCAGTTAAAGATGGGTTATAATTACGAAGGACCAGCCTGACTGCAGCTGCAGGGACAGGGATAGGACACACTGATGAGACTGGGGCAGGAGATGGGAATCACACACCTGTTCCCTGGAAAAACAGACTCTGAGAACCCATGTTTAATGCCCAAAGTTATATTTGAGTAGTTTGTGAAGAGGGGAGCGTGGCTGATCGATGATAAAATGCTCTCAAACCAGCAATACTTGTTGGGAAAGCTGTCCTGGAGTGAAGATGGGAGTGGGGCCCTCACTGGCCGTGGGTTGTGTGGTTGTGTCTAACATCTCTGGAGCTGCTCCCTACAGAGTTGGATTTTCTGCCCCAGACAGGTCCCTTTTCTTTCCTAGGCATCTAAAGGAGAGGAAGGAAGGGCTCTGAGGTGACTTTCCAGTTCCTAAAGGGGCTCCAGGAGAGCTGGAGAGGAGCTGGGGAGAAGGGATGGAAGGACAGGACACAGGGAATGGCTTCCCAGTGCCAGAGGGCAGGGATGGATGGGATATTGGGAAGGAATTCCTGGCTGGGGAGCTGTGGCTGCTCCTGGATCCCTGGAAGTGTCCAAGGCCAGGCTGGACAGGGCTTGGAGCAGCCTGGGACAGTGGAAGGTGTCCCTGCCAGGGCAGGGGTGGGAATGGAAGAGTTTCCAAGCCAATCCCTTCTGGGATTGTGTGAATGTAAAAAGCCAAAGGCCAGAAGACAGCAGTGACTGTTCCCTGCCTTCCTGCAGCTCCCAGACTATCACCTTTCACAGACCCTGGATCACAGCTCCCTGATCTTGTTTCAGAGCCTGGGAGTGACAGTGAGCTCACCATGGCACCTAGAAAATGGTTTCCATATTAATGACCTAGAATAGTAACAAATTGCATTTTATATAAAATTAATGCTCTTCGACCTCTCATCTTCATCATCTTAGAGATCTTTTCCAACTTTAACCATTCCATGATCTGGACTGAGATATTTTCTCTGTGTTTTATACATATGAAATCCTTCCTAGCTGTACTTTTGCTTGTTGCTGTTGCAGTTCATTATTCTTCCTGCACCTCCCTCAGCGGTGCTTCAGCCTTTCCTTGCACTACTTGCAAAGAGGGGAAACTATGCCAACTGGGAAAAGTTTGTGCAAGACATTTGTGTGGAAATGATCTCCCAACCAGGGAGCTGAGGAGCACAGCCCAGTGTCCTCCTGCTATGGCTCTGTGGCATAAAATTGATCTATGAAGTCCTAAGTTTGTAGCTGCGCTCCTGATGTGCTTTGGTTTTTTATCCCCTAAATTCCCGATAGACTCAATGTGGTAGATTTGAAATAGAGATTTTTTTTCAGGGGCTGAAACATTTCTTAAATAGTTAAATAAATAAATAGTTAAACACCAAATTCTGAGGGAGAAAAACTGGCATTGCTGTGTATTCAGAGCCTGCACTCCAGGTATGGACTGACAGAATTCCAGCACAGTCTGTCTTCTCCCCTTACGGAGAAATTCTGGAGGAAGAGCTAAAACCATAAGTGATTTTTGGGTTCAGGTCAGGGGGATTACATTGCTGGAGGGAGAGAAGGGTCTGACTTCCTCCTGTGTGATCAATCCCTAAATCGAGAAGTAAGTATGTAAGAAGCTGAAACCAGTTTAGCCCCTCAGCCTGGGAAGTGAACTTGAAAAGTGGGATGAAGGGAAGGGAGGCAAGGAGAGCTTGCAAGGATTACAGACTCTTCCTTACTTGTTGGAATAGCAGGGCTGTGCTCCTTAAATTTTAGCTTAGATTCAAGTTCATGGAATATTCACAATAATGGGATGCATTCACTGAAAAGGGAGGGGAAAAAACCCCAACCACAACATACAAAAGATCTGCTGGACTGACACAACAGTAAAACTATTTGTTTAGGTGGAAATAGAAATTTATAAAACATGAATCTAGGATTGAACTATGTTCTAGCAGTGAACTAAATGAGGTGATTTAGTGGTGATAAAAAGGTGATTTTAAAGCAGACAGATTGAGGATTGTCCAGCTGCAATTGCTGAATCCTGGAGTCATGACTCTGGGGGAATTGATGGCAGAGCTGAAAAAGCATTTCAGTTACAGGCCCAGGTTACAGAATCACAAACACAGCTCTGTAGTGACTGCATTGCATTGTTCCATTCCTGAATTTCAGTGTTCCATTCCTGAATATCAGTGTTCCATTCCTGCATTCTGGATAGGCCTCTCACTTCAAGTACCTGACTCTTCTCCTGCTTTTCATTTAGGTAACTCTTTGTCAGGTTTTGCAAGATGAGCTCTAGGACAGAGATTCCAAAGCAGTTAAATTTCTTCTTACCTGCCCTTGAACTCATCTGAAACACTGTCAGTGCTGAAGCCATCCCTGTCACTCATTTCCATGATTCTATAGCTCCAATCAAAGGTAAAAAATAAAGATTTTGGAGGAATATTGAAGATATTTCTGAGGAAGTTTTCTTGTGAAGATCTAGAGAAAATAAACATGAATTCTTCTATCAGTAGATTTTGCCATAACACTTGCAGCTTGATCAATTAAGTTCAGTAAATTACTTAATTAATTCAGGGTTTGGCCAACAAAAGTGAGTGGTGGGACAACCTGTGGCACATCTGGATTTGTCCAGATGGATCTTGAGCTTGTCCACAGCAGCTCAAGGCCTGACAGTAAAAGAAAACACAGAATGTTTCTGAAAGCTCAAAGCTCAGAACGCTGAGTTGATGCTTTCAAGACTAGGAAGCAAAATAGTACAAAAAACCCACAAACCTGATCTGTGCTTCTAAACAAAATGCACTAAAATAGCTGAAAACCTGCGACACCTTCAAGGCACCCTTTGAACATTAGAAAAAGTTGCATTTTATCTCCTTTTCACTCAAAGGCGTGCTCTTGGTGTGGTTTCAAATGCAAATGTTGGTGATCTCCAGGGCCTGGATGCTTTTTCCCCTTGACATTTCCTAAGCACCTAATGCTGGCTGCCTAATTAGGGTGATTTAATGTTTGAACGGCTTTCAGTAGGTTTCACATATGGTACCTCTGGATGGATTTGACAGCAGTACGAGATTGAAGGCCTTTGGCCAGTCCTTTGCAGGAATCAAACTGTCTCTTCATCTGTCGTTGTTTCAGCGGTTCACGAGAACCGGTCCAAACGCGGCTTTGGGGATTCTGGAGGTGGGAGCAGAGCTTTCCTCGTGTCTCTTGATTCCCTTGGAATTACCCAGAGCTGTGCTGGTGCCTGGTGGCTCCCCAGGAGAAGGTTTCCCTTCAGTGGGAAGTTTGGGAGCAGGACACCAACGTGTGCTTTCACCATGGACCCTGTCAGGGTGTGGGCAGTGATTCCCAGTGCTTCACATCCCACATTATCGTGGAATGGGTTGGGTTGGAAGGGACATTAAAGCTCATCCCATTCCATCCCTGCCGTGGCAGGGACACCTTCCACTATCCCAGGTGCTCCAGCCTGGCTTTGGACACTTCCAGGGATCCAGGGGCAGCCACAATTTCTCTGGGAACCTGTGCCAGGGCCTCCCCACTCTCCCAGGGAAGATGCCAAGGCTCCGAACAAGTGTTTATCCAGGAGGAGATATCCCTGAGGGAATCAGTCTGGGAAAAGTCATGCTCGTTGGGTCATTAAAACCACCAGGATTTGCAGTATTCAGAGAACACTTCCAGAAAGAAGTTTAGTAGCTGGTAACTTCACAATTAACATTCCAGAAAGCTCTCTGGCAATCTCCTGGAATGCAGCTGAGCAGCAATATCGCTTTTTGTGTAAAAACCAGGAGAATATGTTAAATTGCATTGCTGTTACACCAAAAGCTACCAAAAATAAATGGGATGCCTGTTCCTTTTTGTCCCTTGCATGGAACAAAAACTAAGCCTAGAGTTATGTTCCATCCCTGGCACTCTATTAAATCCAGCAGGGATAGAGAGGAAAGGAGATGCATTGTCCCTGTTAGACTTTTCAGTGGTTTGAGAGAGAAAAAGACACTTCAGTGTTCAGTGGAAGGAGAAAATGAGCCTTGCTTTGGGTGCTGGAAGCCCAACAGTTAAAAATACAAGAAATCTTGCACTACTGCAAATCCTGCTCAGTTAAAGGGAATGTGGCAGTTCTAAATCTTCTGTCCCAGGAAATCAGCACTGGTTTGAAATGTGTACAAACTGAAAACAATCTATGCCAGAACTCCTTGTGCTAGTGCCAGCTAAAAGCAAGAAAGAAAGGAAAAAAAATGAAATTGATGGGTTTCAAAGCTGATAATTGTGCTTGAGTGCTGTGGCTGTAAATCACTGAATGGCTTTTCCTTGGATACAACAGCCACTGCATGTAAATGTACACATGGTGCCTTTGCAACAGTACAAAATACCTGAAATCCTCAATTCCGGTTATTAAAATACAACCTGATGCAACATTTCACCATTTGCCTTAACCTGAGATGATTCCATGAATGTCAAATACCATCATGCTGAGGGAAATCAAAATTCATGTGCAACATGATGGCAGAATGTGTGACCTTAACTTCAGAGCAGCACAACGTGTTAAATTATCTTGCTGTAGTTCCAAAAAGCTTCATGGATTAAGTTTTTTAGAGTGTTACTCTCGAAGAGTGGGGAATTTTAAAAACAATTTTCAATTCTGCGTGAAGAGACTTTTCAGTTTGGCTCAGCTTCTCCAAAATCATCTCTCGAGTCCCTGCCTGAGTCTGCAATCATTTTGGGCAGGGAAAATCATTACTCTGAAGGTGGGTTGGATCTGTTCCTCAGGATGACTCCACAGCCCTGGTTACATCCATGGCCCTTCCTGAGTCATCTTCTGTTGCTGATCACACAAAAATTTGGAAGTAAAGCTTAAAACAAGCTTCTGTTCCTTTTTATTGGTTTTATGTCTTCTGTATTCAGAAAGAGCAGCTGGAAAATGCGCTACAAAAATGGATTTTTATCAAACTTATTGGCAGAATTTATCCAGAGGTACAGAAATGGTGAAGAATTGTAGAGAAATTGATGGAATCACAGAACAGTTTGGGTTGGGAGGATCTTAAAGCTCATCCCATCCCACCCCTGCTGTGGCAGGGACACCTCCCACTATCCCAGGTTGCTCCAAGCCCCAATGTCCAACCTGGCCTTGGACACTTCCAGGGATCCAGGGGCAGCCACAGCTTCTCTGGGCACCCTGTGCCAGGGCCTCCCCACCGCCCCCAGCCAGGAATTCCTTCCTAAATTTTTTTTATTTTCAGCTTTGACACTTTTTTTGCAAAGCCCAGGCTGCCATTCAGGGTGTGGTTGTAATGAATTTAGAGCTTGTTGTGGGTTTGGGGTTTGGACCAAGACAATTAATTAAATTAATGAAGCAGAAGGGATGTTTGTGCTGTCACATTAATTCTGCCACAAAACGACGTGGTTACAGCAAGTGGGGAGAAACACTGATATAAAATATTTTGGTAAATAGGTGTAACAATAGCCCTTGATGATAATTTGAGGAAATACAGTGTTATTTCTGTGCAGGTGAATTTATATTTTCTGTATTTAATGTTTCTTTGGACAAATAAACCAAAAGTCTCTTAGGGAGAAGCCTTGCTTTAAGCTGCTCTTTTTTATCTGCTGCCTAAAATACTTGAAGGCTCTGAGGTACAAACTTTTTTTACCCTCCTGTGTCCACCATCGTGTGCTCGGTTGGGCTGACCTGCAGCACTTGCAGCCAAATTATTTGGTGTGTCCTTTTACTACATTTTCCTGTTTTGGGATCAATTCTTACCTTGAGTAAATTTACACGGCTTTGTAGTGAAGCCCTAGTACTCAAAATGAGCATCTACCTGCACGAGTCGATTCTTAATTCTGGTGCTTTAACCGAGGATGTGTTTATAGTTCAAAAAATAAATAATTCAGGAGCCTAGATCTGGCTTGTGTTGACTCTTTGTAACCCTACTTAAGATTTACTAATTCAGTCCTTCCACTTAGTACCAGTTAACTGTTACCTGCAAGGACCTGAGTTGAGGAAAGACCTGGACACTGTTATTTGGAGCTGTTAATTTGGAATATCGAGGGCATATATTATATAACATTTATTATATTATGAGGCTGCTAAAAGCTTTGGATGATGCCACGGAGCAGGAAACTCAACTGATGTAAAATCTTATCCCTAATGATGTTAAAGGTGCACAGATCTCAGTTCATGGCAAATTAAAGATGCTCTCACTGGTTTTCAGGCTGCCTTGATACTAGGGAGAAATTATTGAATTATTAAGGAATAATTCTTGTTGTCCAAACGAAATGTTTCCATCTGCTCTCTGCAATTGAGCAGGAGCTAAAATAGGCATTTTCTGTGCTCTGGTGCCATTTACAGAATGGCTTCATTTTATCTTTATGTTCAAAACCATGTTTTGTTGGCATCCTCTAAGACTTTGGTTGCTCACATGAAGGTCCTGTTCCTCACGCTTGTTGATCACGTCCATCCAAAGAGAGGGCAAAAGGAGAATTCCAGCTGGAGGTTATTTTAGGTCCCAGTTTTGTTTAGGTTTGGTTGCCACGTTTGCACGTTCACACATTCCAAAAAAGCAGATTGACATTTCCTCCCCTGGCATAGTGCTGCCATCCCTTGAAAGGCAGTTTTAAAATCCAACCAAGTTCTTTGTGTGTGCAATTACTTTCAGCTTTGAACTTTCTGAAGTTGGTGGGACCATTCCGATCCTTTAAATTGGGCTTGGTTTGGATCAGCTCAAAAAAACAGAGCCCAAAAATACTGAAATACAGGAGAGGCTGGTTGAAGAGCAGCAGTTCACAGGGGCTGTAAGGTAAGGAAGAAGTTTCTGGGTGAAGCCCATGTCCAGATATTGGAGTTTCTGTTTTCCCGCTGAGGAAGACAGATCCCAGTACAGATCCCCATAGCTGGTGACATTCCCAGTGCTGGACCTGGCATTCCTGCCCCTCAAGGTCCTGGCAGGTCACATCCAACTACCTGGACCTGGCATGTCCAGCTTGTTATTCATCAGACCAAGGCTGCTTCCCAAAATCTGGGAGGAATTCTCCCAGAGTGTCCGGACTGAACTCAACTTTGCAGAAAGCTGAAGGGTCCTCACTCTCAGCTCACCGTGGGTGCCGGAGCACTCGGATGGAGTAGGAATCTTCTCATCTCCCAGTGTTGCCAGGGAATCTGATTGTCCATCAATTCCAGTCTCATGTAATTCTGGAGGAATTTCAAGTTTTTCTCCCTGAACGGATGTCTCGGACTCTCTTTGGGAGATGGAGTCTCTCATCTGGAAGCTCCCGTTAACTCCTTCCTGCCAGACCTTTGAATTAGAGAAGTTTGCAAGTGCAGGAGAGGAAACAAAAGCTTCAGGGGTCAGAAACTTCATCTTTTATTATGCCTGAAGTCAGAAAGTGTAAAAAACAGGCTGAGAATGAAGGAACTGGGACACTTTATTGTGGTTTCTGTGAAGGTGGAAAAATTCAGTCATTAAATTGACATTTTGCAGTTCACTGTTCTTAGAGCCATACGAAATTGTAAAGCTGTGATGTTATTGCACTTACATTTTAATTATTAAATTAATTTTGTTTAATTCTTAAGCTAACTTAAGCAAAGCAATTAAAATTGTTCAACTTCTTGTATATTAGAAATTTCTTCGGCTTGAAAGGGGTTTTTTTTGGTCATAGAGAAAACTTCATATAAAATCATGTAATAAAAAAGCAAATTTAGATTTAACCAAGTTGTCTGCTGACTGCTACTACAAGTCTTGTTCTCAGATCCTTTTCCTCTGTGTGTCTGCTGATGTGAAAATCCTTCAATTTATACTCGTGTCTTTAACTTTAAAAATCTGGAATTTAGTTATTCCTGTTGTCTATTTGCTGTCTAACATCCTGACACCTTTACATCCTTGTTTGTACTGTGCTTCTCCTCAGTGGTATTTGGTACATTCGTCATTAATAATATTTAATATTTCTCTTTGGCCTTAGTGCTGTTGTGATACATATTTCTAATAATCAGAGGACTATTTGATTAGTTAGTATCATTTACTTTAAAAAACCCCTTAAAACCAGACTTTATAAAATCTCTCAAAGCTTTTTGAAAACTCATTCAGTCCTGGGCTAATATTAATAGAATTTTGAGCTCTGTTTCTGAATCAATAAGATGGATATTTTTTAAATGATCCAACAGATTGAAATAGTAGGGCATTTTTATATAAATATAGACTCAGGAGTGATCCAGTGTGAATTATATTAAACTCAGTGGGAAACCATCTATTAACCTTAGCAGGAATAGAATCAGAATTCCAGAAACTGAATTCTGCTTTAGGAGCCCTGCGCCCAGGGATTATTCAAATACCTTCCTGATGTTTTTATCAATGAATTGGACAATTAGTTGTACTAATTAGCAGCATCACTTTGAAAGAACTACTTGGAGGAAGTGGAGTGACAACAACAGAGGCAGCTTGGAGTAGGCAGGGATGGAGCTGGGATGAAATTCCTTCTCCATGGAAATTCATTTTGAATTTTCTCAGCCTTTCCAGTTCCAGGGTAATTTCTCTGCCACCGGCTGGAGCCTGAATCCAGAGCAGAGTCTGCTGGAGTCTCCTCTCTGCTCCCATGGCAGCATCTGCCCTGCAAGAGAGTTTAAAATAATCAAGATTTGCCAGTTACAGAGATTTGTGCCAAGAATTTTGAAATAAGAAGTAACACAGTTAAGAGAAGTTTATGTTATTTTCTTTGGGGAGGATTTAAGTTTAAACAATGGCATAATGTCATGGCTAAAAGAAGACACTTTATTATGTGATGATAAAGTGTCAAGAGGCAAAAATATAAACTGTTGGTGTGCTTGCTGCATGAAATTTCTTCTCTCCTAATGAGTTTGGGGCTTTGGGATAAGAGATTCCTCTGAAAGTCCAGGTATCCCTTTCTTCTCCTTATGCTGTGAGTTTATTTATCCAAGTATTGGTAGAGCTGTGTACGTCGTGTTCCTGGAGAAGTGGAAAAAGTTCTGATCTTGGGGTCAACACAAATATATTTCTATAAAATAATCCAAGTCAGGAGACAGAAATGGAGATGTTCTGGTGGGTTGAGTTAACTCTTGCCTATGGAAGATGTGTTCCAGCAGTGTGGGAGCACAGGAGCAGCTGGAGGGGCAGGAAGAGAGGGTGGACACTGGGGTGAAAGACAATTGTGACAGTTGTTTCCTGTTTGGGTTATTTTACCAAATGTCTTCACTTTTTGGGGGAATATTTATATTTTGTACAATAAGGCTGAGGTAGAGACACCTACAGAGAGAACCTGAGCATCCTGGTCCAGTGCAAGGTGTCCCTGGCCATGGAAGGGGATGGGACTGAATGGGCTTTAAGGTCCCTTCCAACCCAAACTTCTGAGATTCTGTGATAAAAAATTCAGTGATTTGTTAGTTCATAGTAATAACTACTAAATTCTTTTTACTAGCTCATTCTTCTGTACCTTAGCAACATTTGTTTAGGAGAAATAGGAGAAAAGACAAATTGGCATTATATAGACCTCAAATTCTTTGTTTATCTTCTCAGCTCTCATCAGTTTCTCAGTTATCTCTTTATTAAATTAAAGATCAGTGAAGGAGAAAAGTTGATTACATTTCCATTGTGAGCCAGAAAATAGCAATGCTTGTACATCAGGTATGCAAAGGGGCTGAGGGGAACAAAGCAAGTTTTCAAAGTGCTGTGTTACAGATGAATGAAAATAATTTGTAAATTATTCATCAGATTTAATTCTAAGATGTTTTGAGAAAACTAAAATAAATTGGAACGTGTGATTGTTGCAGAGACCTTTGTTCTCCAGACTTTACAGGTCTAAATCTTGAGTATGAACTTGAGCAAGATGTGGAGAATGCAGAGAACATTAAATTGTTTAACATCCAAACTGTGGGCAGAGCCTTTCCATGGAAGTATCAGCTACTCAGGATTTATAGGATTGAGATATTGACTTAACCGATATCTGATTTTTTCCTCTTGCAAATTAAAACTCCATATCTTTTTTTTTTTCCTGTAACTGGAGACACAAAAGATAGATAATATCCCTTCTTACATCTTGTGTGCTCAGAACAACAGCCACTCAAATGACAGCACTGCCAAACCTTTGGAAAACGTTACTTCTATCTATATATCACATGTGTAAAGTAAATATGTTAGTATGTTAGCCTTATATATCACCTACAGAAAGGAAATAGATCAGTATGTTATATTTATAACGATGTATCGCGTCATTTAAAGCAATGTGATAGTTTGTTGGCCTTCCAGCTGATTTTTGAATCAACTCCTCAGAAAGACCTGCCTGTTTCACTGGTATTTCTTGGAGCTTCCATGTTTTTCGCGTGGTCCGTGGTGTCGTTAGGCAGTTTCAGTTCCTTTTGGAAGTTGTGTTCATCTGGCCAACTCGTTGTCACACAGAAGCCCAGGAAAAGGCCATATGTTCCTGCAAAGGTAGCCTTGGAAGGTGGGATAGCTGCTTCTTCTTTTTTCTTCTGCCATCTGTTGTGCTTTACCTTCGTTTTCTCCAGATACCACGTCTAGCAAATACTCGGATAATAGATGGGAATTCTAATCAGTATGGAAGCAAGGTTGTTGTTTCCAACAGCTTTAGGATGGCTTTAGTCAGGTGTTCAGATTTTTTTAGACATTTCCCTTGCTCTTTGGCATTACAACAGTTAAAATGCAGATTTAGGAAGCTGTAAACAGATAAACATGACTTTTATTTAAACAGTGAATATGCTGAGATACTCCCATGAATGCAGGAGAGAAGATTTTCAGCGCTGCAGGCCTCGGAAATAAAATGAGCAAAGATCCTGGATTTTTCCAAGTGGCTGCTGCTCTTTTTGCTGGGAGTTTCTCGTTCCTGTCCGTGTGCCACTCCTTCCTGGTCCAGCCCAAGCATTCCTGCAGCCACAGGGATTAGGGAAGGATCTGGGTTAAGACTAATCCAGCAGAAATACACAAATCGGCTCCCTTGGCTGATCCACGAGGGACACAGGGAGCAGCCTTGGAGCAGAGGAATGAGTTGTGTCCCCTGGCACAGTGAGGGGCTACACCTCAGGAATTCCCTCCTCAGGAATTCCCTCCAACTCCAGGAAAATGGAGGAGTAAGGAAAAAAAAATCTGGTGTCGCTGGAGTTTTCAGGCTTTCTGCTGAGGGGACAGCAGAGCCTTTTGGATTGAGTCTGAATTGGGGAAACTTGAAAATCCTGTGAGCCCTGTGGTTACTCCAAGCACAATCATGCACATATAATACATATTTTCACCCACTTTTTATGCTGGTTGTAGGAATAAAATGAAATAGAAGGCCCTGCTTAGGTCCAGGTCGTGATTCACCATCATGTGTTCAAATCACAGAATTCTGTTTGGTTTAGGGGGAAAATCTACAAGGCATTTTAAAGAAAAAAGAAGTCTACAAGTCTATAACCTACTTTAAGTGTTTTTAAACTACTTTGGGGGTTTAGATATTAATTTATAGAAATGTCCATGTGTGTGAGTGTATATAAAAAGAGACGTGTATATAAATAAGCAAAACTGGGCGTCTTTTTGCTATTTTAGTTCTCTGAAGTTTTGTGGTGGATGCTCTCAAGAATATCTCATTTTAAAGTCCTTTTCTCCATTCTCCAGCTGTGTGGGCTCTGTTTTTACAGCCTTAAATTCTCTACAAGTATAAAGCCGGGGAGGATACAGCCAGACCTGGACCCTACATGGACTGTAGGGAATTCTCCTGATTCTGTGTGTATGGGCAATGAAGACAGAGGTCCTTCCAGAGGGAAATTAGGAATAATTTGCCTTTCTGCAAATCTCCTTTTAGTACAATGTGTATTTTATTGCAGGAAGAAGAGGCTTTATCGCAACAAAACGGGCAAAAAACACAAAGACTTGAAGAAACAGCACTTCTCTAATTCTTCCCAAAAGTTCCAAGACCCACCAAATCCTGGGGGATTACACCCACCAGTCTTCCCGATTTCAGGTAGGTGAATTCTCTCTTTGCCTCTATTTCTGGGAAGGTGAGGATTCCCATTCCCTGGAAGTGTCCAAGACCAGGTTGGACGTGGCTTGGAGCAACCTGGGATAGTAGAAGATGTCCCTGCCCATGGCAGGAATGGGATTGATGGGTTTAAAGCCTCTTCCGACCCAAATCAGTCTGGGATTCTCTGAGTTCTCTGAAATGAAAGACAATGCAATTAATAAATATAATTTTATGTGATTTTTTTTGCAAATATTCCAACTAGCCAGTTGATTGGTTAGGTCAGGTCTAGAGGAAACTGTAAGCACCTCTGTGCAAAAAATCACTTCCGAGGCTGAAGGAGTCTTTCCTCAAAAACTCAAACTATGCTAACCCATGACACTTAACAAAACAAAAATAACAATTACTGTGAAGAAAATCAGACAGAACTGGATGCTCCCAAACCGATCTCTAAGCTGCTGCTGCTATTTCCCAGCATGGAGCTCATGGCTCTAATTTGGAATTAACTGGTTTGGAGGAGAGGTTTTCAGTTCTAGCACGGAGTAAATAAGAAAAATAACCTGAGAAACAGCCAGTAATCAAGTTGTTTGATTTAGGAGAAATGCATTTAAATCACAGCTAAAGTAAAAAGAGAACTGGCTGACTGCCACGCTCTTTTTTACTCATTTGTGACA
Source organism: Dicrurus megarhynchus (assembly GCA_013399195.1). Lineage (NCBI taxonomy): Eukaryota > Metazoa > Chordata > Aves > Passeriformes > Dicruridae > Dicrurus > Dicrurus megarhynchus. The sequence goes on along the minus strand of VXAD01005927.1, from coordinate 271,918 downwards.
GCACACAATTAAAAAGTTCCGTTTGTTGCTCTTACTGGAATAACAGCTTTTGGTATTTTTCATGTTTCCTCATAAAAAAATATCTTTAATTTTAGATCCTGCAGATACTGTAGTTGTAAGAATATAAGAATATTGTTTGTATCTGGAGAGATTAGATGGGGACAGGATTTTTTTAATCTGTTAGCACAGACTTGTTATGTAAATACGAAGCTCACAAAGGAGGGAGACAGCAAAAGGCTCTGAAAAAACAGATGTGTCTTCCCCAGAAATAAAGTCACTGCTGTATTCCTGCAACTTTTTGGGAAGTTTATTGTTAGGGATGTGCATGGAATCAAAAAAAAAACCCAAATTCTGTAGTCACTGTGTAAATCCATTTCCATACACTCAGTACAGACAATTTTATCATGAATTTATTGTTGCTGTTTAATTTTGATGAGTTAAAAATCAGATTATTCATTGAAATGAATTCTTATGATGCTTTCCTGTAGATTTCTCGAGGCCTTTGGAGGAAGCTCCTTTCCCTGATGGTCCTGCAGTCCTTAGCACTGGCCATGTGACCCAGATTTTTTAAGCCCTGCTATGACTTAGGTTTTATTCTTGGGCTCTTTCATCCATCTATTGGAATTGTTTCCAGTAAATTACAGTTTTGCAGTGGTTGCTGTGATTAGCACTTTATGCTCCAGGGGAATTCTTCATAAAAATGTCTCTTATCAATACCTTTCAATGTGTTGAAACATTCATAAATAATTTGATATGAAGAATCCATAGTGGAATTAGGATCTAAAATACATTTTTATGCAAATTCTTTAATGGCAGGTTACACCATCTTCCTGTTTGTTTTGTTACTGTAAAGATAAATTATAATTACATGAATCACCTGCTTAAAGTGGTCATGTTTTGAAATAGTTCCATTCAATAATATCTGTGTATTCAATAATATCATGGACTGAATGTTCCTTGTTAGTACTCAGTATTAAGAACAGGTAAACCCTGGATAGGGCTTAAATGTGGAAGTTTTTGAGTGCCCCAGTGCTAAAGCAAATCTAAATATATATTCATCATTTTATAGGGGTGTCATTTTTAAAGTGATACTGGTTGGGGATAAACTTTACAGAGTTAATAATTTTTATTTTAAGTGTTTGCAAAAAAAGCCTGTTCCTGAAAGGCTCGGCCAGGTTGGGAAATGCAGTTTGAGACAACCAAGAGTCATTAATGCTCATTTTTACAAAATGCTGGGCCCTAGTTTTGCACTTAAATTGGGAAGATCAATTGAAAATTCAGTTAAATTGGGGATACTGATGAAATCAGTGAAACCAAACTGCGGGTTTTGCTTCTAAACTTCACTGAGAGATTTAAACAATCATGGGAAATGCTCTATTTGGTTTCACAGCCAGTGCACTTTGTGACTTGTGTGTTATACCCTGTTTGTTTGGCTTATCTGAGATTTTTCATTCCCATTTTGTATCAGGGTTTTCTGTGACAGGGGAAGGTTTTAACAACAAGCCAGACCTTCACTGTGATGATAAATGGCTTTTAAAGAGCGATTTGAAAATCAGAACTAATTCTTTCCTTTTTCTGAAGGATTCAAAAATCACTGATGTTGCATTTGGTTTTAATGAAGATTTATTTTGGAAAAAACGTGTAATCCCCAATAATTGTGAATTTGATGCCCAACTGTGCCTGTGGTGAGTCCTCAGGCTCTCGGATCCGAGGGTTTAAAGGCCCCATTAATTCTTTGGGATATGCTTTTAACCTGATGAGCTCCAATCCATGTCACCTCTAGAAGAATCCAATTAATTGACTCCAGGTCCTGGGAAGGCTGCTGGCTCCTCTCGGGGTCGGAGGGATTCCAGCAGGGCAATCAGTGCTGGAGGGACTGAGCCTCTGGAGCAGCACGGGAAGGATGGCAATGGCTCAGAAACAGGCAGATGCTGGGGAACAATGAGCCAAGGCCAAGTTGGATGCAGCTTGGAGCAACCTGGACTAGTGGAAGGTGTCCCTGCCCATGGCAGGAGCTGGGATCAGCTGATTTTAAGGTCCCTTCCATCCCAAACCGTTCTGGGATTCTGTGATCCAACAGCTTCTGTTTCAGCCAGGGGTTCCCCAGTGTCCCTTGCCTGAGCCAAGACTCATTTATAGCTCATCTGTGGTGCTGGTGGAACCTTCTACCTCACCAAGGCCTTTTGCAGCATCTCTAAAACTCTCAAACTCAGCTTTTTTAGCTGGAGGGGTTTAGTGTGGATCAGCACAACTCAGAGGCATCTTCAGTTCCAGTCAAAGCCATTCCTTAAAAACAAATCTTACTTTGTTTGTACTACAGAGTAATTGTGCAGGGCTTCCAAAGCAATCAAGAGAAGTGGAATTAAAACATTTGGCTCATTGTTTTAATTGAAACACTGTGGTTATCTCAGCAGATGTGAGTGGGGTGCAGGAGTTCCTCAGATGAGGGGTGGAGGGAGGCAAGGAGCCGGCCCCAATGGACATAGCCCATCATCGAGAGCACAACAGGAGACTGTCTAAAGCAAAGCTCAAAGTGCAGCAGGAATTTTAAAAAGCCTAAAAGATCCCCAAGTTAACTTGAAGCAAGACCATGAGAAGCAATGTAGGTGAGTATTCCAAAGTAAATCAATGTGTTTATTGAGTTGAGAAACTTGAATTTTGGTTTTTGTAGTTCTAGGCTGCGGCGGTGAAGTTTCAAGACGAAATATTTGAGGCAACATTAAAAAAATAACAGGAAGATCAGGCATCCTCAACATTTGATGGCGCTGAAGTAGAGGAGTAAACAGTTTAGCAGTTCATGCCTTGGTGGAAGGTAGACAGTGCACCCAAACGTGGACTTTTTGAGAAGAGAACAAAGAAAAAACCTTCCTGACCTCGCTTTAGCAGCTCCTATCCAACCAGCATGTGAAGCACAGCACTGTAATGGGGAGAAAACCACCATTTTGTGCTGCTGTGATTCACATGGAGCATTAGTCATAACTGGGAGTAATAGATCTTGACATAATCAAACAATAGAACTCCAGTTCTCTGTGCTGGAAAACGCGGCACCGTTCCTGCCCTGGATGATGTTGGAGTAGCAAAGTGTAGCTGCCTGGGATGGAGCCAGACCTCTCCAGCACAATATCAAATCAAATGCTCTTACTCTTACAGATTTTCCTAATCAAAAGACAAGGTTATGCCATGTCAACAACCAGCAGATGGGGAAAGGAACGTCCTAGGAAGCTCAAAGAACACGCTTGGAAACGGAGCTATAAATACCAGGCTAATTCCATAGCTTTAAGATTTCTCCAAAGCTTTTTTAAATCCCTCCAGAAAAGGCCGAAGAGATCCCTAATCTGAAGTGGCCCAGTTGAAGGAATGTGTGTGTTTTTATTTTTAAACGAAATTAGGTTGATCTACAGTAGAGTGTTGGGCATCTCAGTGAGTCACTGATCAAACAGTGTTTGTTGGATCAAAATAAGGGCTTTAAGCACATTTTCATTCTTATCAGGACTTCCTTCTTCAGAGGAATTCTGTCTGATCACCTCTGAACCGAGGTGTGCGGCGTTCCCACCAGAATCCTTGCTGTTCACAACTTGTTTGGAATCCTTTTTCTGAGAGCTGTCCCTGGTTAGGGAGAGCAGACACAAATTCCTTGGTGGAATTTTATGCAAATCTCGTGTTTCCTGTGAGGGTGGCGAGGCCCTGGCACAGGATTCCCAAAGAAGTTTTGGATTCCTCATCTCTGGAAGTGTCCAAGGCCAGGTTGGAGCAGCCTGGGATAGTGGAAGGTGTCTCTGCCATGGCAGGGGGTGGAATGGGATGAGCTTCAAGGTCCCTCCAGCCCAAACTATTCTGGGATTCTCCTTCCATAGGAATTTCCTCACTCTTTAAAAATATCCCAGATTTTCTTGGGGTGTGTTTGCTCTTGGTGAGATCAAAGGCAGGAGGTGTTTTGCAATACTGGACCTGTCGTTATAATTTTAAAAAACAGTATTATAAAAAGAATATTAAAAATATTAAAATATTTATTCTTTATTTCTTTTTCAAATAATATTTTAAAAGAAATTTTCATGTATATTTATTAAATTTTAATCAATACACTTCATTTAAATTGGTATTAGCCAGAGGAATGCAAAGCAGAGCAACCAGCCCGTGCCAGATTTAGAAATCAGGGCTCCTAAAGAACAGCTGAAAGGGTTGGGTTTGTTTATTGTAGGAAAAAAAGGGAACACTGTAGGATGGGCAGAAAAAAGAGATAAGAGGGTTTTATCAAAGCAGTGCTGGGGGTTGGTCTGTAGATTAAAAAAAAAATAAAAAGCAAGTTCAGTTTGCACCAAGTGTAATTTAGGATAGATGGAAAGAGAAAACAGGCCAAGGTTTTTTTTGTTTTCCCTCATATCTGACTGCAAATGTGGATGGAAAACTGGGATATTTTACCTCTAACTGTCAGGAAACTTTTAAAAACACACAGGGAAGGAGCTTCCAGAGACAATTTCAGTATTTTTGACCTTCTCCACTGGCCATGGGCTGAGCATTTTGCTCTCCTGAGATCCCTCTTCATTCGCATCCTCAGTTTCTCTAATTCTGTCACCTTAATTTTGGGATTAACTTCGTCTCATTTCCTTACAAACCTTTTGTATTCCTGACAACACACTTCAGTTGAAGGTGTGCAGTAAAAGTGAACCAAAGGACCTTTATTTTCTTCAATAAAATGCTTTGAAAAGCTCTTCTTTCAAATAGAGTGAAATTCAGGTTCAGCAGCCTTTGGAAATTGCCCACTGATTTCCTTGGATTCAGGAGTCCAGGAGATGGTGCAGTGGAACGTGAGAAATAAATACCTGCAGCACAAATGTTAAATATGTTGTGATAAAGATGTGCCTGAGTGGTTCTCTGCCCACATTTTCCCCAATAATTCACTTTTTGGAGCAGAACATCCTCAATATCTCTGTTAGGCAATTCCAGAGCCGTTTTCTGGGGCTCTTTCAGAGAATAAAGAACTGTTTGAGTTGCACGTTAGGATCTGGCTCCATATCCTGTCCTTCAGTTGGGATGAAGCAGTGCATTTTCCAGGCTCTTATCTTTTTTGGAGCTTTGTTCTTAAACTCTTGGATGTGCTGCATCCTTAAAGGGCCACATGGTTTTAATTTCTGGGTGCCTGTGGGCCTTACTCTCATTTTTCTTCCCCCTACTTTGATGAGCTGGTGGAATTCTCTTCTGCTTGTCAAGCTTGACTGTGATTCACCCTTTTGTTTAGCTCCTTCTGAAGAGAATCAAACCTTTGCTGTCTGCTTTGGGGTATTTCTCCTGCAGGAAAATCAGGTTTTCCAGAGCAAAGCCAGGGATACCTGGCAGGGCAGAGCTGAGCATCAGCACCCGGTGCCACCTCGCTGTGCAATAAACATAAATTTGTCACGTTTGGACGGCAAATCCCCTCCAAGGAATGTTTTACCACCCCTGCTCCAAAGCAGGGAATGCTTTATCCTAAAATCAATTGTTTCATTTCCCAGGAGCCAGACTCCACTCCTCACACTTCATTGGCCAAGGAAATTTATCCTTATTAAGGTGCTGGTGTGAACACATCTGATCATTGTTATGTAAGAATTCATCCCCAAAATACACAGACACCAACATTGAGGCACTTTGCTCCTTTAGTGGGCTAAAAATACCTTGGCTTGCTGAAAAGTAAATCTCTGAGTGAAGGGGTTGGGGCAGCCAGACACTCCTGAAGCACAAAACCTTATTTGAAAGCAGTGGGGTGTGTGTGTACAGGCAGGAATTTCAGTCATCTCTGTTGCCAGAATTCGGATTAAGCTGGAGTAAGGCTGATTTTTTAAAAAGAAATCATCCATTAGCAGTTTCTTAAATATTCTATTCTTTTTTCCACTCTGTGAGGTTTGATAGAAATGAAATGTGTACTAAACAAGACGTGGAAACAGTTCTTGCAGCATTTCAAAGGAGAAATAATATCCTAAGGAACCTTTCAAAGTGTTTATAAATATGAAGAAATAATTAAGAACCATTTCATATTGAAATCTCCATGTCCTGAGTGCAGTGTGTTGCTCACTATTGCTTATTTTCTGTTTTCACTGATTCTTTTCCAGCTTGGAGTGAACAAGATGAACAGAGCCACCTTCAATCTAATGCTTAATGAGGAAAAAGGTCAGGTTTTTTTTCATTTGTATTTCAATCCCCTTCCCTCCTCTTAATTAATACATTAAAACGACTTTCTATATCCTTTATTGGTTTCATAGCTTTTAAGGAACAAAACAAAGGTGATGTTTTAATGGCAGGGTGAGCAGGAATATTTTTAAATCAAATGGTGAATCCAGGAAAGAGCTGACTCAGAGCAGTGTGAGGAGAAAAAGGGGCTGGAGAAGGAAAGGTCATGTGTACAAATCTTCATCTAGATTTAATCAAAATGGTTAAACTTGTAACTAATAAATCTCTGCTATAGCAAGAAGAAAACATTTGGCATTTAAAAGGATTAAAAACAACTTTTTTTCCTAAATATCCTTGAACTTTTGCGTCCTTTATTTTTGGAAAACAGAGAAAACTCTCTCAAATAAAACAGTGGGGCCAAATTCTCCAAATACTTGTACATTCAATTAGTAAATAATTATCTGCTAATGGAGAGATTAATCAGATTTGTAGCATCCCAGGGTCCAGAGGCAGTCCAGACTCTCCAATGTTATTCCATTTCTGCCAGATAAGGCAGGAGGGTTTGCATGGAGGTGGCTGAAGAGCTGATTTTTATGGTTCCCATATATTTTTTAATACCTTAAATGTATTTTCATCAGGGAAATTGCTGAGCAGAGCTACGTAATTCAATAAACAGTTGAAAAAAGAGCACTTGGAGAAAAAATTCCAAGGGTCTAAAAATAGTACAGGCACGTGATTACTACTTTGGCACAAAAGCATAATTTATGGGTTTAATTTGCAATCTTGCTACAGTTCTGACATTCTCCTGCACAGGAACTCAGGCTGAATTATTCAAATTATTGAAATACTGCTCCGTCCTCAACTTCAGGTGTCTGATACGAAGGAGGTTGTATTGTTCTGAGACGTCTGCATTGAAAATATGGGAGGGTGGGCTTCATTTTTGCCGTTTATTGCTTCATTTTTGCTCCTAAAATTAATGGAGATCTGGGGCTATTCAATAATTGTTATTCCAGTGCTTGGAGCCTTTCCTCAGATTTCCAGGAATCTTGATTTTTTTTCCCGTTTTTTAATTGCTTGTCTAAAATCAAACTGAATTTTCCTGGTCAGTTTTTGAAAGAGTTCCATTCAAATATTTTTTTTTCTTTTAAATTAAATCTTTATTTTCCCAAATTTCCATTTCCCTGGTAACCTCTAAGTTAACAATGTACAGCAGAACTGAGCACTTACAAATAGTTATTTCCTCCCCACTTTCTGCATCTGTTTATTAGATATTTTAGGAACATTCTCTATCAAAGATTCCTAAAATTCATGTAATCTTCATTATAAAATCATTGCAGTACTCTGCTGAATAATATCAGCTTTTTGGAAGCCTGAAACATGAGAACAGAAAGAAAACTCCTCCTTTCTTTATCCAAATCCCCCTAAAATAAAGTGGATGTAAAGTTTCTCCACTTCTCATTAACATATTGCTCAGTAATATTCCATTGAATGATATTCCCTAGGAAAGGTTTGGATAACAGTGACATCATTCCTAGCTGATTTCTGGTGCATACCCAAGAGTAGCCTTGATTTTGTAAATATCTGAGTGCCGCCATCACTCTGACACGAAGCAGGTCTGTGTCACGTGCCCACTTCTGACCCATTTCCCTCAGAAAGCAAAAAAATCCATGTGGTGCAAGGCCTGGGAGAGCATCCCAACCCCTGGGTGTCCTTCCACGGGGTGGATTTCATCAATCCACTGTGAATAGCCAGGGATGAGGGATAAAAACCAAACCCTTTTTGGCTGTTTTTGTGCAAAGCCTTTCGGAGATCTCCGTATCTCCAGAGGTTGGACTTTATCCATTCTTTCCTTGGAAGTGGCAGCCTCGGTTGCTCCCAGCTCTGGGAATTGCACAGGAAGATGGGTTGGAAGTCATCCTGGGAGAAGGTTTCAGGGGTTGGTGCTGGCCATAAGGACTGCTAAGAGAATCCTGCTCCTTCCCAGCCCAGCCCAGCCCTGCCTTGGATGACTTTCATGGCACAATCAAATCTCCAAAATCGAGGATACTCTGATTTCTCCCTGGACACTGGTGGGAAGGATATCAGATTTATATCTGATTAATTAACAGCACCCTCAGCCAAAATGCTCCAAGGAAAGGGATTTGTATTTCCTAACAATCAGCTGCATTCCATGCACATAAATCAGTCTTTCTCCATGAAAATCATTTCCTTATTGTTTTATTAATGCAGATTCCTGAATAGCAGGGCTGAAGTGGCTGCTTTGGGCATCTGGTCTTGGATGCTTGGGAAAACAAATGCCAGGGGGTTCTGTCCCAGCCACGTGCTGGGAAAGCAGGCTGGGAGCAGGGCAACATCCAGGGGGCTCCTGGGTGTGGAGAACAGGGACAGGGGCCTGGAGTCTTGATGGATTTTTGCTATTTATGGGTGAATTCATCCAAATGGCTCTCAGGGAATCATCCAGGTTGGAAAAGCCCTCCAAGACTGAGTCCAGCCTGTGGCAGATCCCCACTTTGTCACCATCCCAGAGCACTGAGTGCTGCATCCAGGTGTTCCTTGGACACCTCCAGGCAATTATTTGGTAGAGTGGTTAAATTCCAACCCTAAAAATTCCACAGCGTCAAAAGTGATACAAAATAAGAGAATATAAACCTTGTTATTGATATAAAACTGCTTTAAAAGTTGGAAATAACTCAATATCAGAGCTGGTTGGACTGGTACAAAGTGACTTGGCACTGGGGCCATTTAAAATGCTCATTTTAATTAAGTCATTCAGTGCAGAGCAATTTTCTGGTTGTGGCAAAATATTCTTAATACTCTGTATTTATGAGTGAGATGTGTTTTCAACCTGAAGGCCAGAGTATATCGTGTTTATCATGAGTAAATCATGAGTAAATCGTGTGTAGAGCTGTGCCATGTCCTGGACACCACCCCAAAGAAAAGAATCCTGAAGGATTCAAGGTTTCCTTCCTACTTCAGGCCCTTTTGTTTGTTGAATCACTGGCCTAAAAATAGGCCCTCATAAAGTATTCAGCACTGATCTAATTAGTCAGGAGAATGCTGCTTTTCAAAGTGGGAAAGCATTCCCAAAAAATGATGCAACATTTGTATCTAATTAGATGATACAGGAGAATCCTGGCTAATTGCTTTGATAGACTTAAACAGATTAATAATGTGCAAGTGGTAACTAAATAAAAACTCCTTTTCACTGAGTGCTTTGAAAGTGATGCTTTTTAAGAAGCTAAAATTTCATATTAGTTCTGAAACCCCAAGACTGTGATTTGAGAGCATTTCTCATTTTGGAGGTTTTTCAGTGCTAGGAAGGAAAGCCTTGAAAATGAGGTTGTAATTTGTGTCTCTAAGCAGTGTTTGGTGTTTGTTCTGAGAGTTTGCAAAGCTTTGTGTTCAAAATGTGGCCACTCCATAGGTAGGAGCTGGGATTTGTGCCTCAGAGAGCCAGGCAGGGATTGTGGAGCCCCTTTGTGATCCATGGAATTGTTGGGCACTTAAAAGTTTGTGTAAAAAAAAAAGTAAGGGAGCATCAAAAGTAGCTGGAGGACAAGGGAGAAGAAGAAGAGAGATTTAGATTATATTTTAAAAGGAAAAAATTTATTACTCAGAAGCTTGGAGCAAGCTGGGATAGTGGAAGGTGTCCCTGGGGGTGGAACAAAATGGGCTTTAAGGTCCCTTCCAACCCAAACCATTCCATGATTTGCAATATCAACCTATCAAAATTTGTCTTAACTGGCTCAACGTCCACTTACTAATAAAATAAATATCATTCATGTCATATGTAACAGACTGGAATCCAAACAATTAGCATCCAATTTAAATTTCTTTTTACATCCTATCGAGTTTTCTATTTTCCCGCTTGACTAAAAAAAACTGTTAAAGTAAATATTAACAGCTGAGTGTGCAGAGAGGCTGCCTGAAACCCAACGTTTCCAAAAGGGAGAGAGCACCATTAAATATTGAAACCACACTTCCAGCTGATGAAAATGAAGGAGAAATTTTCCGTGCGGGGAAGGGGTCGAGGGGGCTAAAGGGGGGGAAAGGATTCCGTGTAAGTTTTTGCATAGCTCTCCAGTGAAATATTTCGAAGGATATTGTAATGAAACTGGACTGCAAAACAAATCTAAACATCATGTGCTGGCACACGGCAAAAAGCGGTCGCTGCTTTGGATGTGGAAAGTGGTGTTACTCGTGGTGAGATAACAGGACTTGTCTGGAGCTCTTAGGAGATTACTGAGGGGAGGGATTTATTGCATGGCTGATGGAAATCAGCCCTTTGGATTCATTCCAGTGTCCAGAACGCTTTGGATTTGGTCCAAAATCTGACTCCTTTGCATCCCAGTCCGAAGTGCTTCAGAGGGTGCGTGGATGGGGAAGGGGTGAACAGTACACGAGGAGATGGGGGGTTCTGCAGTCATGGAATCCCAGGAAAAGGTTGGAAAAGCCCTCCCAGCCCATGGAGTCCCAGCTGTGCCCAATCCCCACCTTGTCCCCAGCCCAGAGCACCGAGTGCCACCTCCAGGAATTCCTTGGACACCTCCAGGGATGGGCACTCCAAACCTCCCTGGGCAGTTCTGAGGCCTGAGCACCCTTTCCATGGGGAAATTCCTGCTGCTGTCCAACCTGAGCCTCCCCTGGCCCAGCCTGAGGCCGTCTCCTCTTGTCCTGTTGAGTTGTAAATCTCTGGGCCAGTAGAGCTTTGGGTTGTGTGGTGTTATTAAATTAATTAAATCAAATAACTCCCAGAAACTTTCCACGTGTGGCTTACGATGGATTTCAGGATGGAAATATGGATGGGCACCTCTAACCCGTGCCATTCCTGCCTACAGCAGCATGCAGAGATCACTGCATGGACTGGGGGCTTTACTTTGTGGAAATCCACATGGAGCTGTGCTGGATTTTAGGGAAAAACATCTCATTCCATGAGCATTTCCCATAAAACATGGGTTTTGTGTGTATTGGAAACTCCCAGGGAGCCTTAGCCTGGTTTCCTGGATCTCATCACACCCAGGCACCTCAGGGTGTCCTCCCAGCACAGAGAATTGCACAGAACAGGTCAAATTTGGGAGCTGGGAATAGCTCTGGTCGCTGCTCCTGCTTGGGGGAGCGTGGGGGTTGAAGTGATTTTGTACCTGGAGGAGAATGGAATTTAGAACCGTGGAATTCCAGAATGATTTGGGATGGGAGGGACCTTAAAGATCCTCTAATCCTCACCTTCCACTGTCCCAGGCTGCTCCCAGCCCCGTCCAGCCTGGCCTTGGGCAATTCCAGGGATCCAGGGGCAGCCACAGCTTCTCTGGGAACCTGTGCCAGGGCCTTCCCACCCTCACAGGGAACAATTCCTTCCCAATATCCCACCTAACCCTGCTCTTTTTCCTAAAAATATTTAAATACTTGCCACGGATTAAACAGTTCCGTGAATGTTGTAGCTCTTTTCAGTCCTGTTTTACTCCAGGTGCAGTCCATGCAAAGGTTTATCTGATGAGATGGTGATCATCCTGTGGTGGAGGTGCAGTGGGAGCTGAGGCAGGGCCCTGCAGAAGCTGTAGAAATAAAAAGTTCCTTTGAGGTGTCTTTTGCAAAAAAAAAAGAAGCAATTCCTGGATATTATTTGCTCATAATGGCCCTAAATAGCAACATGAGCCACAACAAGGCTGGGCTAAGACATGGGCAACTTCCTCTGCACTGGGTGCTCCCAGTATTTTATGAATTTTCTGATTTTATTGCATTACAGAAAGGTAATTCTCCCTTAATTCGCAATACCAGGGAAATTTTTTACCTGTTTCAGCCTTCCATGGGACCTACAGTAAAAATGCCAGCACAGCTTTCAGCAATAAGGTAAATTCTGGCCTGCTTTCGATGAAACCTCATGTGCTCCCTCCTTAATCAGGGTAAAACCACTCAAACCCCCAAATTTCTGAACTGAAAACCTGGGCGAGCTCTGAACTGTTGCCAAGAGCTCTCCAGATCCTGTTTCTGTGCTCCAGCCTGGGAGATTAAAGGGTAGATTGTTGTGATGGGAGACCTGACAGGGTGTCCGTGGGATGCGCTGGGACCTTGGCGGGGCAGGAGCTCGTCCGGCCCCTCGTCCCTTCCTGAGATTTGCGAGGCCAAGGGTTGCATCCCGTGGGAATGCTTGGGAAAGTGCAAGCAGATCCCTGCAGAACAGTGCCAGCCCATTCCAGAAGCCTTCATCCTGCGGAAAAGCTGGACTCACAGAGTCATTGAGGTTGGGAAAAGCCTCCAGGATCACGGATTCCAACCTTTGGCCGATTCCCTGTTCTTTAGATTCCAGCCCCTCAGTCTAGGGGGGTCTGTCCAAGCAGCTCCTTTTATCCACAGCCTTCTTGGAAATAACCCTGGTGAGGGTTTTTTTTTTTTCTTTTTGGAGCATTTGGAACTTTACATTTCTAAGCAGCACTTCTAAAGGGAATGTTCTGCATGAGGGTACTTAAGGGAACATTTTCCAGGACTATATTTATGCCTCTGTAGTCTTCCTTTAGTGGTCTTGAAGGAAGGAGCTGTTATTACTGTTAAATATAGATGTAATGTGGTGTTATTGCAGAAATGTCTTTATGTTCCATTTCTGGCTTAAAAAAAAAACCCTTTTCTTATTAAAATCAGTCAGGTCTATAACATTTATTATGTTTTAACATGTTGGCATAATGTTAGTGTTGGGAATGAGGCAGGATTGACACCTGATTCCAAATAAAACCTCCTAATGATGTTACTACAGCAGTCGTCAGTGCCATCCTGTATTTGAATTTAGGATTGTTGCTTTTTTTTCTGGTGTATTTACTATTTAAATCCCATATTCCGTGTTTGTCTCACCTTGATAAAATATCCAGTCTCGAGAATTAAGTCTCACCTGGTCAGCTTGAAAAAACTATTTTGGGGGAATGACACAACTTCTGTCATGAGAGAAAATCTCTGAGGGGAATTATTCCTGAGGATATTCAGATTGTTTCATAGGTATTCAGAGATCAGTCACTGCTGCTGGCTTTTCCCTTTTTATTACCCATTTGTTTGGTGAGATGATTATTTTAATTCAGTCGAAATGCAGGAGGTTTGCATTTTTATGGATATTATCAAAGCCTAGAAGCAGCTTCCTTCACATGAAATTCATTCAGTTTTCTAAGCAATTTTTAAAGGGCATTAATTTAGTCATCTGCTGATAGTTCTGAACAGAAGCATATGTGAAAATATTCAGTGAAAAGATGCATCCCTTAATTCACCCAGACTGTACATCAACTATTTACCAGCAGTTGCACTCTCACAGCATTTAAGATGTAGCTCAATTGCATCCACGTATAAACAGAAAATGCTGGCAGGATTCTGTTTGCTCTGAGCCTTATTTTGATGGTTCCATTGACATTTAAAATTTTGATTTTAAGCTCTGGAAATGGCTGCAGCTGTAAACATCTCCCTGAGTTACTGAACTGGGCTGAAAGGCTGGAGAGAATGGCTCACGTGTTTCCCACATCTGTATCTTTCAGGCTGTTTGATTGGAGCCAAGAAGTCAGGAAAGAAACTCCAGAAGACAACTTGGATCATGAACAGAAGATAAAAAGAAAACAAAAAGAATGTGGCATATAAAGGGTGTAATACCTGGAGGTATTGGATCTGACTCATATTTATAAAAATGAGACGAGCTTTCACAAAATACAAGTTATCTTAGACAGTCATCAAGCTTGGAGCCATCATGCTGTTGAACTAGAAATTCTCCTTTTCCCCATTCTCCTTTCTGACAGGTAACAAAGGATTGGTGAATTATGAATTTCCCAAGTTGGAAGCACTAATTTTTATCTATATAGTTCATCCTTATGAATATATAAGGAGTTAAACATTGCATATTTAATGTGGATTATAATGGGAAAGTGACTCATTAACCAACATGGCCACTTTTAAGGACTTGGTTTCAAACTGAGCTGGAGCCTCCCAATGCACTTTGTAGGATTTGGGGAAAGCTGTGCTGCAGGGCCTGCTTTGGGAGGCCAGGATGACATGTAGTAAAAGGATATCACCTTACTGTTGATATCTTTGAAGACTCATAACCAGAAACAGGAAAATGAATGGTGGGAAGGAGTGTGACGGAGGGGACACGGATGGAGGGCCACCAGCAGTGCAAGTCCCCGTTGGTTGGCAGCGGAGGGTGGACCAAAGTGGAGTTCTCTACATCAGGTAAGGTCACCTCAGGGGCTGGGCTGGTGTTTGGTGGAGTTTGGCCAGAATGTGCAGTGAATCGCTGTCTCAGCTCGTTTCTCCTGCTCAAAAACGTCAAGAAATTGTTCTTCAAGTGCAAGATCGTCTTGGGAAGCTGAAGGAGGGGAGATTTAGGTGGGATGTTGGGAAGGAATTCCTGGCTGGGAGGGTGGGGAGGCCCTGGCACAGGGTGCCCAGAGAAGCTGTGGCTGCCCCTGGATCCCTGGCAGTGTCCAAGGCCAGGGTGGATGGGGCTTGGAGCAACCTGGGATAGTGGAAGGTGTCCCTGGGCAGGGATTGGAGCTGGATGAGCTTTAGATCCCTTCCAACCCAACCCATTCCATGATTCTGTGATTCTTTTCAAAGTAAATTTAAGTGATGTGGCTGCTCAACAGCTCCAAACCCATTTTTTAATGCCTGTGAAGGTTCTGTGTTCACTATCACTGGTGTTCTCCAACTTCTACGGATCCCTCACATTTCTCAGGTAGAAAAAAAAACAGGAACGTAAACCTAAGTCTGAAGTTTTAGGTACTTTATTTGTTTATTTTCTTAGCTTATTGGATTGTTTTTTGCTTTGCCCTGGAACGGTCACAAAGAAATGCATCGAAATTGCTATGAAATAAATGTGTTCAGACAAAGAGAGTCTAAATTAAATGTTATTGGAAAAAAGATCAAAGTTAGCTTTATGAAATGTGGGGACATTGGGTTTGCATCACACAAGTCTACGTGATTATCAGCCAGTTATTTGCTTAAATTTCTTCCACTGTTCTGTGATTAAAAGAACCGCTTCTCCCAGCATTTTGTGTATTACCAACACCGAAGTCTGTAACGAGCCAAAGCACACTCCAGTGTTACACTAAACCCCCAGAAAGGATCAGATGCATTCCAGGATTTCTGGTTTGTGTTCTCAATTAGCAGAATCGAACCCAATCCGAGTCAGTGATACCCATGGCAAAGAGAAACCACCTTGCCCTTGTATTTCTCATTACAGCTGTAATTCACTGGGCCTCTGCCTCGGTCACAGATCAATGGGAAAGGAAAAGTTGGGGATTAGTGGTTTTTTTCCCCAATAATCTATATCCAGGCATCAAGGAAATAATGCTTTGGTATTTTTATGTACCTGGTAATCCTACCAGCTTTTGAACTTCATTTTCCACAGCTCTAACAAGTTTTACACATTTTCAACAGCTTTGGGGAAGCTCATTCCTGCCCTTTTCCCAAGTTTTCCAATGCTGTTTTTTTTGGTGAATTTTCTGGTCGCCTTCTCTAAGCTGTTCTGGTGAAGCAAAGTATTTTACACTCCTGTTGGGTGCAAGGCACAGAGCAGGACATGCTGGTTGGAAAGGGTGGAAGTGCAATAATCCAGTCTCCTGCCTGACATGGAGCATCCACAGGGCTCCATCGGGGCAGCTGAATCCTCCAGGATTGAGTTTCCACAAGCTGCTCACTGCCCTGCCAGCATGCTCAGCGTTTATGGAGACGAGGAAAGGTCAAACAATATTGACTCCACTGCTATCCCAGGGAAAATTAGTGGATATATTAAGATCTGACATGATTTAAGTGGAATAGATGATCCCAGCTGAATAAAGACTCTCTGTTTGTGCCTCCTTGGAAGGCACGGACACTCTCCTGTCACCTGTCAGCAGTTGCTTTGGATTAAATCAAGATTAAATCCATTCATTAACTGGTTTTCATTACCTGGTAGAAGCACTGAGTTGACTCTCAGGGCTTTTCTTAGCAAAACAGTGCTGCTAAGTAGGGCCTAAATCATCCCTGGAAGTATCCAAGGCCAGGTTGGACAGGGCTTGGAGCAGCCTGGGATAGTGGAAAGTGTCCCTGCCCATGGCAGGGGATGGAATCAGCTGATTTTTCCAACCCAAAGCAGTCTAGAATTCCATGATTTTGTGGTAGCTTCTTACAAAGGAAGCTGTGGATTATCCTGTGTGTTATACGAGTGTCAGGAACTTTGTGCACCCACAAGAGACTTTGCAGAGTTACAGCTCTGCCCAGCATCAAGGCAGAAACAGGGAAAAAAATGGCCCTTTTAAAATTGGGTTGGGTTTTGTGGACAAATAACCCTGCCTGTATGTGCAGTAGGGATGCTGCATCCCACATCCCACAGATTCAGTGGATTGACCTTCCTTCACACTCACTGATTGTCAGCACACTCCTGTTTTTTCCAGGCTCCAGGATCTCCTGGAGCCTGCACCAGTTATGTGTGCCCAGGCAAACAGCACACCAAGGTTATTTAAAATCTCTTTTTACTAAAATTATCCCAGGAAAAGCAGCCTTTTTTAGCCAATGCAAATAAAACAGCATCCCCACTCCAGAGCATATTCCTGGGAGTGCCTTTTAGCAGATTTTAAGGATCACAGAAAGTGTCTGGAGAGATTTTGGGTGTAGATGGGATGGTCCAGAGCAAATGTCAGTCTGGGATTCTCCCATGGGAAGCTGTTACATCCTCAAGTGTGGAGTTTGCCTGGGCTGAGCACGATCAGGACAGGTGGGAACTTCCAAAGGGA
The DNA here is from genome assembly GCA_013399195.1 of Dicrurus megarhynchus. Taxonomy (NCBI): domain Eukaryota; kingdom Metazoa; phylum Chordata; class Aves; order Passeriformes; family Dicruridae; genus Dicrurus; species Dicrurus megarhynchus. The sequence goes on along the minus strand of VXAD01005927.1, from coordinate 255,044 downwards.
TCAGGCAGGATCCTGGTTTAATTAAAATAAATAAAAATAAAGAGCAGTTTCCCCCTGCTCCCCAAGGATTTCAGACAGGGAAGGTTTGACTTCCTGACCAGTCACCAGACCTGTACCTTTATTTTTAGATTGCTCTTTCATCTTCCTCACCCTCCAAACTGCCACTGTTACACATATTCAACCTGAACACTTCTCCCAAAAATAACTATTTCAGGGCATGTCTGGCAAAGAAATTACTTATTTGAACTGTCAGCAGAACTTTAAATGTCACTTGCAGATGTTGCTTTAGAGGGGACTCGGTTCTCGTGCAGGATGAGGTGTTTATGTGCCGGATTCTAAGTACCAAAGTTCATCACAGCTTGGAATTTTGAGTCATGAGTGTTTTCGTGATCCAAACCATTCCACTTGAGTTGTTTTTGTTTGAATGAGGGCTATTTACAGCTGCCATTAATAAGCAGTGTTTTATTCCAGATAAACAGTTCAGCTGGCCCAGCAATAAAGAGCAATCTGCAAGTTACAGGCTGGGGACACAAGAACTCTTTTTTCATCTTATGAATTAGTGGTTTTGCCATAGCAGTTTCCAGTGCCCTATTTTGGGATGTGGAGATAATGATTTTCTGGTGGGAGTTGGAGAAATCCGAGTGCAGTTTATCAGGAGCTCGCTGGCCTGGCTCCTTGGTGTAATATTCCTCACTTTCAGTGAGAAGGTTGAAATTTTAGCTGAATGAAACCAAACTTTGTGCGACAAAGAGACCCGGCTGCAACAGTTTTGTTTCGTTCAAAATGTGTTTGGGGTTTTTTTTTGTCAGTATTGTCTCAATTCTTGAGTAAAAGCAAGAAGTACGATGAGAAAAAAAATACGAAATGTGATTTTCCCCACTGTCCTCGTGAGCAGATACAAGTCATGACCTATCAAAGAGCTCATATTCATCATTTCTGTTCCTTTACAGTCCCAGTGGGTCTTTATTATCCTGCTTGGAGCAGGTGAAGACTTACTTGCTGACTGATGGAACGTGCAAGTGTGGCCTAGAATGTCCTCTTGTTCTTCCCAAGGTAAAGCACAGCATCATTTTGGATCTCTGTGCCATAATATTTATGAGCTGCCCATGCTGATGACTCAATCTCTGTTCAGATCATCTCTGAAATAAGTGGTGTCCACCCAAAGTTAGACCTTAAAATACAAAGTTCAGCTCCCCTCTGCCTTAGCCCCTCTTGGAGAGGATCTGGCTCAGTTATTATAAATATATTCATTTTTTATTTGTTGTTTCCAAACATCCTGTCAAGGAATCTCTTGGGCAACGTAGGAGCAGTCAGGAACAGAGGAAAATTCCTCTATACTCCATGTAAAATTCCTCATTTATGTGAATTTGGTGACTTTGCTGCCTGTAGTCCTTATTTTAAACGCTGCAATTTTCGCTGCCAGGTCTTTAATTTTGATCCTGGAGCTGCTGTGAAGCAGAGAACTGCCGAAGATGTTAAAGCGGACGAAGATGTCACCAAACTATGCATTCACAAAAGGAAAATCATTGCTGTGGCTACACTTCATAAAAGCATGGAAGCACCACATCCTTCACTGGTTCTAACTAGTCCTGGTGGTGGAACAAGTGAGTAAAATGAAATCATGCAGAATCATTTCATAATCTGATTTTTTTAATATATAATCACTATGCAAAACCATCCCGAAAGTCTTACTATGAGTGCAAAAATAAGCAGATTGAAGGAATAAATAATGGGAGTAATCAGAGATGGAGGTAGATAGAAAATGATTCTAAAAGCAGGTCAGCCCAGACTAAAAGCATGATTTTCTTGGAAAAGATATCAGATTGTTCTAGACAAAGAAAATACATTAGCTCTCATCTTTTGGAACTGTAGTAATATGTCTGCTATTCTGTCACATGGGAAATTAGAGGAGCAGAATAAAGTGATTATGAAGGGATTAGGATGGGGCTAAGGACTTGGCTAAATGGGAAATTGTATTGTCAAGGAGAATAGACAGCAAGAGGAGATCTCCACTGTCATTTCTCAAGGATTATTTTTGGCCACCAACCTGGATTAGCATTTTAATTATCCCCATCAATAAAAAAAATGAGGAAATTTGTTGGTGCCTGAAGTTGACAGGTATTCTCCAAACAAAAGATCAAAACATGTTGTAAAACTGGGGGGGGGCTCCCTGAGACCTGGAGTGAAAGCAAAGTTAGCACTGAAACAGCTGCAAACCCAGAGGTTCGTGTGAAATGAGGGACTTGGTAAGGATCACAAGAACAGGTTCTGAAGGAGAATTACCAATCCCAGTGGGCAGGACAAAGGAGGGAAGGGTGCTGAGTTTGTATTTCCATACTCTGATGCTGCAGCTCCTGGGGAAAGGCCTGAGAGCTCTTCTGCACCCCTCACTGCTGTGATAACACCTGGCCCATTGCTCTTCCCACTTCAAAGTGGAAAAATTATAAGAAAATCAAGAAATAAGGAATTTTAGATACATAGGCAATGCTCAGACACCCGTGCTGTTCATAGTACTGGTGTGGCCCTGCATTTTCACATTGAAATTTAGGATTTAAAACCTTCTTTGGAAAATTTTTTCAGCGTGATTTTGTTTTTAACTAACAGTGCAATTTCCCAAGTTACTGTGCATTTCCCTGCTTCATTTTTTTTAATGAGTAGTACTTAAATTACATTCCTGTTTTCAAAAAATTAGCAAAATGAAGGAGGTAATTTATGTATTTGTGTGCTTTTACCTTCTCTGTTGGTCAGACTTTTGTGCATAAGCAAAGAAGAAAATTCCCCAATAAATCCCTTTGTAAGCAAAAGATCTTTTCATTTTTGCACATTGATATGTGACCATTTGCTTATTTCCAGCACTCAAGGTGAGGCCTCTCATAATTATTTTATTTTGCAGTTCAACCTTTAGTTTTGTCCCCCTAAATGAGACTTTGGTTGTATTTTGGGACAGGGGAAATGTTTGTTTCTCTCATGTTGGAGCAAATAGGATAAAGGCAGGATTGTCAGTGCCCTCTGACCAGGCTGAAGGGAAGATGAGTAGAGGAATTTCAAGGCACCTCAGAGTTCATTTGAACACGGAATTTTTAGCCCCCAGTTCCAGTTGAATTTTGCATATCCAGGGGCTGCATGCCAAGCACTCTGAGCTGAATTGCAAATTCCCAGAGCAGCAAAACTGGCAGAAAGTCCCCCAGACTTGGAGCTGCTTGTGCTTCTAGTCTGGAAGTAAAACATTGAAAAAAAAAAAGCTTTTTAAACAAAGGTGGAAAGTGATCTTGTGCTCGTAGGAAGGTGTAGCCTCAAAAATGGGATTTACAGGGAATTTTTCCAGTGTGGACAAGTTCATACGTCAACATGTGCAAATATTCCCAAGGCTTTCACCCTGAAAACGAACAGAAAGCATTCAGGATCCCTCCTCAGGGACAGCAGCTGGGACAGGACCTTTTCTGTGGGAAGTGAGTCTCAGATCCTGGATGGGCTTTGTTCCTCCTGTCCTCAATAGATGGTGCCAGAGGCTCCTTTTCCCCGTCACAGCGATCGCGCTCCTCCTGCCAGAGGGGGGATGCTGGAGATGCAGGACGCTGGAAAAGGCAAAAGGGAAGGGAAAAGGTTTAAAATGGGCCATGTTTCTGGGATATGGGAGGTACAACTGTGTCCTTGGGAACGGGCAGCCGCTTGGTGACTGAGGGTTTATTTCTGCTGAAGCAAAAGTTTAGCCAAAGGCTCCCTGAGCTTTTGGGAATATTTCCACACTCGGCAGCTTTGCCCTGAAACGTGGGACACTGGATTTCCAAGCAGTAACTGTTGTGTGTTTCTCATACCAGGTGCAACGCCGGTAGTTCCCACTCGAGCAGCAACTCCAAGGTCGATGAGGAATAAATCACATGAAGGAATTACAAATTCTGTGATGCCGGAATGTAAGACTCCTTTCAAGTTGATGATGGGGGCATCTAATGCCATGGGTAGGCTTTATGTGCAAGAAATGGCTGGAAGCCAGCAAGCAGAGCTCCATCCTGCCTATCCCAGGCAGAGATTGGGGAGCAATGAACTGGGGCAGAAGTCTCCGTACCGCGGCAGTCACGGGGGGATGCCCAGCCCGGCGTCATCGGGCTCGCAGATCTACGGGGACGGCTCCATCTCTCCCAGGACTGACCCGCTCGGAAGCCCCGACGTCTTCACAAGGAACAATCCCAGTTTTCACGGAGCACCCAACTCCAGTCCTATCCACATGACCAGGACGCCTCTGTCCCCGCCGTCAGTCATGCTCCACGGCTCTCCCATACAGTCATCCTGTGCAATGGCTGGAAGGACTAATATACCTCTGTCCCCCACCCTGACCACCAAGAGCCCGGTAATGAAAAAACCCCTGTGTAACTTTTCAGCNTTCCCAGCAAACCGGTGAACCAGAACCCCGTGATCATGAACCCCACCACTTTCCACTCGAGTGTCCACTCTCAGGTACCCGTGATGAATGTAAGCATGCCCCCCGCCGTGGTGCCCCTGCCCAGCAACCTGCCCCTGCCCACCGTCAAACCCGCCCACATGAACCATGGCGGTCACGTCCAAAGGGTTCAGCACTCGGCTTCAACGTCCCTGTCGCCGTCGCCGGTGACGTCCCCCGTTCACATGATGGCATCCGGCATCGCAAGGATCGAGGCTTCTCCCCAAAGATCGCGTTCTTCTTCCACCTCGTCCGATCACGGAAACTTCCTGCTGCCTCCGGTAGGGCCGCAGTCGTCCTGTAGTGGTATCAAAGTCCCTCCCAGGTCCCCGAGGTCAACCATAGGGTCGCCGAGGCCGTCGATGCCATCCAGCCCTTCCACCAAGCACGATGGACTTAATCAATACAAGGATATCCCTAACCCGTTAATTGCTGGAATGAGTAATGTATTAAATCCTCCAAACAATGCAGTTTTTCCCGCTGCATCGGCTGGAAGCGGTTCCTTGAAGAGTCAGCCTGGTTTGCTGGGAATGCCTTTAAATCAGATCTTGAACCAGCACAACGCTGCCTCTTTTCCAGCAAGCAGTTTACTCTCAGCAGCAGCCAAAGCACAGCTAGCAAATCAAAATAAACTTGCTGGTAACAACAATAACAGCAGTAGCAATTCTGGACCTGTTGCCAGCGGCGGCAGCACCGAAGGACACAGCACTTTAAATCCCATGTTCCCTCCCGCTGCCAACGTGCTCCTCCCCACCACGGAAGGGCAGAGCGGCCGGGCAGCACTGAGAGATAAATTGATGTCTCAGCAAAAGGATCCTCTGAGGAAAAGGAAGCAGCCGACCACCACGGTGCTGAGCTTGCTGAGACAGTCTCAGTTGGACAGCTCTGGGGTTTCCAAAGCTGGGTCTGATTTGATAAGAAAGCCAAGTCAAAGCTCCTTCCCCATCAGCTCCATGTCGCAGCTCCTGCAGTCCATGAGTTGTCAGAGCTCCCACGGGAGCAGCAATAGTTCCTCGGGCTGCGGGAGCTCCAGCAGCGCCCTGCCCTGCCCCGGCACCCAGCTGCACCTGGCAGAGCCCGCGCTGGGCTCGGCCGGCCTGGCGGCCCCGCTGGCCCCGGGGCTGCCCCTGCGCGGGGAAGGGCTGCCCTGCCCCGGCACCAACCCCAGCTTCGGCCCCGCCGCCGGCCCGGCCCCCTCCAACCACCTGGCGGGGCTCCTCAACCAGATGCAGGCCAGCGGGAGCTGCGGGATGCTCCCCCAGCCAGGAATGGCCTTAGGAAACTCCTTACATCCCAACCCACCTCAGGCCAGGCTCCAGGCGCCCTCCGCTCCAGCGATCCCAAACAGCATTGGGAGCAGCTGTAATCAAATGAGTCCTGACGCAGGTACGTGGCCTCCCCAGGGGATTCTCCCAGGTTTTCATCCCTGGAAATCCGTGGTGGCTGGTTTTAAACGTTCCTTGTTAAACTCGGGTTTACCCTGGTGAAAAGTGCACCTGTTTCGTGCTGAAAGCCACTCAAAAATAAAACAGAAAGGTAAAAAAGCAGTGGTAAACTAAAACATAATCTGCCTTTTTCTGGACAAAACCATCCTGTGCCAACTCTTGCTTCTGCTAACTTCCACACACTCTTCATTAACAAAATCCATTCACTTCTGGACACACCCACACCTCTTTTGTCACTCCTCCAAATAAATTGGAGTTCTTCTGCAGCCTGCCCTGCGCCGAGGTTGTGGCTCACCTGGCAGTGCATGTCCAGGTGATCCATGAGCTCCTTACTGCTGGAATTAAAGAGGTGGTGTCAGAGATTGGAGCAGATCCCAGGAGTACCAAAATGTACAAAATAACCCTTTTCAGGGCCAGCAGGAGGGAATGCCAAGCCTGTGTTTGCTTTTATTGGGGTAATTTTACTAAGGTGGTAATTAAATGGCTGAATAAACGGTTGGAGGAGCGTAGGGAGAGATTTCCTGGTTTGTTCACCAGGGAAGATTTGGAGAGGAAATGGGTTTGCTGCTGTTATCATCTCCGGGGGGTTTAAAGAGAGAAGGGAAACAGCTCAGAAATGTGAATTTCATTGACTGTTGCTGCTTGAACAAAGTATTAGAAGATGGAACTGGTGTAGATTTCTGAAGTGGAATGAAAACCCAGGTCACACCAAAGTCTCCTTAACCCAAGCAAGAACCTGCTCTGCATTCCTCAGCTTCCTCCTTTAAAATCCAGAATGGAGTTATAGAAAAGCTGAGTTATAGAAAAATAATGTTCTAATATTACTCTGCTCATGGTTTCTGATGACTTTGAAGGGTTTCTCCCCATCCCTGGGATAAGAAGGTTTAATATTTTCTTGCCTGGAGTGGCCACAACAAGCAGCTCTCAATCCCTGCATGGCTCTTTTGCTTTATCATGCTGACACAGGGGACATTTCCTGATGCAGTTTCCGAGACTTTGTACTCTCTGCACAGAACAAAGGTCTGGGATTGCCTCAGGAATTTGCTTCCCTGTCCCACTGAGCACAGAACACAATCCCTGGAGCAGCAACCCCTTGGGTTCCTGCCTTGGCTGGGGTTTGCACCACTCCCGAAGGCTCCCGTGGTGTTCCTGTGTTAATCAGAGCCTGAGCTTGTAATTCCACCCAGCTCCAAGCTGAATTTCTCCCCAAAACCACAAATGCAACAGAACAAATGAGTCAAACCCCTGAGAAAGGTTCCAACATCAACAAGCAGTTTGGTTCTCATCCCTGGAGGAACAGGAATGGGTGCATAACCCCACCTGGGGACTGCTGTTCTGCCCTGGCATTCCCACCCCCTGGGGATGGCTGGGAGGATTAAAGCAATATAATTAGAAAGCCTCAAGTCACACTTCTTTCCTTATCTAAAAGATAAAAGGCAATTCCCTGTCGGCAAAGGCTGGAAGGTTGTGAAATGTTCCATTCTCTGCTGCTGAAGGAGTTGTTTCTGTAGCTTGGTGCTTGCAGAATGCACAGCCTGCATTTAATTATTCACTGAATATCCATGGTAAAGCCTGGAGAATGCTTCCTCCTTTAAGGTGAAGTCTCAGGTTGTGTTATCTTGGCGTTATTCCCTAAAATTCTGCACAAACCTTCGCTGAGCCCCTTGCCTGAGCCCTCACAGCAGCACAGGGCTCAGGAGTGAGGTTTAATCCAGAGGGGGAATTCTCTTGGATTTCCAGGAGAATGGGTATGTTCTTTCCACGAAACTCCTGTGAAATGTTGAGTATTTTGTGTTAATAATAACTTTTTAAAATAAAAGTGGGTTGCCAGCCTGCATTGAGCTCCATAACAAAACTGGGAAGAGGAATATTGGGAATTCTCCTCTGTTAGTTTCAGGGATGGAGCTGTTGAAAGCCCAGCAGTACACTGAATTTTGCAAGAGCAGTTCAGCTGAGGAAGATGTTTCAAGGAACCTCCCATGTTCATATTTCAGTTTGTGGCTTGTTTTTTCCCTTTGGTTTGAAGTATTTTAATTGCTAAATCTGGTTTTTGTGTCTGTGCCAGCGATTCAGAAGAGCTACTCCTCAGAAACAGCTCCTGAGAGGAAAAAATCCTGTGAATCCCCACAATTAGCTGGTTATTGCCTAAGCTTTTAATTGTATTTTAACCACATGGACCAAGTTTTGTTATTCCAGCTTTTATTTTCTTCTCCCACAGATAATATCTTTAGTTCCCAGGTAATTTTCAGGGTGAGTGTGGTGGAATTTGTTCTTTTTGTAGGATGGAACTGCATCGCTGGGCAATGGATTTGATTGTAGGGTTTTATTTCTTTACCCTGTTCTTGCTGTTAACATGTGCTTCACGGGGTAGGAAATGTGTGTTTGAGTGTTGAACATTCAACAGCCAAATCCTGCTAAGAAGGAATAAATAGAAGGAATAAATAATGGGATGGATGGAAGTGAGTGAAAATATTTGGAAATAAAAGCTCTGTACAGCTGATAAGGGAAATTAAGAGAACCACAATAACCACAGAAATAAAGATGATCAGTGGTCACAAATATTAACATTATAAAATAGGAGAAATTCTGGGAAGTTAAGAAGTGACAAAAAAATTGGCAGATCTGGCAAAAAAAGGCTGTAATTCCTTCCCTGGAATGGGAGTTTTTCCTGGTGAAATGCACAGAATAGAAATAGTGAAATATGATTAAATAGGGAGGAGCACGACACCAATCACTGAGGGTGAGGAGAGGAATTTGTTTTAATAGAGCCAAGAAAACTGGGAATGGAGCATGGCCTTGGAAAACCAGACCCCCACGAGAAGGGGTTTAGGAGGCTTTGATTTAATCAAATCAATGCAAACTAGAAAACAAAAATTCAACCAAACGAGTCTGGATTTGCTCCCCAAAATCACTTTATAGATCCTAGAATTACAAAATCAGGAGAACTTTGGTTACAAGAGTATCTGACAACTTCTTGGGACTTGCGTCTGAGAGAAAAATTCTTATTAAACTGGAATCACCCCTAGACAGGATGGCAAGCACCTACTCTTCTGATTTAAAGCTCATAAATATCCCATAAATAAAGAAAGAAATCAAATTGAAATATCCCATTGATTTGGGGTTCGTAGAAACATCCAGAGGGACTTTTCCCTGCTTGGGAGCGATTATAAGGAATCCCTGTTACTTCCATTTCCAGCTTCTTTTTCCCATTCTGCCTTGTTTTCCCCTGTTATTATTTTGGGGGGAGAGGAAAGTGATTATTTTTCTGTTCGGATAAGAACTGTGGAGAATAAGAAAAATGTTCAGTGCTTGCTTGAACACAGCTTGGGGTTTTCTGGTGTTGTTTTACCTCTTAAAATTGGAATTTTCCAACAATTCACGCTCTTTGAGTTAACCAGACCCTTACCTGGTTGGTGTTTTAACTGCCATGCAACTTTCTAGGCATTTATATTGATAAAAGTCAGGGGATTTGTAAAAAATCATAACAAATAAATGTAGGAAGATGAGTCTTATTAAAGATATTAGTACGGAGACAAACTGAATTAGTTGTATGGGAATTCCCACACATATTTAGCTCTCACCATCTGAAAATGGAACCAGTGGGCAGCTCCAGCCCTTGCTAGAGGGAGGAGTGGGGACTATTGAAGGAAATAATGCTTTTTATTGCATTTTTAGCTTCCCAAATTCGCAGTCGAGTGTTTTCCTTCATTTGCAATGCATCTGCCACAGCTGTGAGTGGGGAGAGACGAGAGCAAGTGAGAAAATCCTGAATTCCTGCTCCTGCACTCGTGTGCTGTTGTCTTGACAGTTTTCTACTCAAACACTGCTCAGCTTTCTGCTAACAGCTGAGCACATCACAACAGTTCCCTCCGAGTCCCTTCCAACCCAGCAGTGCTGGGAAAACGCAGGAATCAGAGAAGATGGGCAGGGAGAAGAGCCAAGACCGAAATTCGGTCAGGTATTGAATTTTCAAATTTGAATTTTAAAAAAGCCTGATTTTACGGACTTCTGTCGTCCTATAAGTAGTTCTGGGCTTTTTGCCCTTCCCCCCAAAATTTTAGGGGCCAAGATTTCAGCTGCTTTGTCGTAAATGAAAAAACCCCTGTGGTCCTGGAGCGCGGTGCCACGGGCAGCACGGGGATGGTGGGCAGGTGAATATTTCCCAGCAGAGCCCGTTCCATGGGCATGGAGTGCTGCACACGAGGGCAGTGCAGGTTTTTAGCTGGTTCTGCTGGGCTGAGGGGGATATTTTATTTATTGGCCCGTTTTTGGTGATTTCTGTGCTGCCTCAGGGCGCTGCAGGGTCTCGATAAGGAGAACGAGTGGCAGCAGTTTGTGCTTCACTGCTGAATTATGGTTTCTTTGGAATTGGAAGCAGTGTAATAAAGGCAATATCAGATACAGATCTTAAATGTTTTCCATTCCAGGAAGAAAAGAAAGAATATAATTGTCAAAATGTATAGCTCCTGGTTGTTAAGTGTGCAGGTAAGGGATGGAATAGGGAGTTAAAGCAAGAACTCATTGTCTGGGATCTTTAAGGACTCTGAGGTCGTGTTTTCCATCAGCAATTTCACTGGGAAGTGAAGGCTCTGGGAATCACTAATTGAACAATCTCCCCACTAATGCAAGCTGTGAGGTTTTGTCTCTAAGTTGTTATTAATTCCAGTTTCCCCCTGGTGTTGCAGCAGCTCCGGGAGACCTCGGGCGGGGCCGGGTGACCCCGTGGTGGCCGAGGTGTCCCAGCCCCTTTGAGCTGTGGCAGTAATTAAAATATCTGAGTGATCTTCTGTGCTTCCACACCCTCCTGGTCTCAGGGTCGGGCGTGCAGGGAAACTCTCTCCACTCACACACTGGAGAGGATCCTGCAGAGCTCCTCTGCCTGCAGTTTCACCAGGAGAGGATGGAGGTGGTGGAGTTGAGGGAGGAGCTCAATGAATGACCCAGGAGAGATGGGAGATTCCAACAAGGGTTTCCAAAACTTGCAAGGTTCTAAGTTAGAAAAGCAGCCAAGAAAATGTCCAGCGTAAAACAAAGCTGGCTGTGGTTTTAATGGATATGCAGAGAGAGATTATTTACAAGGGCCTGGAGTGACAGGACAATGGGAATGGCTTCCCACTGCCAGAGGGCAAGGATGGATGGGATTTTGGGAAGGAATTCCTGGCTGGGAGGGTGGGCAGGCCCTGGCACAGGGTGCCCAGAGAAGCTGTGGCTGCCCCTGGATCCCTGGAAGTGCCCAAGGCCAGGCTGGATGGGGTTTGGAGCACCCTGGGATAGTGGAAGATGTCCCAGGGCAGGGAGGGGCACTGGAGAATCCTAAAATCCCTTCCAACCCAAACTAGTGTGGGATTCTCTGAAAAGCAAGAACTGAGAAAGTAGAACTGTACCATTCCTTTGTGCTCAGTTCTAAAAATGTTTCAGCTGTTAATGGCTAATGAGCAAGTTCTGCACTTTCACTTTGCTGGGTGCTTCGTACACCTGCTTTAGTGACTATTTTTGTTCCACAAATCCCAGCACTGTGTTTTTGAGTTATTTAAATACTGGGATGTGTAATGGAGAGTTTCTTACAGGGAAAGGAGTTGTAAGGTAGCATTTGCAATATGCTTTTCTAATTGGTGTGCTCTAAGTGCAATCCTTTAGGAAAATGCCTCTGTAGTTAGGAAGGACAGTTCTGAGATATTCATGATGAGTATCTTCCACTCTGATTTCTTCAAGTGAATCTTCTCAAACACGAACTGTTTCCAGAATACCCATTTATTTGATTGTCTTTGCTTAAAAACACCTGTCCAGCAATGCTTTAAAAAAAGGAGCACAGCTAAAATCCAGGCAGGAAAATGAACCTGCTCTCAAAAGAAAACAGAATTTTAAATGCTCATAAATAAAATCAGTAATAATTTTAAAAATTGATATCCTATTTATTTGCTCCCAAAACATTTCTTTGACCCACTAAGGGAACAACAGATCTGCTTTTTCTGCATTCTGGATATTTCTTCTTTTCACTGCGTTGCAAATAGTTCATTTTTCTCAACAAGTGGCAGAAGAACCTTTGGCAGAGCCTGTGGCTGCAGGAGCTGGGTTTGGCCTGGGCTTTTAGGGCTTTTAGTCTGACTCCTTCATCTTTTTCCATTCTGTTTTACCCTTAAGAGCTCCTGTTTATTTTGGTTATTTACTGACCTCACTTGGATTTCCAGGCTCCAAAATACCACATTTTTAAGGAACTGGGAAGCAAAGTTGGGATTTCCTTTTGACACTTAACTCCTGTTTGTGTTTCACATCCAAAACGTCCCAAATGTCATCGTGGAGCCTGAGAGTGGTCACAGCAAACCCTTGGGTGGTGGAGTTTTGGGGGTTTTGGAGTTTGGGGGTGTTGGGTTCATTCTGTCCTTTGGTCTGGGGCCAGACACTGAGAAGCTCTCCCAGCCCCATGTTCCAGTGAGAATGGTTTTGCATGGATGTCTTCACCTGGAATGTTGACTTGTTGGGATGGTGTTTTGATCCAGAACACCATTTCTGGTGCCAGAGAGGAATGGGTCCCCAAGCACAGCTGTAAATACTGTAAATGCACCCAATCCAGGACTTTTCCAGCCCAATTCCTGCTCTGTCAGGTTGGACAGAGGCTGGAGGGGAGTATTTGTCTGGTTTTTCTCTTCCTGCTGAAGTGTGGCTGCTCATCCCCTCTCTGACTCCCAACTTCTCCAGTCTGGATTGAAATAAGGACACATTTTCTGCCTCCTACTCAGCATCCATCAAGACTTTTTTTTTTCCCCCTCAGGAGCAATTAATTAATTACTTAATTAATCTGGAGAAAGGTGTTGAATGCACTTTGGACCTCTCAGATGCTGTGGGTGGTGGGGGTGAGAAAACAGAGCCATTTCTCCCCAAAACCTGGCAGCAATTTTCCAACTTTGAGATTTGCTGCCCAGCAAATCCTCTGCCATGGGGTCATTTACCTGAGCAGAATGGCAAACAGGAGCAGAAATAAATTACAAACAGAGATGAGGTCCACTGGAAAATACCCAAACTAGGTTTGATATTCAGGAGAACTTCCTAAATAGAGTTATTTCCTCATGCCTGAATTAAAAATCTCTCTGTGTGCTCCTTAACACATCCAGTGGGGAGTGGCACAGCTGATTCTTCCACTGGGAATTTCTTGAATCTGCAGGTTGTTCTTTGGGACTTTCCATGATTTTTAAATCCTTGGAGCATTAGTTCTAAACACTGATTTTCTTTTTAAAAATAAATAAATAAAGTTTGCCTTTTGAGAGCAAGAAGGTTTTTGACCCACTCACCCAGAGTAGGATTTCCTCTGCTCCCCAATTGCACTTTGCTCTCACATCACCTTTTATTACTTTATTATTCAATTTCTGCTCTGAAACGTGCTAATGGCACTGGGAGAGAGGGCTGAGCTTTGTTCTCTGCAGTTCAGGGCCGTGCAAAGTGTCCCGTGTTCAGTTCGTACCTTTTGGAGTTGTCACATTACATTACAGCACTTCCAAAATGGTATTTTCAGTTAAAAATAGTGTAAAGGTTTGGCTCAGTTCTTATCAGTTGGGTGTGGTTGCAAATCCCTTTTTAAAGAGTATTTGTTGAGAAAAATGGGAATTGATATTTTGTGATCATTGATGCCTTTCAGTCTCTCATCGTGTGAGCTATAGGAGTGACCACTGTCAATTCAAGACTCTGCCATAAATAAAAATTAATAATAATTTCTATTTCAGCTTTGGTAAAGGGGTATAAAGATAGCCAAATAAACATGGTTACTCTTTCTTTGTAACCTTCTCATGGTAAATTTACCCAGCTGCTCTTCCTTTTCATCCCAAGTGATCGATTTTTCACCACCCCAATTTACATTTTTCCTTTACAAGTTGTGAATTCCTACTGACCTGGAACAGTCTCATCATGCCACACATTTTTTAATTCAGGAGTCCAGAATAATGCCTTAAATAATAATTTAAAATCCCAAACCCCGTGAATGAATTAAAACTGGAAGTGGATCATGGACTCAGTCTTTCACCCAACATCATTCCTGTGATCCTTCTTCCTAGCAGTTAATTCCAGCCTGGTCCATGACTGTTAAATTATGGTTGGTTTTGGGTTTATGCTGATGGAAATCTGTGATTATGTGTGAATTAAATGCTGTTATAACCCCTCTCCATGAACTTTAAGGGAAGTACAAGTGCACAGTTCCATAATCTCTGACGGGACATGGCACGGAGCATCCCGAGCAGCTCATGGCAGATCCATTCCTGTTTTTAAAGCACTCCAGTGTGGATTCCCCAGGCCCTTTTCCCAGTGCCTGGGTGTCCATGGCTGGTTGGGCTGAGCCTGGTGCTGTGTGCCCCTGGTATGGTGTGCCCCAGCAGGCAGCACCCTGTTAATATTCCTGCTTTTCCCATTCCAGGGGGTTCGGGACCGTCGTCATCGATAGCCATCGCCGGCACCAGCCAAGCTGCCATCACCAAGACCACATCCGTGCTCCAGGACGGTGTCATTGTCACCACTGCAGCTGGGACCCCTCTGCAGCAGGGCCAGCTGCCCATGGGGGGTGAGTTCCCCTTCGCTGGCCACGAACACTCGCTCCACTTCCCGCAGAGCAGCTCTTCAAACAACAATCTGCCCCATGCTCTGAACCAGAACCTCCTCAATTCCCTGCCTCTCTCTCTGCCGGTGAATCAGCAACATCTCCTAAACCAGAATCTCTTAAATATCCTCCAGCCTTCAGCAGGAGAAGGCAAGTCTGAGGTCAACCTCAACCCTTTAGGTTTTCTGAACCCGAATGTCAATGCTGCTTTAGCGTTCCTCTCCGGTGACGTGGACGGGCAGGTTCTGCAGCCCGTGCACTTCCAGCTGCTGGCAGCGCTGCTCCAGAACCAGGCCCAGGCAGCGGCCATGCTCCCCGTGCCATCCTTCAACGTGACCATCTCCGACCTGCTGCAGCAGCAGAACCCCCCCGTGCCCTCGGTCACGCAGCTGCCGGCCCCCCCTGAGCCCCTGCCCGACAGCAGCAGGGTGGAGAGCCTCCTGTCCAACCCCATTCCCAGCTTTCCGGGCGCCGACCCCGCTTCCAACCCCCTGCTCCTGCCCGCCGCCTCCGGAGCCTCGGCGCTCATGGCCCTGAACCCCCAGCTGGTGGGGGGTGTCCTGAGCTCCGGCAGCCATCCCGAGGTGTCCATAGCCACCTCCTCCCAGGCCACCACCACCACCACCACCACGTCCTCGGCGGTGGCAGCGCTGTCGGTGTCGGCCCTGGGCGGGGGCACGGCCGTGGTGTCCATGGCGGAGACGCTGCTGAACATATCCAGCGGTGCCGGGAGCGCGCCGGGGCCGGCCAAGCTCAACAGTAACTCTGTGGTGCCACAGCTCCTGAACCCTCTCCTGGGGACAGGCCTGCTTGGTAAGTTCCGTGTCTTGGGGAAAAAATAAAACCTGAGCAGGGTTGGGGAGGGAGAGTTTGTGATTCTGGTTTTTAATTTGTAAAAATTCGCTTTCTCTTCCCTCTTTCGCTTTGTGTTGTTGGCAGCTGGTTCGTTGAGAAAACCTAACTGTTCTTGTGAGAAATGTCAAGCACGCTCTACTTTCATTCCTTAACGTTTAATATTGATCTTGGAAATTATTAATTCTGCCACCTAGACTTACTAAATCCACCTGAAAACTGTGGGAGCAATTGGATTTGTTTCATTGTTCAAGGAGTAGCAGCCCAGCAGCGTCCCTGGGACAGCTGTGAGTGCCTGTGGCAGCACAGGGTTAGTGGGGATAGCTGTGCTGGAGGTGACAAACGACCAAGATCCCAAAACAAGTGATGAAAAACCCCTTAAATACAAAGTATTTCCCTTCTGAGTGATGATTTTGTGGTTATTTTTACCAAAACCATATAATAGGGTAGGCACTCCTCTGTTTGTAATCTACTCCTGATAGGAATTAAATAATAATGAAATAATACCTCACCCTGACCTTCTAGATGGCTGCAGTGAACTCAACCTACTTGGCATTTTCCATACAAAATACAACTAACCAGTGATTCCTCAAATGGAAATTTTCAGGAAAACACGGAATTTTAATTTTAAAAAAGAAACAAACTAGGAAATGGATGTATTTTAAGCTCTGTTATTTCATAAAGTCAGGTTCGACAGTGTGTTTATTTTTTTTAGAGCTAAAATGTTCATTTGAAGTGAAATTTTCATGTGGTAGAAAATGTTAATTCAACTTTTACTCTAGAATGTAAAAAAACAGTTGTTTAGAGTGTTGCGTGACATGGCTGAGCCAAAAAGCCTCTTCTCCTTAACAGTTGGTGAAAAACCCATTTTGCTGGGGGTTTAAATTATTTTCTTTTTCTCTGTCTCCCTTCCTCATCCCCCTCACCACCCCAGCACTGCTGAAGTGAGATTCCAAGGCCTGGCATTCCACAGAGGCTCCTCCTGCCATTCCTGGCTGTTCCAGGAGTCCTGTCAGGAGAGATGACACAAAAAACCCACCAGTGGAGAAATCAAGAGTAGGAGAAACACCCCTTGAGCCCCATTCCAGAGGATGGCAGGGAGCAGGGTTGTTTTCCAGAGGTTTTCCTGGCAGTCAGTTCAGTGGGGGTGCAGGGAATTGCTGCTGAGTGGGGTTTGCCTGTGCTTGCATTGCAGGGGAGATGTCATCTCTGAACACTACTCTGAACAACCATCAGCTCAGCCATCTCCAGTCGCTCCTCAGCAACAATCAGATGTTTCCTTCAAATCAGCAGCAGCAGCAGCAGCAGCAGCACCTTCTCCAGGGCTACCAGAACGTGCAGGGCTTTCAAGGCCAGCCCCAAATTCCTGGCCCAGCCAACAACCCAAACCCCATGGCGTGTCTGTTCCAGAATTTCCAGGTAGAAAACAAAGTGAAATCAATATTCAAACAAGCGTGCAGCCTTCAGGAAGTAAAATTCCATCCTCCAGAGTTTGGGTTTCTTTGCTGATTAAGACAATCTGATTTATAGCATTACGTGGATTCTGTATACAATAAATTCTTTCAGTAGCTCATGGATTTTGCAAGTCAGGAACATTTGTTACTGAAATTTTATCCCTTTCTCCTTAGGAATTGGGTTTAGTTCCTTTGGAAGGAGTTATGCTGCATATATTGGAAAGAAGTTCCTCTATGTGCTGACAATCACTATAGAATTTTAGCAAAACTCTTTTCCATCCCAGAGAAATGATCCTAAATTCCCATTGAGCCCATTGTAATAACTCAGCAGTGAGAAATAAATAATGACAGCACTTTGCAGGAATTAGAAACTTCATAAGTTGTTATAAGCAGCAGTCCTCTTGTATTGCCACTGAAATGGGATGGAAGAGCTGGGATGGGGATTGTACAGCCTGAAAAAACAGGGATTGGAGCCGTATAAACAATGACAAACTGGGCAAAAATGAGACTTCCCTGCTCTCCACATGACAGACAGTTATTCCTAATGGGTATGGAATTAATGCAGCAAAAATCGGTGACAAACCCAGAGTGCAAACAGGGGTTTGCTGTTCCTCAGGACTCCTGCAGAAGTGCAGGTGTGAGCAGGGGCATGCAGATGGGGCCAGGCAGTGCTTTCACCCTTCCAGGAGGAAAAAAGAGCTGTGGAGAAGTTTCCCTGGAAAATCTCAGTTCTCTGCCTGTTCCCTCTCTTGTAGGAATTTTGGTCGCTTTAGCCCAGTATTTTTTTGGTGTCACATTCCCAGTTCTATAAATAGTCCCAGTAAGCAGTTAAAGGGCTTTTGGAATATTTTCCCCTTGGTTTTTACAGTTTTTGTTGGAGCACTCTTGTTGGCATGGTGTTCCCTGCCTGTGGATGCGACAAGGAACAGGAAAAGCTCGGGTGGTTGAATCTGGAGGTGCCAGTTTGCTGTGGCAGGGCCTGGCTCAGAGCACAGGGATGCAGATGTGGGATATGGGGGACTGGAGTCCATGAGATCCCATGGGAGAGGCACACGGCAAAGGGGAAAATAGAAATAAAGACCAATTCCAAAAGCACAGTGATGGCATTCAGGAATTCATTGAGGAGCACACAAGGAGGACAGAAGAAATAGTGGGGTCTGGGAAGGAAAGAAAGAGAATAGTTGAGAACAGAACTCAGAGGTGGTGGAGTCTTCTCTGGAGATTCAAACCCCACCTGGGTGTGATCCTGTGCTCCAACAGGAGGTTGGGTTAGATCTCATCTGGAGAAGAGAAGCCTCCTGGGAAACCTCACGGCAACTTCCAGTGTCTGAAGGGGCTGTGGGGAGGCTGGAGAGGGACTGGAGTGACAGGACAAGGAGGGATGGATGGGTGAGGGATGGGTTCAAACTGAAAGGGAGGAAATTCAGGTGGGATATTGGGAAGGAATTGTTCCCTGTGAGAATGGGGAGGCCCTGGCACAGGGTGCCCAGGGAAGCTGTGGCTGCCCCTGGATCCCTGGAAGTCTCCAAGGCCGGGTTGGAGGGGGCTGGGAGCAGCCTGGGACAGTGGAAGGTGTCCCTGCCCATGGCAGGGGTGGCACTGGAGGATCTTTAAGGTCCCTTCCAACCCCAACCATCCTGGGGCTCTGGATCATAAATACTGACCTTGGTGCAGTTGTGTAGGACTTGAGAGAAAACAGGAGCCTGCTGTGCCTCAGTCAGAAGAGGAAATTCCTGACAGGCTCCGGAAGAGGTGACAATGTTGTCCCAGCAGTGCATGGGAGGTTGTGTCGTGTCATGCAAGGTGTCCACTTGGATCCACGAGGCAAAGTCTGAGACAGTGGTTTTGTTTTCCTCTGAATTAGGCTTTTCATTTTCTCTCTGCCTTGTCCAGCGTGAAAATTTGTAACTGATGTATAACAAAAAGAAATGTGATGTAATGAATAATCACAGAGTGTGTCTGCTGAAATCCAACTTGAGTTCAAACAGCAACTCCCATCTTCTCTTCTCCTCTCTCCAGGTGAGGATGCAGGAAGACGCCGCTGTCCTAAACAAAAGAATGATCACCCAGATGGGAATGGCGCCGGTTCCCGAGAGCTCCAACACTCTCCTTCCTCCCTTCCAGGAGCCCCCCTGCGATCTGCAGCAGAGACCTGACCCATCCCTGGGCCAGCAGGCCAAGGAGAACCCCAACGCCGCCGCGGGCGACGCCTCGGTGGACGCCATCTACAAGGCGGTGGTGGACGCCGCCAGCAAGGGCGTGCCGGTGGTGATCACCACCGCCGGCTCCAGCTCCGCGCAGCCGAGCCCCATCCCCGCCCTGAGTGCCATGAGTGCCTTCACAGCCTCCATCGGGGACCCCCTGAACCTCTCCAGCGCCGTCATCCACGGCCGCAGCGCCGCCGCCGAGCACGAGGGGCGCGTGCGGAACGCCCGGGGCGCGCGGGGCCCGAAGAACTCGGAGCACGGCAAGAGTTCCGCTGAAGGGGATGGGTACGAGTATTACAAATCGGCCACTTGTAACACGCCCAAAAAGCAGTGGGAGGGGGAGCAGAGCCCCGTGGGGGAGATAAACAGGTGGAAATGTGAGGAGTTCCTGGAGCACTCCGCCCATATCCACAGCAGCCCGTGCCACGAGAGGCCCAACAACATCGCCGCGCTGCCGCTGCTGCAGGGGGAGCAGCACCAGGCCCTGCTGGCACAGCGGAACTGTCAGAGCGAGAAAATGCTGGAGGAGAATTTCAGGTATAACAATTACAAAAGAACTATGATGAGTTTCAAGGAAAGACTGGAGAACACTGTGGAACGATGTGCACACATCAACGGGAACCGCCCGCAGCAGAACAGGGGCTTCGGGGAGTTGCTCAACACTTCCAAACAAGACCTGATCCTGGAAGAGCAATCTCCCAGTTCCTCCAATAGCTTGGAAAGTTCCTTAGTGAAAGACTACATCCATTACAATGGAGATTTTAATGCCAAAAGCATTAACGGGTGTGTGCCCAGCCCCTCGGATGCTAAGAGCATCAGCAGCGAGGAGGACCTGCGGAACCCCGACTCCCCCTCGTCCCATGAGCTCATCCACTACAGGCCGAGGACGTTTAACGTGGGCGACTTGGTCTGGGGCCAGATCAAAGGACTGACTGCCTGGCCTGGCAAACTTGGCAGAGAAGAAGAGGTTCACAATTCATGTCAACAGAACGCTGAGGAGGGGAAGGTATATTTATATCTCTATGCACATCTCTCTCTTTCTCTCTCTCCCCCGCCACGGGCACACAAATGGTTGTCGAAATTTTGTCTTCTTTATTTTAGGCTTTGTCTCTTCTTTTAGCAGCACAAATGGGTTTTGCTCATAGCTGTAGCTTGTAGAGCTGAATTTCCCCTTAATTTCCTGAGAAACCTCTGCCAGGGCCATGAGACAGGTCAGATTTGGGGTTTGCTAAATGATTTCTCGGTGTTAACAAAAAATCATTCTCACTTCCGTGGTGTGTTCAGACAAATTCCTGCCTCTGTCCAAAGCATCTGATATGGAAATACCTGAAAGTGTTGAAACTGCAAAAAGGAGAAGTGGCCTAATCAGAGTGAGGAATCTGTAATGAGTGAAATCTTGCTGATTGACACACACTCCTCACAGGAAATGCACACACATTTCCCACTTTAAAGGAGGTTTTGATCATCATTTAGTAATAAGGAAAGTGTTCCAGTTTGCTCTTTCATACTGAAATCCTTTTTTTGTGTCAACAAATCGTGTGCTTGTTGGGGAACATACAGGAAATGCTGTTATCAAGGAGTTACTGGTTATTTTATTATGAAAAATATTCCCAAATCTGGTCTCCACTACGTGTGTAACATCATGTCTTTGTAGTTCTCATAAAATGCCTCACATCTTCCACCCATAAATATTTTCGAGTGCCGTTTTACAAAATGCAAATTTAAAGAATGCATAAGCAGAAAGGAGAGATTTGAGGAAATTGGGGTTTGTCAAGGACACAAAGAAATCAAATCACTTAAAATGAGGAGAGTGGGTTGGACCAAAATGCTCCTGTCCCCAGAATTCAGCCAAGAGCAGATATCCTGAGGAGAGAAGGGATGAGCAGCTCATCCCATTCCACCCCTGCCGTGGGCAGGGACACCTTCCACTGTCCCAGGCTGCTCCAAACCCCATCCAGCCTGGCCTTGGGCACTTCCAGGGATCCAGGGGCAGCCACAGCTGCTCTGGGAATCTGCCAGTCCCTCCCCACGGGAGCTGTAAATCCTGGATGCTGTTGGGCCTCAGTGGTTTCACCCCTGAAGCAGGAGAACTTCAGTCTCCCTTGGCAGGTGAGAGTGCTGAATATCCCAGAGCTTTCCATGGTTTAATCCATCCCAGCCCAAACCAGGACAGTGTCTCAGAGCCCATCCCTAGGGAAGCTCCGATCTCCAAGTTACACATCAGGTTAGGAAGTGGAGGCACAGGAGAAGATCACAAACTTTTAGGGATGAAACGAAACGGGGAGAATTCCATGTCCAGGATCCCTGTCTGTGTGAGTCAGGAACACAGGAACAACATTCCCACTCCCAGTGTGCTTTGATGGATGAACTTCAGAACCTAGGTGTCCAAATCCCTATGAATGTTTAATAGAATTGAAGGGTTTCTTTTTCAGGATTTGTGTAAAGAGGGGAATTTTCTTACCTGCATTCCTGAGCAGTTTTGTGTTTCCTCCCGAGTTTGTGGGTACCAGGATGTGCTGCTGGTTCTGTGCTGTGCAAACCTTTACCTATTGTGGGGGGGGTTCTGTGCACTGTGTGGGAGCTGTGTGGTGTTAAATGCAGTGGCACTGATTTCATTGCTTACTGAAGCACAAAAAGCAGGGAAGCAGATCCTTGGAATGCTCACATCAAGGTGGAGACCAGGCCAAGTTCTCCATGAGGAAGTCCCACACCATGGATCACCTCTGTCATCAGACCACCTTTAACTGATCATTTGAAATTTGAAATTTAAAAACAGAAGTGTGTCTAATTCCTTCATCAAGCAGTGCAGAGTGAACGGCCATTCCAGAGGGCAGGAGCTGAGGGTGAAAGGAGGGATCCACAGGGAAAAACCCAAACCAAACCAGAAGATATCACCTGGAAACCACAAAGAAACAACCTTGAAAACCAAACTTTTCTTCAGGAATTCTGCACCAGTCCGTGGTGGGAGTCACCTGCAGCACTTGGGAAAATTCCCTTTTCTCTGGAGCTTCCTGAAAACGTCTTTTAAAGTCTTTGTGTAACCAAATGTGACCCTCCTGTGTCGTGACATGAATTTGCTGTTGGGATTTGTACATTCTCTGGTCTTTAGATCATGCATTATTTGATTTTTGTTTCCATTTAAAAGACTTTGGGCACTCAGGTATTTAATGGAATAATGGGTCTGTGTGGAGGATCCACACAGGAGAAGGAGGAATGCTGCACCTTCCTTCCCTTGTTTTTTGGCTCCTGGAAATTAGAGGAGCCCAAGGAAGTGCAGCAGAAATGTCTGGGAAGGAAAGAAACAAGCCTGAGTCTAACCCCAAACCAGAGGAGTTGTATTTAATTAAGCAATTAATTCGATTATTATCCACATTAATCACCTGAACGGGTTTTGAAAGCAATCAAAGGTTTTGTGGGAGCTTTCCGTGGTGAATTTCAACAGGGCAAATCCTGCTCTCAGTGTGACTTCCGTGNCTGGTTAAAATGGGCTGGTTAAACTGGGCTGGTTAAAGTGGGCTTGTTAAAGTGGGCTGGTTAAAATGAGCTGGTTAAACTGGGCTGGTTAAACGGGGCTGTTCTGGTTCTGCAGGTAAAGCAGGGAGGATTTCTCCCTTCTCTGTGTGTGATTTGGTGTGCAGTGGCCTGTTGTTGGTACTGATGATATTATTAATTGTTATTTCTGTTTTGAGTTGCTTTCCATACCCTGTTTTGTAGCAATTTGATACTTCTTCCCCAAAAAAAGTGGTTTTTAATGTATAACCATCACAAAATGCCAATAATGAAGATTTTTTTGTTACTTTAAGAGGTCCTTTGTTTCCCAAACGTGATATTAATTCTTGATAACATTATTTACATGGAACTTTGCTGTTTTCTCTCCTGGCAGCCCTTGGCAGTTTGTTCCTTAGTTACACATTTATATCATGGATAGGGATCATTCCTTTTCTTCTCATGATTGTCCTTAGAAAAGCTCCCCAGGTTTTCAATTTCTTCTGTGTGCATTTGTATTCTTCCAAAATCCAATGAGGGAAGGAATTATTGGAAGTATTTGCATCAAAAGTGAGCAGGTTTTAAGGGGAAAACTCTACGATTTGTGGCATAATTGAATTTATATCGTGAGAATTGAAACCTCAGCTCCCTGTGTGCAGATTTCTCCATTAAAGACTCCTGGAAGTGCCTGGATCAGCACATTCTCAATTTCTTTAGCACAGGTGTGACTTCAAGACATTGAAATTTGGTCTAAACCTGTAATTTTGGGCCTTATTTGGAGAGATTTTGGCAACTGCTCACTCATTGCTCCACCTCGTCATGTCCACACATCAGATCTGTGGTGAATATGAATTATTGATTCACTGGAGGGCTGAATTTGGAGGGAATTTGCATTCCCACTTCATTTTCAGGTTGTGTACAGGCACACTCAGTAAATTTGTATTGATGTAAAATGTCAAGTAAGAGGTAGCAAAGAAACAGGAACTGAACCATTCATTTTCTTGAGGTTGATGTGTTATAAACATCTGATTTTGTTGTTTTTACCAGCAGGAATGACTGAGCCAGATCAAAATAACAGAGTGAAGTGGCTTCATGTTTTGAGATGCAAATGATGAAATTATAGAGATGTTATAATTAATTTTCTGCTTTTGTTGTTACACTGGGACTGACTAGTGCCCACACAGTGGTTGAAATTGCTTAAATTTAAAATATTCAAGATTTAAATTCCCAGTTCTCTTGAGCACGTGTCCAAATTCATCCCTGATTGCTAAAGAAAAATAAAAAAAAAATTAAAATAACAGATTTTAAGACAAATAAATAAGCTGGAGAAAGCTCTAGTGAAGAGGCCTGGATTCAAAAGGCAAATAAAGATTTTTCTTCTGGAATGGGAATGAATTTGGCCATGCCATGAGTTGAACAGAGACCTGGAATTCTTCACCCAGGAGCTGGAGGTGATGGGAACACTTTGGTGTAAAAATGAGATCATCAGTCCCAGGCACTCAGCATTCCAGGGGTGCATTCCAGGTGTAAAATCCATTTGGGAAAGTCAGTGCAGAGTGGGACACTTCACCAGCACTGTTCATTTTAAAGACACAAAGTTCAAAAGGGTCCTAAAAAGATTCTCTTCCTCAGTTTTGTTGCCACCAAAGTCCTGGATTTGCGTTTCTGGTGCTGCCGGTGAGGAATTCCAACGCGTGGATGAACGTGGGAGGGGTGGGGAGCTCCAGGCGTTGTTCCTGCCCTGCTGGGGAGGCAGTGCCAGCAGGATTCCAGGGCTGGCAGTGCAGGAAGGGTGGGATTTGCTGCCCTGGGTAACGAGGTTTGGTGTCCATCCCTTCCTCAGGTGGAGCCGGAGAAGCTGAAGACACTAACGGAGGGGCTGGAGGCGTTCAGCCGCGCCAGGAAAAGGAACAGGAAGTGAGTCCATCCCTCTTCCCCACCAAACCCAATCATTCCCTGTCTCTGCTGCCGTTCTGGGGGAGCTCAGCCAAACCGAGGGGTTCATTCCTTGGATTTCCTCGTGTTGGTTCTGGAATCTGATGCATTTTGAGTGCATCTCCTGTGTAAAATGTCCCACCTGGGGGAGCTTCTGGAGGGATTCCTAAGCTACAGCAATCAAAAGTCATTGCATCCAGACTGTCCTGACCAAATCACACTTTTTAACCAGACCTGCCCCTGTCCCCTGTCCTTGTGGCAGCTGAGCACGGGTTTGTTCAGAGAAATTCCCTTTATTTCCCACTGCTGGGAAGCGTTGCAGGATTTGTGGGGTCCGGCTGGCTGAGCTCTGGGTCCCACCTGTGCCAGCTGCTGGGGTTTATCCAACCTTCACCCCTTAGTGGCAAACACCGGGATAGAAAAACTGTGAAACAGCAAATATTGGGGCATGAAGCATCGGGATGGGCAACAAGAAGAAAAGTACTGAATTTTGGGGGAAAAAAAACCCCTCTGGCCGTATTTAAAAGGATGGCAGAGTAGGAATGTTGCTGTGATTGGGTTTGTTCTATGATGCTGCTCCTTATTTACTGTGGCAGGGAAAAGATGTTCCTTAAATCTGTGAGAATTCAAACCCAGCTCTAAATGACCACAGGCTGAAAGGGATTAGATAATTCTCTCTCTTCCCCTCCTCTTAAGGGGTCAGCTTTGCTTTTATTTCTGTGTCCTATGGGGCCAAAGAGAAGGAATTTTTATGCCAATGACACAGTGTTGGTGGCTATTTTTTTCCAAGATCATCCTCAAAATTCCTTCCTGGGTTTTAAGGGAACACAGAAGGGCTTTTGGCAACTTCCCAGTTATTTATTCACGTCCCTGAAGTGAAATCAAGGACAGCAGATTTAAGGAGGTTAACACTGACATGAACAGCTGCTTTACAGCCCTTACAGAGGTTTTTCTCCATATTTCAACTTATTTCCTAGTTCAGATCCTTTGGTGGACATTTCCTGGTTTTCCCATGTCCTGCTGTAGCTTTATCTGGCAGATTTCATGGGGTTTTTCCTGGTTTGTGACACAGTATTGGATTTTCATCCAGATTTTTTAAGCAATTAGCATTAAATGTAATTGCTGCTCATAGAGTCCTCATCACACAGGCCCAGAGTTGGTTCAGCAGAGCAGGACTGGTATCCAAGTCCCTGAGTGACGTTCACATTCCATAACTCCATGAATTCTTTGTGTCTCAGTCCCATCTTGGCTCGGCCGTTCCGTTCCCGTTGGAGCCGCATCCCTTTGGCACAGCATTCCTCACCTCTCCAGCTGTGGTCTCCTGGAGGTTTCCCTTCCCAGCCCCTCACCTGATCCAGCCTTTGCTCTTCCCAAGCTCTGTAGTTATCCCAATCCCTCTGAGCAGGAGCATTCCCGGCCCCACTGCACGCAGAGCATCTTCCAGGGGTCACCCCCAATCCCAGTGTTTCCTTCTCCTGGGGTTTCCTGCTCCTCTGGCTGTTATTTCCCACATTCCTCTTTAGTCAGGAATGTGCCACTTCCCATCCCCTCCATTGCCATCCCCACCACCCCTACTCAGTTGTTTCAGGTTGAAGTCACCGCTGCGGTGTCTCCCCTGTTGGACACGGCTGGACAGATCTCCAGCAAGGGAAGAACTGGTGCATCTCTTCCACTGCCTTCCCAGCTTCCAGGGCTGATTTACTTGGGATATTGGGAAGGAATTCCTGGCTGGGAGGGTGGGCAGGCCGTGGCACAGGGTGCCCAGAGCAGCTGTGGCTGCCCCTGGATCCC
The DNA here is from genome assembly GCA_013399195.1 of Dicrurus megarhynchus. Classification (NCBI taxonomy): domain Eukaryota; kingdom Metazoa; phylum Chordata; class Aves; order Passeriformes; family Dicruridae; genus Dicrurus; species Dicrurus megarhynchus. The sequence continues at coordinate 228,861 of VXAD01005927.1, read as the reverse complement.
TGGAAGTGTCCAAGGCCAGGCTGGATGGGGCTTGGAGCAGCCTGGGACAGTGGGAGGTGTCCCTGCCATGGCAGGGGTGGGATGGGATGGGATGGGATGGGATGGGATGGGATGGGATGGGATGGGATGGGATGGGATTTAAGGTCCCTTCCAACCCAACCCAGCCCAGGATTCTGTGATTAAAAGGAAAGGGTTTTTATAGGAAGTGTCTATGAGGGACAGTCCTGGTGTCCCAGCAGGGGACAAGGTGCTTCCTTGCCTGTCTCTGCCATCAGCTTCCCTCATGACAGAGATGGTTCTCCTCATCCTCCTCCTCATCCTCCTCCTCCCATTTCCTCATCTCCAAAGTGGGACCTGTCACTGTGTCCAAGTGGGAAAAGTCCTTAGGGAACAAATGGACATCCATAGGATTGTCACTGAAATGAAATGTGCTTGGAGCTGCCCCATGGCCTGGGGTAATTTGGGGTTGGAAGGAGGAAACCTTCACTCACCTCTCCCACAGCCTGGGGGGTGCTGCCATTCCAGGGCGAAACGGGGAATATTTGAGATAATTAATACAATTTATTGGAAGTTAGAAGGATATTGAACTTCTCTCCTGTAATCCCAACACAAACCTTTACTTTCCATAGCTGTTATAGGTCTGATCTTTCTCCTTGTGCTCCCAGCCTGGGAGGCTCCAGGGTCAGAACATTCCCAATGAATTCATCTGTTTGTTATTTAATTTTTTTCAAATTTTCTTGCTGTCCTTAAGAATTACTGATGGCTTTTATCTTTTCTCCCTAGAAGTGGAAAGCTAAATAACCATTTAGAAGCTGCTATACACGAGGCCATGAGTGAACTAGACAAAATGTCTGGGAATGTAAGTTCCTTTTCCTTGGGAATATTCTCCTTTTCCACGTTTCTGCATGCGTGTCCCTTGGAGGGAGGTTTGGTTTGGGTGGCTTTCTAACAAATTCTGGTTTTATTTTCTGAACTAATGAGGAGTTCTCAATATTTCCCCTGCATTAAAAACTGTTTGCAAATGGCTGATGGTTCTGAAAAGTGGGAAAAGTTGTAGGATTTTTGGTGCTTCGCAAATTTTATTACTTTTAAAAGAGATTTACACATCCAGCCTGATAATAACCTGGGTGAGTTCCAGTCCTGCTCATATTCCATGGGGCTCCTCTGGCTAATGACACAAAATCAGGCTCATTTGTGTCTCAGCTGGAGTAGCAAGGTATTGAAACCTCATTTGAAAGCATCTTACTTTTGAGTGCAAAACTCTTGGAATTCAGTTTTCCCATGAGAAATGAAAGAGATTTTCATGAAAGGTAAGTTTTTTTTTAAAAAAAAGTGTTTCTACTATCACACCCTAGAGTGGTTTTTCCACACTAATTACACTGTTGTTGTGTAACTCCAGGATCTTTCCACTAAAAAGTTTGGTTTATAAAATATCCTCATTTTTCTATATGAAACATGGCTCTAATTTCATTGCAGCCCACCTAAAAATACAAAACCAAATCTATCACAGCACATGTAACCTCCCACATCTTCTATTTGGTCATTAATTCTTCAAATTGTTAATTACAAAATGTTTGAACACAGGGGAAAAAAAGTTTCTTGCTGATACTCAGTGCTCAGGACTGAAGATGTGCAGGTGTGGAAGTTACAGTAACACTTCAGGGAGCTTCTGAAGTATAAAAAAGGAAATATATTTTTATATATTTATAGATATTTATAGATATTTTTATATATTTATATATATTTATATTATTTTTTATATATTTATATATTTCTTAATATATATGAAGAACTGCAGGCTTCATATAAAGAGCTGATTTCAGAACCACCAGGAAATATTAAAGAAGTTATTCTGTAACTTTTAAGTAACAACCCAACCAAATCTTTTGTTGAAACTGAGTTTTACAAACTGAGATTTGAGCCTTGATTTAAGACAATGTTGTTGTGTCTCCCTCCTTTGGAAGGCCAAGGAAAGCAGGAGGTGGGGTCTGTAACAAATTAATATGGGATGGGTGTTTGGGCTGGCCCATCCTGCTGCCACCTTTTCCCACCTATAAATCTGGGAATATTAAAAGCTGCCTGCTCTGGGCCTTGTGAGCAGCTGGAAGTGGCTCAGGGCGAGTGCTGTGCTTGGATTTGCTGCTCTGGTTCTTCTGCCACCCAGACAAACTGATGGACCTGCAGTGCCTTGATTGGTATTTTAATTGTGTGGGCACAGAATTTGGGGTCAGGACTGATTACCGTGAGGGTTCTCCTTCCTAGAAACACTCCCAGGGAATCAGCAGCTCTCTTTTTAGGGACTTGCAGCTTTTGCAGCTCCTGCTGCTCAGTCTCAGTCAGTGTGAGATGGGAAACATGTGCAGCAGGGTCCTCAGCTCCAAGAGGGAATTCTGCTGGCAGAAGCCAATGGAGGCAGGGAACGTCAGCGGCTGGAGAGCTCGGGAAGGAGCCCAGGAAGTGCTGAAGGATCGGTTCCTGCTGCTGGGAGCTGCAGCTGCCGCCAACAGATGGTGGTGGAATTCCACACCAGGCTCAGCCTTCCTCCTCCTCCTCCCTCTCCCACTGGTTATTCCTGAGCAGCCAGCGATGACAAACCTTGGCTCTCAATCCATGCAGCATTAGCTCGGAATTGAATGTTTCCTTTTAAACACAAAGAGTTTGCTGAACATCCCTCATTCCTCAGTAACAGCCCTCAGCTGGATTTCCCCGATTTTCCCAGTTAACACCATTTTCTCACCACCTTCTTCCCGCTTTTTATCGCTCTGGTCACTACAATGTATAAAAGTTTGTCACTAAATTTGCCATTACTGCAGTTTGGGATCAGTCCCTGATTGGGTGGTTTCAGTCCCTGACTGGGTGGTTTCCCAGCCACTGCAGCTGCTGCCTCTCTCCAAAGTTTGGGATGCACAGGGTATGGAATCGTTTGCTCCCAGTTGCTCAAAGCTGTTGAAGTCCCTTTACTGTGTGTAGCTGTGAAATGCTGAGAGCTGGTTCCTGGCAGCACCTCAAGCCCTCCTGTAGCTCCTCGATGCCTCTGACCACTGTCCTTTGCTAACTTGTGAATATACTTATTTTTAGGTCCACCAAATCCCGCAGGGAGACAGACAAGTGAAGCCTCCAAAACTCAAGAGGAGGAAGATCTCTAGATAACATTGAATGTCTTTGTTACTGGTCCAGTACTTATCACAGTGAACGTGCACATGAGTCTATCTGTAGGTATTGATACAGACGTGGGTCTGTCAATATTTCTGTGGAGACAGCTCGCTGCCATCGCAGGGCACCACGAGGAGCAGTGGTACCAGATTTTGGGTGATTAGGAGGGATAGAGGTTGCTGGATAAGCCAATCAGAAATCTTGAAAGGTTGCAGTAACAATGTCAGATGATTACTGAAATTTTTTTCTATAATACTAAAAATTGTGATTATAAGAAATAGTCCAAATGTTTCTGAGAAATTTTCATTGTGTATATAGATAATACAGAATTTCATGGTGATATCTGAACTGTAAATATTGTACAATATTGTCATGTACAAGCGTACCTAATGCACACTTTATCTTTTATTGTACAAAAAATAGTGTACAAAATTCTTTGGTTTCTATTGAGTACACATACAAGAGACTACCAGTGTAAAGTGATAAATAAAAATACAGCCTAAATGCTTTTATATGATAATGTAAAAGATGCTGTTTTTGTATTTAACAGCAGAGAGAAGGCATGATTATGTAATACCTTAATTATGACATCCACTTCACGCCACTGAGTGTTCATTGCTATGTCTGTTTGGAATGAACCTTGCCTGGAAGTGCTGTACTCCAGTTCAGGCCTCTTAGGAGAGCGCAACCTCGCAGATTCCCAACGGGATGTGGGATCACAGCTCTAATTGAGAATTCAAAGGCTGCAACCCTCGGTTGCGTTTTTATTTACTTAGCTTTGAACGTAGAATGCTGTAGATTTGATTAAAAAGGAAAAAAAAAAGAGTAGAAGGACTATTTTAGTCAACCATTTCCGTAGGAAAAGTTTCATAGCCACCTGAGGAACTAAAGAGTCGATACCCCCGTAACGTTGAGCCCCTCCAACCACCCCCTAGATTAATTAGCTCCAATTATCTAACGTCATTAACATGGTGTTTCCTCGGAAGGGGGGCAGAGGCCCTGCTTTCAGGAGTGATCAGGATCGATTGCTATTGATTACCTTTGGTTTGGCAGTAGGATGAAAGGGCAATGCTCCGCAGCGTCCGGGAAAAGTAATCCCGGGATCCATCTCGCAGTATTAAAACAGAAAAAAAGTTAAGGGTGGCTTACAAAACTATTAGCAACAGTAATTTTTATCAGTATTATGTAACATATCAGATTTATTTTATTTAAAAAGAATTATTTATACCATTAACAGATTCTTATATATATTAATGTGGCTGAAATGCGCAGGTTAAATCTATTAACCAAATTATTTATGTTATATTAAGTGAGAAATGTGAAACATATGTAGAAAAAAAAAATTAATACACTACAGATTTAAAAGTCTAAAGCTATGAGCCATTATAAAATTAACGAACGGAAGTGTAGCACAACATTCTTTCCATTTGATTTCGTTTTTCTTTGTAACACGGACGGTGGCGATGGTGACGGAAGCCGTGGCATCTCTGTCTCCGAGGCTTCCCGAAATAACTCTCAGTTCACTATTCCCAGTCCCGGGGTGGAGCTTTACCTCCCACCCCTCGGTCCGGGACCACCGCTTACCTCAGATTTCCTTTCCCCCCAGTCCCGCCTGTCGCTCTCTAGCTAAGGACTGGCAGTGATCAGCACCCCGGCCAGGGGCGGCCCCGCCGCTCTCCAGCCCCGGCTCCCAGGGATCCCAGCTCCTTTCCTCGTGCCCGAGTCCCCCTCGTGTGTGCGAAGGACCGGGCCCAGGACGGCGGGAGCCGGCGTTCGCCAGCCGGGCTCCGTGCCCGGGCACGCAGCTACCTCTGGGCTCCCCGGGGCTCGCTCCCTCTCCGGCCGGCCGGGATGCCCTGGCAGGGCCTGGCACGGAGCCCTCCTTCCAGGGGCAGGTTCATTTGTCTTCTCCGTCCTCCACGCAGCCCCGAGCCGTGCCCAGCCCGGCAGCTTCCCGGAGCTGTTCCCGGGGGCCGCCGGCTCCCGTTTTTCCGTCGCGCGTGGCCGCGTCGCCGGTGGCCCTTGGCTCTTCCCAATCCCGATCCGCGTGCGCGTGGGCGAGCGCTGGAGCCCTCCTCCCTCGGGATTTCCTTTGCTTCTCCCTCTGCTTCGTGTCCCAGAGCTGAGTTTGTGTCTCCTTTGGCCCTTAGGTTTGTGCTCCCTCCCCGCTGTTTTACTTTACGTCCCTAAGATTATGTAAAGTATTCTCGTGCACTTGATTTCCTTGGTTAATAATGGCATTGATGTGGGTGCTAGGATTAGTTTGTTTCAGTCCATACCAATTTTTTTTTTCTCTCTCTTTTAGAGTTTTTATGGTTTCATGTAAGCAGTTAATGTAAATATTGTGAGCATTACAGGTCATGCAGTGTTGTAACATTTTAAGAAATGTTGCACCGACTTTACGATTAAAAAACTGGTCACTCATACTTGAATTTTGCCCATAGAGCCATTTCTTTCTCTTTGCATTAAAGCATAATCTACTTTTTTGATGGAGGCCCAACCCTTCTTTCTACCTTATTATTTTTTGTTTAATAAATCTCTATTTTTTCTAATAGAAGACTTAAAAATGAAAATTTAAAAAAAAAAAAAAAAGTACTTTTTGCCTACTTTCTAATTTAAGAGAGAATTCCTATATTTAAAAGGTGGAAAAAAAAAAAACAAAAACAAACAAACAAAAAAATACTCCATTGTGGAAAGTGGAACACCACTGGATTTGTCATTACCATGGCACAATCACCCGAAAGTGGCTGAGTACAGCGAGCCCACGACGCCGATCAGGACCTCGGTAGATTTAGGGAACGCCGTGATTCCTTGAGGATGTAAAGTGTTGCATATTCTTGTCTATTTATTTATTTATTTATTATGCTTTCTTTTGCTTAAGTGGGTGATGATGTGGTTGAGTCATTCAGATGACATTCAAATTAAAGGAAATATTCCTCTTTCTATTATGGTGCATTTTGTGAACACCATAAACGAAACGAAACAAAAATATTTTCATTTCTTTCGATGGATTTTCTTCGTATTTTCAACCTCTGGCTGGTATCAGCTGCAAAAAAAAAAAAATATCCACATAGTTTAAAAATAAGAAAAAAAGGAAAAAAAAAGAAAAAAAAAAAAAAGCAACCCACCCCACCTCTGATGTCCCAGGTCTGTTATCCTCACAGTCTAAGGTTTTAGGGGTTAAAAGGAACTTCAAATTCCAAGGTCTTTCCAAAATCATCTTTGCAGAAGGTTTATAAGTCATGTGAAATCCTTTTGGAGTCCCTGAGTTTGATGGTCTAGAGATATTAGAGGGCTCGTGGTGGACTGAATTACCTTAGGACTGAATTACCTTTCTTAGCTACAGTTTGTATTTTGCTATGTAGGGTTGTAATGTGAGAATTCCAGAAGAGCCGTAGCATAAAAGTGCTTTTCTATTTTTTAAAAAAACCCATTCTAGTCTTACTAAGAATTAGAGAATTTTTTTAATATCAGTTTTGTAATTTTTGATAAAGTTGTCAATATTATGATTAAATCACCAGAAAAAACAGTTCCTGTGCTGTTCTCTTCGGGGCAGGGACTTTGTCTTCCGACGGATTATTCGATGCCACGACGGGATGCCCACTCTTAAACGGGGCCACGGGCACCGCTATCAAATTAAAATAGCAACCCACAGCTTTGAGGCTGAGTTAAATCCATGAGAGCCAAGAGAATTCCCAGTTCAGCCTGCAAATCCCCATAGTTTGTGTGCTCCGGGACGGCCACGGCATTGGCGCCGCATCCGACGGGTAAGTTCGGGGAGCCGGCGGCTGTGGAAGCTCCTGCTCACACAAGGCAGGATCTCATCCCAGGCCGGGCACATCCGCCCCCATCATCCCCCTCTGACCGAGCAGCTCAACCTCCAGGGGCCAGGATTGCCCCCAAAACACCCAGTGGTCCAAGCAGGAGATTTCCAGGAATCCCGAACACCAAACAGACCCTTCAGGTCAATGCTCACCGTTCACACCGGGGTCCAAGCGGTGATGGAAAAACACTTGGACGCTTGAAAAACCAAAAAAATCCTACAAAAAATAAATTTCTCTACCCCCAGGTCATGAGCCTGGGAGCTGCAGGGACTTCCAAGCCCACAGAACCCCACCAAGCATTCCTGCTCCACTCCTGGTGTCTGGTTATCCTTGTGCTCCTGAGGCTGAAGAGCAATTCCATGCTCTTGTATGTCCTTAAATATTGCTCACACTCATGGGCAGCCTGGGGCTGGGTTGGTGGTGATGCCAGAAATGCTGCCTGAGTGTCCAACTCCCAAAAATTCCCACCAGCCCTGTGTACCCTGCGTTACAACCTTTCCTTTAGCCTGGAATGGTGACACTTTGTATTGGCTTGGCATCTGAAAGCAGTGGGAGCTCAGACCCCTCATTTCCCTCTGACAGGTCTTGGCTGTGAACAGTTCAAAGCAATTTTTGTTGTTTTGTTAAAAAAAATAATAATTAAAAAATCCAAGATTTGATTTGGAATCCCCCCCCTGTGAAAGAAGATCCTGGAGAGATTCCATCTCCCACGTTTTTACCTGCTGCGAGATAAGGATTTGTCTGTAATTGAGTGTCATCCCAAAGGGAGATAAGGGGTAGGATTTAGAACTGGAAAAAAAACCTACATATATTTAGAATAGTACTTTCTGGAAATTCCTGCTTTGGGAAAGATCTGGGAAGTGGGAAGGGTTTTGACTTACACTGGATGAAGTGGGGCAGGGAGGGAAGAGCAGGAGCATCCTCACGTATTCCTGTGTAAAATCCTGGAGAAGCACTGGCGCAGGTTGGCACAAGTCGAAGAGAACCACTGTGCAGAAGCACTGCCAGCTGGAATTACAAAATTCCAGGCAGGAATGGATCCCACTGAGTGATCCTGGGCTGAGCTGTGGGGTGGTGAACCAGGTACAAAGTGGGATGAGAGAACAAAGGCTTTTCCAGCCACATCCACACCCACAGTGCAGGTAAGTGGGAAGTCCTTCACTGAGAATTCCCTAAATATCTGAAGAACCAATTCCTTGGGTCACAAAACCACAGAATTTTTACCCAGCTGGTTTCTGCTTCACTTGGAGCCACAGCAGGTGATCGGGGGGTGGGTTGCAGCGTCTGTGCTGGGAGGAACCAACTTTCCAGGCACAAAACAGGATCCTAGAACAGACATTTTCTTAATCCCAGTTCAGAAGTTTCTGTCTCATCAAACCACAATCATCTGAGGCCTTTGTGAAGGAGAAGCAATTCCGAACTCCCCGTAGAAATACAGCTCCTTTTCACTTCCAGGAAAATAAGTTCTTGCTTCTCTCAATTATTTTTCTCTAGAGAGAGAAAAAGTCATAAAACCCCAAAGTTTTGGGGGTTGTCATTATCTGCTCTCAGTCGTGGGATTGAGCTCTCTGCTTCTAAGGAAAAAGTGAAGATAAAAGTGAAAAATAAAACTTTATTCCTGTCATATCCTATCCTATCCTATCCTATCCTATCCTATCCTATCCTATCCTAGCCTATCCTACCCATCCCTCACTGGTTTTATTGGGACCAAAAGGAGAATCTGTAGTTCCCAGTCTTGGTCTTAAGAGTTTCATGAACCAAAGTAACAAACAGGGGATAACAAATGGGATCTTGGGAAGGAATAAACCTTTGTCATTTACAACTTGGTTATGACAGTGATAAAAAACAGACAACAAAGTCTGTTATAAATAAACATAATCTTTAAAAATATATTTTACAAATTTGGAGAAACTTTAGGAGATTAATGGAAGTTCAAGTGTGGTATTTGCCACCCTAAAACCAGCAAGGGGACAATGACTTTATAAAACTGCTTTAACATCCACTCTGACAAGTTTCTGTCCAGATGTTGGGTCCAGCTGTGGCTTCCAACACCTTTTATCCTCGGCTCAGGAGTGTCCTCAGCTGCATCCATACAAAGAGGGAGGTGGAAGGAGTTTGCCCTAATGTGAGGCACACGTAGCCATGAAAACACATGTCCAAGCCACATGTGATCCTTGTTAAAATGCCTGGAATACTTGTGGGGGAATTAGGCTGCAGCCCGGTAATGGTGCAAATCAAATCTGCGACAGGCAAGCAGTCCTCACCAGGGCAGATTTAAGCCGGGTTTAGCTAAAAACAGAGTCAAGTTTTGGGAGTAAAAACAAAATATCTCCATTTGTTGGAACTGCTTGGCTTTGCTGAGAGCAGGGCTGATATCACTGAGGAATAAAAGAAAGGCAGCAAAGCCCAGCAAGCAGCAAATGATGAATTATTCAATGCAAATGTCAAGTTTTAGGAGTGACTGTGGCTGTAAATCTTTTTTTGCAAGGCTGAGCGTTGCCATTAAGCAACTCCATATGACGCTACATCTGTCGGATTTCTTTTATATCATTTTATTTTTATGGATGCCGGGGAAAAGTATTGGGAATTTCCACCTTCGAATTTCAATAACATCATTTCCCCAACTTCTGTCGTCCACTGATTTAATGTTTGGTTGATTTTTCTGGCAAGGGTTAAATCCATGCCCACCTCAGTAACATCCCAAGCTGTGAGTCTTCAAATGAAGATGTTCTTTTGTAGAGAAATTTTCATTTTCCATGTTTTAAACCCGAGTTGAATTCCTTGGGAAGATGGGGAGTGGTGAGGGAAGAGCGAGGAGGTGCCCATTACTCTGCAAGTGCCAGGGGATTCCTATCACATCCATATAATCAATCTGTCCAAGGATTTCTATAGCTCCCATTATCCCCCATGCCTCCAGGATAAGGAGCTGGGAACAATCGCCCATTGTCAGTTTATGAAGGAACTTTTTCATCTTCCTTCCCCAAAGACTCAATTCTTAATTAAGTAAATTAAAATTAATTACGGAATGTGTACAACAAGATGTTATCACGGCTGTGCCCCGAACTGAGCTCTCTCCGCTGTGCCTGTGCCGCATCCTCCGTGTCACAGGAACAGGGAACGGAGGGGACAAGAGGGAATGGCTTCAAACTGAGGGATGGCAGGATTCGGTGGGATATTGGGAAGGAATTCCTGGCTGGGAGGGTGGGGAAGGGCTGGGATGGAATTCCCAGAGAAGCTGTGGCTGCCCCTGGATCCATGGAAGTGTCCAAGGCCAGGTTGGACGGGGCTTGGAGCAGCCTGGGATGGTGGGAGGTGTCCCTGCCCATGGCAGGAAGGTTCCCATCACCTGGTCTGGGCCTCAGCCTTGTGAGAACATCTCTGTTCATTTCAGGTTAAGCTCTGTGGAACACTGTGGGTGATTAAAAACACCTTCCAGAGCTGAGGCTGGAAGAGTTTCACTTTTTAAAAGATAATTTAATGTTAAGCAATTCCTAAATATCCAAAGGACAGAGGACATTTCTGAACAAACCCCAAAGCACCTGTACATATTTCATAATGATTTCTCGTGCTTTGTTAGCCAGAGCTGTGAACTGAGCCACATTCCAAAGGACAGGAATACTGCACTTCCATTAATTAGTTTCCAAAGGAAGATGTTGGCATTAGCTATTGACAAGGACCCTCTTATTAACTGCCTGATAAGGATGACTTAAGTATCCAATAAAATAATGGATTAAACAGCAAGAGTGAATGAAGGGTATCCCGAGGATCGTTGGACCTGCAGCAAAATGAGCACAATTACTTACTGAATGAAAGGAAAGTGAAATAGGTTATTGATTTGGATCTTAAAACTTACAGGAGATGAACATCTCAAAGATACTAAGTGTTTTCAGAAGAGCAAATGTCCTTTTTCCACGAGCTGATCAGAGCCACGAAACTCCTCAGTGTGAGCTGGTCCAGGCCAAGGAGGGGCCATTCCCACCCTGGGAAAGGGGGAAAAGAGAAGATGGGTTTTGTGCTCCCTTCCTTCAGCCCCACCGGTTCCCATTTCCAAGGAGAGCACGGTTATCCCTTCACCTCAGACATCAGTGGGAGGCTCCCTGAGTGCAGCTTTTGGGGCACCGTTCAGCTGATCTGAATGGACAATATCCAGGGTCTTCCCAAAATGTGATTAATAATGTGTGTTCCAGAGCTGTAACTAATTAGAAGGCCTTTAATTATCACGTCCATGGTGTGGTTCATGGGGTTTTTTGATGATCCTTAAAAGATGGAATGAGACTTCTTAAAAACATCCCTCAGTTAGAGGCCTCCTAATTTCTAGCTCTTAACCTTCAAAGAAGTTTATTTCTAAACTTCTTCCTTCTTCAATAAAACCAAGCCCTGGTAAGGCACAACTGATCAGAACTTTATTTTTTCTTCTACTTGTTTCTGGAACCAAAGAAAGAGTAAAATGGCTCAAAGTTTCCACTTCTCAGAAAAAGGAAAGTTAAAAAGCAAAGTTTCTTTTCAATCAGCCGCTGGTGGTGCTGCAGAAGGGCATCGAGACCCATCACATCAGGTAAATAACCACCAATCTAAAGTTTTCTTGTCTCAGAAATTGCTGCTTTTAACTCCAGTCGCACAATATGTTTTTGTTTGAAATCTGAGAGAACTCTTCCCTCAGCCCTGCAGACAATTGCACCTATTCAACTTCTCAGAGTTCAGGAACGCGGGGGTGTTTGGAATCTTTTCTAGAGCATCTCCTCAGCAGAGTGTGAGAAGCACAGTCTGATCTCCAAACAAACCCAGCTAAATTTACTCTGCTCCCACCCACCCTGGCGAGGACTCTTGCCACAGTTCCCTGCTCACACGTCTGGGTCAGGGCTTAAATGCTCCATGAAAATTGGATTGCCATTCCACAAAGGCTCCCAAAGACATTTGGAGATTTATTTCTCCCTTCAATCTCACTGCACTGCTTTTCCCAATTGCTCCACGGCTCTGGCTCCCAGTGCCAGGAGAAGACCTTGTTTGTTTTCTGCATCACTGAAGCTAAAATGTTTTGCTTAAACCCAAAAATTCCAGCCCTAAAATAGTGGTACAAGGGCTCTGCCTGTGGGGAAGCCTCAGCCAGTGCCACCAAGCAGAGCATTGAATAATCCTTGGAAGTTTTTAAGCTCCACCAGAGCAGATTTGACTTTTTCTTCCTGTTGTTCTGATTGGGACATCACCCCACAGTAGCAATTGTCTCCTGATTTCCAACCTCGGAGTTGGTTTTCATCTGCTCTGAGAGTTGTTCAGCTTCTCCCTCTGGATGAGTGATTGCTGCTACCTCTCCAGCCAGCAATCCCATCCCTCTCCAGCCTTCATTCCATCGGAGCAGGCAAAGCACACACCTCTCCTCTCTCTCCCTATGATTGTTTCTCCAATCGTTGGTCTTTTGGGCAGCTGTTGGTTGCCAGATGGGGAGATTTGTTACCCCTGGTATTTGAGGAGGAGGAGTAGCACTTCTCAGTAGTCTCAGCAGGATGTGGCTGTTTCTCTCCTAAACACCTTCGGATCATCTGAGCCATACTTGGAGCTTGTGCTCCTATTGGAATCGACTAAAGTGTGTAGCTGTTTGTAGATTTCCAGTCAATCAGATTTTTTTTTTAATTTTATTTTATTTTATTTTATTTTATTTTATTTTCACAATGTTTACACTAAGAACTAGAATTAGTATGTGGCACTGGATTTCAAAATCAAAAATATTGATATCAAAGAGATGAAGATAAACTTAACGTTGCTGTACAAGAAGACACATGCCAGAGCTTGTGCCACACGGTTTGTGCCCTCATGCCCATGATGGAGGAATGGCTGGGTGGGGATTGACTTCCCTGTGCCACTCATATTCCCAGTGCTGGCAGTGTCAGAACCCTGGCAGCTCCCTGCGGGTGTGGCTTTGCCCATGGAAGTCAGAGAAATGTATTTGCAGGCAGAACTCCTCCAAACAGCAGCTCCAGCTGCTTCCTAAACAGCCTGTGTGGGATGGTCCGTGTTGTCCTGGAATAACATGGCACGTGTATTTCTCACTCACATTTCCCATCTTTTGAGGGCTTTGAGTGTCCTTTTGTTCTGAAAGCGTCTTTCCCACAGCACAGAGCCCTGATCCATGACTTAGAGAAGCTGTGGCTGCCCCTGGATTCCTGCAAGTGTCCAAGGCCAGGTTGGACAGGGCTTGGAGCTGCCTGGGATAGTGGGAGGTGTCCCTGCCCATGGCAGGGGTGGAGTGGGATGGATTTAAAGTCCCACTCTGACAACCAGCACTTTCCCAATAGGAGCTGTCCTGCAGTGCTTCCCCTAAAGCAGGAATTTCTTGTTGTGTTTGAATGTTTTGTACTCGCCTGTTCTGGTTCATCTGGCACGAAGAACTCCCAGCTGAAGGTAACACTCAACTTGTGCAAGGAACAATCACAGAATCCCAGGATCACTGAGGTTGGAAGAGACCTCCAAGATCGTCAAGTCCAACCTGTGACTGATCCCCACCTTGCCAACTAACGAGATGACTCAGTGTCATTTTCTATTTTTGCTCTCTGTTTGCTTGTTAATTCACAGATAAATCCCCTTTATAGTGGGAGATCTTAATAATCTTCAGTTACAGGGGTTTATAAACTATTGGAGAAGAGTAGGACGTCCTAAGATGGTAGGATTTACAAATCCACAGAGGATTTTCTGGTCAATAAAAGAAATAAAAGTACAAAATAATCTGTTTTTTTCATCTTCTGGCATGTAAATGTTGCCATTCTGAATACCATGTTAAAATATTGCCTAAATCCTCCTTTTAATTTCCAGAAAACTTCACATCTGGCAGCAACTTGCAAAACATTGCAGAGTATCCTGGAAAAAAAATGAAAGCCTGTCAAAGCTTCATCTTCCTCTAGGATGGAACTGAGCAGAACTATTCCGTAACAGACTGAGTTGTGTTTTCTTCGAGCAAGTAATTGCCTTCATGTCTCATAATATGAAGCACTACAAATGATGTTCCTCCCCCTCCAGAGGCAGCTCCCATTTATATCCCAATAAGCTCCTAATATTGAAGGAATGTGTTGGGTTTCACGTCTTGCATGGCAGCTGCAGCTCTCTCAATCACTGTTATTAAGGAATATTTGCACACGTTGCCATCTCTGCCAGTTTAGACAATTTTTTTTGCAATTTTGTAAAACAATTTCCCTCCCTGGGTCTCTGCACACGTCGGAACAACTCTGCTTATTGAGCTCAGCAAGTGGCACTTTTGGGCTGCCTATTTCTTCTCGGTAAATCAGCCTAGGCAGGAGTTTCACAGAAAATATGGGGCTTTGTTTTAAGAAAGTTCATTATTCCTGTAGCCCTGCTCGCTTTTATTTCAGACAAACAGACGTTCCCTGGTTTGTTGGGATCGATGAGTGAGGGTATATATTGGGAAGTGGTGTGGGTTTGAAGTGGGATTTGCTTTGATATTTCTGTGCAAATCCATGTGATGGCTCACTGACTCATACAGCTGAAAATAGGTGGTGATATCAAGCACAGAATTCTTTACAGATTTTTTCCCCCCTTTTCTTGCTTAGCTAGCTGCTCTTCCAAAAAATTCAGGTCATTATTCAAATCTGTGCTTAGATTAAAACTCCAGATAGCATCACTCTTACTCATTGATGAATCACACTGGAGCAAATTTTGGTCCTACTGAACTCACTCCATGTTGCCTTAGTCATAAGTTTGTTTGGCAAATCACATGTCATGCTTGAATTAAGCACTTGCTTAAATAAGATACTTTTAAAATACATTCAGGAAAGTTTGCACATCAGATTTATATAGATAAGATTTATATTGCAAACTTGTCAAAGCAAAACTAGAGAATGAAAAATTCTCTTAATTCTGAGTTAAAACACGGATTTATGTTGTCAGCAACAGAGCTAAAGGGACTGCTGGACATACATGAAATGAAACTTGTTTTCTCAGGTCTGTTTCTAAATGAATTTTAAATATTGGCTTTTGGGAGGCTTTGGAGTAGCAAACTCCCCCTGGATGTAGTGATGCCACCACCACCCACACGGCTCAGTTGTCACCACAGCCTCTGCTCTGCCACTGCTGAAACCAACTCGACCTTTCCCAAAGATTTTTTTATATTGCTTGGTTCCTATGCCAATATCAAATTTGCACTGAATCTTTTCAACTGACACCATATGGCTCTTTACATTAACAGGGCCAATTTTCCCTGAATGAGGATAACAGGAATTTACCTGAAATTGTAATTTAAAAGCTAAACACAAAACAGGCAAGGTAAATAAAACCATTTCCAAAAATAGAACAAAACAGCTGTGAAATTATACTGAAAGGAAGGGCAAGAACTGAGGTGGAGATGGTTAGAATAAATTATAGATTATCAATCACATGGCAGATGGAAACAGGGTTTGGTTGGATGCATCCATAGCTCCAGCTCCTCCCTGCCTCGTGCAGGAACATCACAGTGAAATGAACCCTGTAAGCACTGACACATTACAGCTATGGCTAAAAGAGGAAAAAAATGGAATTTAATATATTCCATGCATGCCCTGCATGATGATGTGTCCAGTGGAATAAGCCAAATGCAGAAATGAGATTGGCAAATTGCAGCCAAACCACAGCAGGATCCATGGGGAAAACGATCATCCCATCTCCCAGCAGCGTGGCAGACAATGGCTCCACTCCCACCCCGAGCTGGGGAGAAGGAAAAGCTCCGGTGGTGCTGCTGAAACACCACCAAAGTCTCTCCCACAGTGGAATGGAGACCTGAGAGCTGCTTCTCAGGAAATTAATAACTCTATGCTGTGCCAAGACCTACAGCTCCTTGTTGTGGTTGTCCTGTCAGGGGGAGAACCTGTTCCCTTTCCAGCTGGTAATGGAGCAGAACAAAACCTGTTTTCAAAGAGGTGCCAGCAGGAAAGGAAAGCTGGGCATGGAACCATAACTTCCCAAGTTAGAATATTTTAATGTGTCCCAGGTGACCTGAGGTCACTGTTTGCTTAAGCTTGGTACCTTCCAAATGCAGTTTGGGTAATCCAGACAGGTTGGGATTACAACTCCTTGCAGCTTTATGGACCATTTTCCTTGAAAGGATTAACCTGTGACTTCAGGAAAAGCTCATAAAATACCTGTGTGTTTAAAATCGAGAGAGAATTGTGCAATTAATTAACAACCAACCACCAAATACTTGGGGGGAAATGGGAATGGATTAATTTGGGCTCCATGAAAACCTACCTATTGCACTGGCATTATTTTTCAATTGAAGAGTGAAACCCTGATGCAATTTTCCTTTTATATAATGCCATTATTTTCCACTCCTTTATTTCTCCTTTGTTTCCAAGAATGATTAATTAGTGACACAACTCAGGTACCTGCAGAAACATTACCAAACCCAGCCATTCTTTTGTTTTAGAAGACTTTTTTCTTCTACCTGGAGTAGCCAGAAGCAACGATGTCCTTTTTCGTAATCTCATAGGATTATTTAGGATTTCAGGGTTAGAAATTCCCATCACGCCTGTGACATTCCCTGATTTTCCTACGGGATGTCTGTGCAGGCTCCACAGAACTGGTCCCAATGTGGTTTGGGCACCTCTTCAGCTCTCTTTGAAGTTTTCAGCTGCTCCTGCTCCTCTCTGCATTGGCTCTCCCATAAATCCTGCCTCTTCCCAAGGACCTGGGCTTCTGGAAGCTGGGTGTTTGCAGTGCCCTGAGAGCCACAAATATTCCACAAGTATTCCAGAATCATGGAATCTATTTGATTGGAAAAGACCTCTGAGTCCAACCTATGTGTGATCACCACCTTGTCAACTGTCACATCCACTTTCCTTAACACCTCCAGGCATGGGGACTCCAAACCTCCCTGGGCAGCCCCTCCCAATGTCTCATCACCCCTTCCGTGAAGAATTCATCCTCATGTCCAACCTAAGCTTCCCCTGTCACAGCTTAAAATTTTGTCCTCTCATCCTGTCACTACCTTGAGTAATCCATGATTTTAATTTTCAGGCTTCCAAGGCTCACATGTGAAAACTGAGACTTGAAGGAATGGCCATTCCCTCACTTCCAGCAGTGCCCTCTTGCCCTGTCTGCTCTATCCCATGCCCACAATTCAGTTCCCACTTTTCACTCTTTTCTTCCGTTTTTTTCTTAGGGAAGTTCAGAGGAATTTTATGAGCAGGTCCTGCTCTGTTCATGCTCTGGTCTGGGACATGAGGACCACACAATTCCAGGGATCCAGGGGCAGCCACGGCTTCTCTGGGCAACCTCTGCCAGGGCCTCACAGGGAAGAATTCCTTCCCAATATCCCACCGAGCCCTGCCCTATGGCAGTGGGAAGCCATTCCCTGTGTCCCATCACTCCAGGCCTTTGTCCAAAGTCCTTCTCCAGCTTCCAAAATAAACTCACTGCTCCTTCTTCCACAGAGTGTGTGAACCAAAAGCACCAGAGTGAAGTAGCTGGATGTGGCAAGGGGAAAACCTCCGCACTCTTTCAGGGAGCATTGTGGAATCTTTAGTCTTTATTTGAGAAGAAATTCCTGAGCTGAGCATGGCTCCCACTGCTCCTGAGGAAGCAGGAGCTGCTGTAAAGGTGTGATGCTCCTGGAGCAGCTCTTCCAGAGCATTTGTGTATTTATGAAGGTCTGGTTGTACGTGGAGCAGCAGATCTCAATGAACAGGGCTGAATAGCAATTTGGAAGTGGGAATACCGCATCAGCTTTGCTGTGACTGATGTCTGCATAGTAAAAGTGCCTTTTTTTATACTATTTTCTTAAAAAACCCTTTGACAAGGAAGTACCGGAACGTGAAGCTTGAATACATCTTTAAATCTGCATGTTGATTGCATAACTCCCCACGACAGCTCAAAACTTCCTTTTGTTATTACAAATGTGTGCTCAGAATACTGCAAACATTGTCCCCACGCCTCATCGCCAATGAAACACTTTCATTTGCCTTTTGACTCTTCTTGCAGCCCAGCAAATATTTTGGTTTCTTGATGCACAGCAGCGTTGCTGAGAGACTCTGGTTTTGCTGTGATGGCTTTCAGCCCCATTTTGCAGGAAAATGGGGGGATTACAGAGCACACGATGACCCTGCTCCCATAGGAGTGACAAGGAGCTTCCCTCTGATTTGCATCACAGTCAGATAAAAGGAAAATCTTCCTTTCTAGGGAAACATCTCCTGACTCCAATTGGCACCAGCAATTTGGGACAGGGAAAGGCTTTGAGGAGTTGTTTCTGCACAGAGGGGATGAGCAGGAAATGGTTCTCACAATGGTTCTACCCCAGCTGGGGACAAGCACTGGGGAGGTTTTTTGGGGGTTTAAGGGTTTTCCCTGCATGGAGCCATTAAACATTCCCACTGCAGTGGGTGCTGCCACTCCACATCAGCACAAAGCAGTGGCATCCACCTCAGGGCAAGGTGGGCAGGGAAAATGTTGCCATTGTGAATCAGTAAGAAAAATTGTTATATCCAGACCATTAACCCAGAAGACAGCAATTGTCAAGGGGGGTTGTTGGGGTTTTTAGGTAAGCTTTTAGGTGGCTTTTATTCCTATAGAAGGTACACTTGGTGTATTTCCTAATTTCTTACGTTTATCTAGTGGAAGGTGTTCCAGCCCATGGAATGAGGCTGGAATTAGATGACCTTTAGGGTCCCTTCCAACCCGAGCCATCCTGGGATTCTGTGATTTTATGATTTTACAGTTGCCTGAGAATTTCTTTTTAGAAAGCAACCCCACTTCTACCCTTGTGCTGAAATCCAGCAGAACTGCAGAGCTCTGAGGAGGAAAGGGAGCATCTCCTACTTCTAGGGCAGAGTTTTCCAGAGTGCCCTTTATGGCAAGTCCTTCATTCTGGCTTCTGAAATCTGAATAAAAATAAAAACAGTTTTCAGTGCTCCATGAGCCTCACTTTATTGATATTTTAAGTTGCAGGATGGGGGTCACTTTAATTTTTTGACACAAGCTGGGGAGTTCCCAGCTCCTCAAAATGCACTGATTTAAAAAAAAAAAAAAAAAAAATTAAAATTATCCTGTGTTTGACTCCTGAGGTGTGAGATTTTGGGATAAATTTATGTACATTTGTAAACAGGGTTTTCATGATTTTTCTCTGCTATTTTTTTCTAAATGACAGTTGAGTAAATCTCTCTACTCTTATTTTCCAAAGTGAAAGGGCACAAATACCATCCTTATCACATAGCGATTTTAACACTACTTTTCTAGTTCCAGCCATAATCATTATTTTCTTCACAGGTCACTGCATTGTAAAGTTACCTTTTTCCTGGTGGTAAAATCCCAGATTTCTGTGGTTTTGAGGTGCACTCGTGAAGGTACCCAATGGCTTTACTTGATAATTCCAAACCAAATTCATCTGGTTTCATATCTGCATTATTGTTAACTCACTGGTTGAATTGGGTTGTAAAAGGCACAGTCAAGAGTAGATTTATCTTTTGAGTCAGAATCCAAGATTTTATGCCACAGGAAACAGCTGCAGCAGGTTCCTTTAAAGAGCTCCCGATGTCTGTGGTAACCTCCACACACAAAGCACAATTCCCTTTCATTTTAAACCTTCTTCTTGACACAAATAGTTTTGATGTAAAACTCTCAAATCAGGAGCTTCCTGCTGCTTTTCATCACTGTCCCTTCCTGCTGTAATTTGGGGAATCTGCTATTTTCATAGCTGCCCTTTTATTTCGTCTTATTTGGCGTTGGGCTCGAGATTTTAACTCCATTTTCAACTTTTATAATTTTCATGCAGAGCTTTAAATCTCCCAGGAAGCTATTCCATACTAGATTTCGGGGTTTGGCTGGTAGGTTTTGGTGACCTTAGAGGGGGAAATGCGCAGGCTGCCAGTTCCCTAAACCCTTGGAATAATTGGAAATAGAAATGGTTGGGAATGATACATTAACTCTGAACATTAGGCACTAAGCATGCTTACTGGCTACTTTGATCAAGCTCTTTTTTCCTGACAAAACCCCCTTTGAAATGAATAGGACAGAGGTTCCTTTCACTTCAATCAGAGTTCTCAGACACAGGGAGAAAGAAGGACTTCATAACCTTTAAAAAGACTCCCCTCGTCCATTCATGGATCTCCTGGAAAGCTCAGCACTTTCCCTTGTGCTGAAGTCACTAAGCCAGCCTGCTGGATGCTTTCAGGCTTCCTTCTAGTGAAGGTTTGCTTAAACATGAGCTCAAACCCCTCTGTAATGAGCTGGAATCCGGGATGTACGACAGCAGGAGCGGCGACACCGGGAACATTTGCTGGTGTGGATTGTCAGCGTCGCTTTCCTACCTGCACCTTCTGAGCCTGTACCTGGCACAAGGTGATTCCTCTGTACACTTCATACCTTGATTATTTTTGTGTATTTACACTCAAGTCATCAGCACCCTAAAAATTCCAGTTCTCTTTTAACACCCTAAAGGTTTTGGACACCCCACAAGGCTGGACAGCACCGTGCCTTGGCAGGGGCCATCATCACTTCTGGAAACTCTGTTTCTACACTCGCTGAGCCTTTTTTAAACAACATTTTGTACTTAGAAGGTAACAACACACACAGTAAAGAAGTAGTACGTGCTCCTGCTGTATCATGTTGCAATAAGGTACACTGAGCTAATTCTCCATAAGTGATGCTTCTGCTTGGAGATTAATGCAGTGAGATATGTACTATTAGAAAAAAACCCCAAACTAACAAATAAACAGGACAAATCTGCAAAAAAGACCTTCAAAAATATCCCAGGCTTTAGGCAGCTACGGTGAGAACAAGGATTCCTTGTGTTAAATGTCACTATGGAGAATCAGAACCAAGAGCAAAGATGTGATAAAGCCTCCAAGCCTATACAGCTCTGACATTTCCACTGATATATATGTTTAAATAAAATCCAAGGATTTTTGGTCTATCCAGTGTTCAAATGTGCATATTCAATTCCATTATCTCTATGAAGACGAGTCAGAATTCAACTGTTGAAGAAAGAATTTTGTTTGAGACATTGTTTTCTTGATTTGTGCATGAAAAGTAAATGACTTTGTCTACAGGTGAGTTACAGCTCTTAATTTTTTTACAGCTAAAATTCTTCAGAAAACCTGTAAAATTTTACAAGAGGAAGAGATCAGATTATGTGGTTAAAAGATGGATGGTTCTGGCTTAAAGCTAAACTAATGTAAGCTGAAACTTTAGCTCTGCCCATGTTCAGTTCTGTGCAATGGCTGCTTTGACTGCATAAAAACCCTCTTCTGTACCCTACAGGGCATCATTTAAAAAAAAATTGCATTGCTTGTAGAAATAAAATAATGGGATGAGTTTAGGACTAAGAGCCACCTGGAGGGTAAATATGTTTCATTTTTGTACTTTTCTCTTTTTTATTTAAGCAGTGAAAAAGAGCAGAACATGCACACAAAGGGACAAGGTTATTATTATCTATTGTTCAGCTGTGCTGACTGAAAGGGGAAAAAAAATCTTACAGCAGTTTGAAAATGCCTCTTTCTTGCAGAAGCAGAAAGAGGAAAGTCGTGGTGTCTTTTAACTACTCAAGGAAGTACTTGAGGAGGAACTGCCTGTTCCAGCAGCCACCCCACCTCTCACGGGGATGTCACCTGTGCAGCTGGGCCCCAGCACACTCCAGGTGATGGCATCCAGCTGGAAAATTCAGCTCATGCAGGACGGTGTCACAATCACTGCTTGAAAATGCCAGCCCTGTGCTGCTGCCAATTCATCCTGAATCGCTTTAGGGGCACCAAACCCATCTGGGGTGTGGGAAGTTTGGCCACTCCTAAAACGGCACTGAACTATAAATTCTAAGCTAAACCATACAAATTTTAAATATTTACCTGTTAATTCTAATCCAAGGCAAGAATTGTCTATCTTATGAAATAAATTATGAAAATAATTAAATTATGAAAATAAATAAATTATGAAAAAAATTATAAATAAGTGCAGTCTAACACAGTTTTGTTCTCTGTTTCTTTCCTCGAATTTTTAAAGATTCATTTGCTCACATGACTGAACACTCACCTGATGCTTTCACAGGAGTAGTTAATATAATTTCCGGATCTCTTTCCCAGGCTAATTTGGGTCCATGACTGATGAACACAATGTTCTTGCTGCTTCTTTTTCCCTCTTGTGTATTCCTGTGCTTGTTTCATCTTCTTCTCTCTCTCTCTCTAGTTGACACAATTCTTTATTCTTCATTTTGTAAATCATGTGTTTGTCATGAACAGCAGTTGTATTTGCTATACAATGCTATGTAAATAAAAACCACAACAGGTAACTAAAAATAAAAGGCGATTCAGAGACTGAACAGATTTTTTTCTAATTAAAAAAAAAGGAAATTAGGTACAGTTGGCATAGTGATCCAAACAGTGAAGTTTTGAGTACGAGTTTCAGTTTATTTCAGAAGGTGACACTGACAACTCCTGTGAGAGCTCTAAGGTGGAGGTGAGAGAAGCAGCTGCCTGGTCTCGGGGTGTCAAAATAAAATGGAAGTGAGGAGATATTTGAGGAACTAAAGGTCTTTGATTAAGGGTTTTGCAGACTAATGCCAACTCTTGCAGGAAACCCTGGATGGGCAGAGAACTGAGGCTTTGTCCAGGTGAGAATTTGTGATTACTATGTTCCAAGTTGCAGGACATTGCTCTTGATGGAAAGAGTGATGAAGGAGTTTAGTAAACTGAAACAAGGAGTTGCACCTCAGTGTGAGGAAGAATTTTCCATGAGGGTGGCAGAGTGTGGGAACAGGTTCCCAGGGAGAGCATGGAGTCCCCAGAGTCACTCCAAACCCACCTGCTTCAGGTGACCCTGGTTGCACTGGATGGTCTCCAGAGGTCCCTTCCAACCCTAGATATTCTGTGATTCTAGGGAAAAAAAAAAATACTTGCGCAGACACAAGTCTGAAGCATCGGTTGTGTCAACCCTCCTGACGTTTTCATGGCTGGGAACACTTTAAGCCCACATCGAGCCACACACCGAGGAGAGAAAACCGCTGGTTTGTCCAGAGAGCAGGGACACTGCGGGGACACTGTGGGGCGACAATGGGGACATGGTGAGGCCACTGTGGGGCCACTGTGGGGACATGGCAGGGAGACGGTGGGGACACTGCTGGGACACGGGCAACGTTATCAAGGGACTGTGGGGACAGAGTGGGGACACTGTGGGGACATTGGGGGGAAGCACTGGGGACACTGCGAGGATACTGTGGGGACACAACGGGAACATTGCGGAGATACGGTGTTGACCCTGTAGGGGAAACGGTGGGGACACTGTGGGGGAGACAGGGACGGCACTGTGGGGGCACGGCAGGGACAGTGTGGGACACAGTGGAGACACTGTGGGGGAAACGGCGGAGGCTTTGTGGGGACACTGTGACGAGACAGTGGGGACCCAGCCGGGACGCTGTGGGGGCATGGTGGGGAGAGATTGGGAAGACGCTGTGGGGACAATACAGGGACACTGTCTATAGGGACACGGTGGGGGCACAGCAGGGAGACTGCGAGGACATTGTAGGCACACTGCGGGCACACTGCGGGCACACTTTGGACACCCGGCGGGGACACTACAGGGACAGGGTGGGCTCACTCCGGACGCTCAGCACCCTCCGCTCCGCTCCGCTCCCGCCCGGTCCCGCCGCCCCCCTCAGGCTCCCTGAGGCTCCCTCAGCCTCCCGCCCTCGGCTGCGCGCGCAGCGCCGCTCCTGCCGCGCGGGCTGCCGGGAGGGCCGAGCGGCTGTGGTTAATGTCCGCCATGTTTGCCATGGCGCAGGGNGGTATTCACCAAGCGCGCTACGCTCGCTCTGCCGCGGGGCGCGCGGGGCGCTGCGCAAACGGCGCAGCGTAAGCCGCGGTCCGGCGCCGCGAGCGGGCCCTGCCGCCGTCCGCCATCTTCTGCTGCGCGTCCCGGCCGCGGGGCGCGGGTGAGCGGGGGGGGCTCGGCGTGAGGGCGGCGGGACGGGACGGGACGGCAGCAGCGCGGAGCGGAGCGTGGTGTCGGACCGGCGGAGCGTGGTGTCAGAGCGGTGGAGCGGGGCGGGCTGCAGGACGGGCTCCGGCTGCCGGAGCGGCTCAGGATGTCAGAGCGGTGGAGCGTGCGCGGGGTACCGGGGCGGCTCGGGGTGTCAGTTCGGGATGCCGGGGCCAGCTCGGGATGTCCGAGCGGCAGAGCGGCTCGGGGTGATGGCTCGCTGTGCCGGAGCGGCGGAGCGGAGCGGGGTGCCGGAGCGGAGTATCGGAGCCGGAGTGCTGGAGCGGCGACTCGGGGATGCCGCAGCGGGCTCGGGGTGTGCCGGTGCGGGGTGCTCGGGATGCCGGAGCAGCTGGGGATGCCGGAGCGCTGCAGCGGGCTCGGGCTGCCGGAGCGGCTCGGGGTGCTCGGCGCGTTGTGGACTAAAGCTGATACTACTCCTGCCAACCCTGTTGTGCGTGGCTGTCAAGTCGCTCGGGCTGGAGCTGGGGAGGTGGTGGCGGCGTGAAAGTGCTGGGTGCAGCGTGCTGTGCTGTGCCACTCCGCAGGGAACGAGCGGGTCCGGGCCAGCTTCTCGCTTTCCGAGGGACGGCGGGAGCGGGACGCGCTGTCCCTCTCCTCCGGCCGGCTGTCCCCGGGCCCGGCGGCAGCTCCGTGTCGCGGCGTGTGGTGCTGTCAGTCCCTGTGCTAGGTACAGACACTGTGCACAATGCGGGGCTGAGGGGACAGCCCGGCACACACACACAATGCACATGTGGGATTGAAGGGGCGCACAGCAGCTTTGGCTCCCCGTGTGGGACAGTTTCTCTGTTCCTGCAGTCACCCCCGGTGCTGCTCATAGTTATTTAGCACCGATGGTTTGTGCTGCTTGGTGTGCACCGCTTGGCAGAGGCGTCAGCTGGACGCGTCGCGTGAAGCGTTGGAGCTTTAAATGTTATTTCCAAATCAACCAGCCAGCGTTCAGCGTGGACATGTGATGTGTGTTCTGATTGTAGTGTTAAAGGGTGGAAAAGCTTTTGTCCGCTTAGGTAAATACAAGTTTCTGGGGTTTTTGGTGAGCAGTAGGAGAGCTTTGAAAACGCTTGCTGGCAGTTCTGGTGTACTCCGAATGTACTGCTTTGTCTTGCTGATCTTAAAACACTTTTCTGTAAGAGTAAGGTTTATTTTGTGCTCCTGGGAGTTGTGTAAGCTCAGACAGAGGCTGTCGCCTGATGTGTCTGTACTTGCAGAGACGATAGTAAATGCACCCTCCAGAATTTCCTCAATGAATCCGTGTCTCCGCCTCAGCCAAACCTCTGTGCCTGTGGATTGGCTTTTCCGAGGTTACAGCTGTCAGAGGAGGCTCCGTGCTTTCCTCATTGCTTTTTCTCACCTGACTGTTGGTATTAAAAGGAATCCTCTGTCTTATCATGGTGGGGTTTTATTTTTTAATTTACTGTGTATAATACACTGTGATCAAAACTTCAGTAATCCCCCAAGAGTAACTCTGCTAGAGTCTGGGATTGTAGTTAAAAGGAACAACACTGGGGTACTAATGAAGCAATATTGGAGACTAATTTGGTTTTCTCAGCCTTGAAAGTTTATCTTGCAGTGCTGTGTTTACATTTAATATTTAAATGAATTCTTAAAAATTGCTGTTATTTTGATAAATCATGTTTAAAATAAAAGTTGTTAATGGAAAATTGCTGTAAGAGTTCAAGCAAACAAGCTGCTTATGGGCTGCTTAAATGATTGAGAAGATTAGATTTTTTACTTCAATAAAACTACTTTAGTGCTGTCCTAAAAATTTGTTTTTCTGTGAGAGTGAGGTTTGTTTTCCCTGCCCCGACATGTGGCTCTGTTTGATATATTATGTAATGGTCTCAAAATGAAATGACTGAAGCAATATATAAACATAGTGTGAGATGCATCAGCCAGGCAAGATTATAAACTGCTATTCTTAGATTATTCAGATTATTGCCATGTGGTGATGGTTTCATTCACGGCTTGTCCTTCTCCCAGTGTTACATAGATAATTTTTAATGTACTTTTTTTTTTTTTTAATGATATGAAAACCCTTCTAGGAATGGCTGCTGTGGAAGACAGTAGTTAAATATTTGAAAACTACCTAAACAGCTTGAATTCATAGCAAATACTGCTGTGATTGATTTGATGTATTTTGAAAAAGGGGCTTTTTGGAGGGAGAGAGAAATCTCTGCGCGCTCATTTCTGCCATCTCAATTTCTAGAGTGTCTCAAGGCCTTTTTTCCCCAAGTGAAAGTTGTTTGAAGCCTCAGGGTGGCTGCTGTTTTCCTTTTGCTGTACAGAGCCACAAACCTCGTGTTCCTCTGGCCCCAGGACGCCGCTCTCCTCCCGGTGCCACCCTCTGGGAAGCCTTGGCGGCATCAGAAAGGTCTTGTAGCACAGTGTGTCATGGGGTCAGACAGCACCTTCGGGGATATATTCCACTGGAAATCATCATTATTTACGGATCTGCGGGATTTAAAATGCTTGAGTGACATGTCTGCCCTGTTCTTTACAACCCAGCCTCGTTGGTGCAGGCATGTCATTTAATTAGTTGGTGATTGATCTTTTGTACATACAAAAGTGCAGATTTTGGTCCATTTATTCTTGATGAATATTCTGGAACTGTTTCTGTATGAGTATCTCAGAGATTTATATCCACTTGCAGCGTTTCACAAATCAGCAGCTCATTTCTCTCACTTGGAGATTCCAGCTGTGAAAGAATTAAGTTTCTCTTCTGTAGCATGTTTATGTTACAAATGTTTATAATTTACTCTAAATTAAACCTGAGGAAGAAAATTGTGTGGGTTTGTTTTTAAACTCACGTGAGAGAGCGATCGCTGTTAAGCAGAAGCAGGAGGGTGTCCTTTTGTGAGTTCAGAAGCTGAGCAGGGACGCTTGGTTTTTTTTTCTGATGAGTAAGACTTGTATTTCCTAATGCTAATGAGTTGTTTTGACTGGAAAGGGAGAAAGTTGCAGAACAGATAAGCCCTGGTTTTGTTTCTTATCACATAACTGTGTTTTTATTTGAATACCTGTGGAGATTGCTGAGTTGCACATTGTGAGGTGAAATGCCGCTTAGTAATGAGGCACATTCACACGGAAGGCTCTGGGAAGTGAATTTACCTGAGGTGTGAGGAAGCTGAAAATGTGCTGGTAATGGGTGATCCCGGGATTGCCTGGTCAGAGCTATCTGAGCCTTCATCTCAATCCTTGTTTGAACATCCGTTCATTTACAGTTCAGCTTGGCACGGCATCACAGGGCTGAGGTTAGAGAGGAAAAGCGCAGGAATGGCAAGTTAAGGACGTGGTTTGACGCTGCAGAAATGCTGACACGGTACCCGTGGGAAGGGACTTTCCTTCCCAGCCCTTCAGGGATCACCTCGGGATAAGCTTTCTCTGATCATTAAATACAACGTTCAGTTCTGATTATTTTGGACTGGGAGTAGTTAACTTGAATTTTTTTTCTTTTCTTAGTTCATTCAATTTGTGTTATAACACTGGAACTTGAAGTGCTCATCATCCAGCTCTGAGGTGATACTCCTGGAACAGCATCTTCATCCTCCTTTCAAAGCAGGAAGCTTTTAACTTTGCACAAGTCCTAGTTTTCCTGTTAAACTGTATCAGCAAAAATATCTATAATGAATATTTTCTTTTGATACAGGGAACTGGGAGAGTATCAAATGTGTGAGGATTTACTTAAGCTGCTGATCAGAAGTACTTACCTGGTACTGTCTGATGCACTCAGGTCTGGGTTTAAAAACACAAATGCATGTAAATCGCTCCCCACATGGACTGAACTTGCTCCTGACTGGATGTTTGTGTGTGGGCTGTGCATTCATAACCTGTGGTTGAACCCTCAAAGTTCCTTACAAATGAGAGGCTTTGTAGAACAAAGAAGCCTGGACAGCAGTGTGTGAAACAGCAGGTCAACAGAGGATAACTTCAGCTCCAACCATGCAAATACTCTGTAAAACAGAAATCCCTCTGAAAGACTTCATGGGAATCTACGTGAGAAACTCCAAGGATTGTATTTCCATGCAAAACCAGGTGAAATCAAGAAAGAACACTTTGCTTAGGAAAGGAATTGGGTTTGTTTGACTGAAGTCAACTGGGTTATCTGCTGGAGAAATACAATTCCCAGTGTAAGTTATTCCTCAGTTTGAGTTAAGCACCTGTATTTATTTACTTACTTTGGGAATATTTGGAGACTGCTAAGATTACTGAAGTATGTTTGGCATTAGACAGCAAAATGCTGGGTTGTGATCTTTATTCACAGAATTTTGAACTTTAATTTGTTTGAGGTCTTTCCCTGCCTTGAGCTCCTGTACTTTTCTCCCTCCCTCCGAGTCCCATCGCCTTGTGCAGTGACGTTCCTCCCAAGTGCACATTTCAATTCCATTTCCCAGCCATTATTTCAGTTTTCAGCTCTTATCCTTCTTCCTTCCTGTGCCTTCACCTGCAGAATCTCTGGTCCCTGTTTAATTTCCCGTTTGGTAACGGTGAATCAGAATTAACCCCGAGCAGCTGAGCACTGGGGAGCTGTTAAAACTGAGGAGCTTCGGGTTTAATTTGTTGTGGCTGCAGTTAAACGCGACCAAGATTTGCTCTAAAGTCTCCACCTCCCGAGCAGTTTATTAGGGCTTATCACATTAACACCTATCAACAAACGTGTAACAAGTGCTTGGGATATCAGCTTAGCCCGGGACAAATGTCATTGATCTCCGAGTGTGCTTTTAAGATAGAGCTGAGCCAGGGTAGCCGACCTGCAGGTAGAAGGGACGTTCTGCTTTTTGGGGCCTTGATAAAGGGTGGTGACAGCCCACCGTGGGAGAGAGGATCATCCTTCCTTTCACCAGGAGCACGTGGGGATAGAGGTGGGAATGGAGAAGCGGTGTCACCCCGAGGTTAGATGGGTTCAGCCCTATCTTAACACCGCTCTGGTAATTTAGATAAAGCTGCATTTTTGCTGCAGGCCAGAGGCTGCGCGGGGTCAGCGAGCAGGGCTGGGAGAGCTGCCCGGGCGGGTTTGGGTGCCCGTGTCCCTTCGAGCACAATGGGAGCTGCCGGGCTGTTAATTGAGGCACACCTCGGCTCATTATGCAGAAACTTTCCCTTGTAGGAAGGGTTCCTCGGCAGGAGGTGTAATTCCATGACAAAAGCTTAGGAGAGCACTTTGGAATCTGCCTCGCTGAGCTGCAGGGCTCAGCTCCGGGACGTTGCAATTGTAGGGAGCAGTCTTTCCTTTTCCTTCAATTTAAGGAAACCTTGGAAAGAAATAGCTCAGGCTTCCTTGGATTTACAGAGTGCCAGATTTCTGCTTGGCAAAACTGAGTGGCTTGGTACAATTTCTGTTTTGACTGAAACCAGTTGAAATGTCCTGTTTGAATAATTCAGATCAACAGACATTAAAACTGCTTATAGTAACCTCCATTCTTAATTATTTTTCATAAGAAAGATAATTTTGACTGGTGCTAGATGTTCAAAAGGTCGTTTGTAATTTATTTTGCCAACAAGGCTAATAAGCAATGCCTTGTTTATGCCACAGCATATTTATCATTCTAACAGTTCAACTTCTGGAAAGGTAAATAACTCATTTAATATTTACATAAACCTTGGGTGTCCTAAAAGCCAGTGGTGGTGAAGATCAATTGTAGAACTGAAGTTTCTGTAACAAATAGAGAAGAATGGAACTAGAACTGAATTCCTGTATATAAAAGGGTGTAAGAAGTAGCAAAAATAATTTTATGAAACTAAAAGTAACATCAGTATAGACTGTCATAATTTTGCATTTAATGTTCACTCTCTTCAAGTCAAAGAAATAAAGTATTTGAGAATATACTATTTAAAAGTTTTGATTTTTTAATCCATTTTGCAAATTCCTACTTGTTTATATATAATAATCCCAGCGTAGTGAGGCTGAAGGTGTTAGATTAAAACACCTCTGTCCATGGCAGGTGAAGTGCTGCAAATGTAAGGGAACAGAAATTTGCAGAAAAAAAATCTGAGTTCTTAATTTCCCTGATTTCCTTTGGTGCAATTCTAACTGTGATTAATACATTTACACCTCTGGTCTCTCAAGTTTGGGTGCTCAACACCTCCCCATTGGCAGAGTTGTTCTCTGTGAGATGTTTTTGTGTCATCCATTGCAAGAAGTGAAGATTTGCTCAGCTTCACTTGTGAGGCTCTTCCCAGTGGGTGAGATGCCATTTTTCCATCAGTTTTCCGTATCAGTAAACTCCTCTCTGCTCCTGCCCCCTGGGACACACAAAGTGGTTCATCCACGGATCACTTCTGAGCCAGCATAAACACTTCCTCCCTACTTTCTGTGGTTGTTTTCTCTTGTTTACATTGGAATTTATAATTTGTTTTTCTCAGCTTTGTGCCGTTTCTCTGGCTGCAGCTCACACTTGGTGTATCTTAGACCAGTCTGTGTTGCATAACAAAAACTGTTTCTACTTTGAAGCATCCCGGTGATGTTGGATTCCCTGTGCCAGACTTGGATATAAACAAAACACTCGGTGTCTGCAGTGGTATCCAGAGACTGGATAATTAAGGGAGACACCGACACTACAGAAAGCTGAAAAAATAATAACAGATGTTTCTTGAGTTAAAGGTATTTGGTTTAAAATGGAGTTTTGCAGCTTATTTTTAATAATTTTAATTTCTATCAATTGCTGTATCTGTGTTTTAATTTCTGTCACCTTTTCCTAAGTTGTCCAAACTGTAGAAACAACCTCTGACATGATTAATTATAATATGAGGGATTTCTGTGTGGTTCATCAGGTCTCCAGCACTCCAGGTAGCATCACTTCGGTGATGAAAACACCATTTGTTTAAAAACTCTGTAAAATACAAATTCCCTGCTGTAGGTGTGTGTGCCTCAGTTAAAGAAGAACCCTGGATATTAATCCTGGGTTGAAAATGTTTCCCACAGGCTGAGGTTAAATGCAGAGTGCAGCAGGAGGGGGAGAGGTGCCCTGCTCGCCTGTCAGCTCCTGCTGGAGAGTTTCCAGTTCTCCCTCCTGGTGACTCTTCCTCCTCCCCGCTGCAAGGAGCGGTTCTGTGACTCACGGTCACATGGAGGTGTTTGTGTGTGCAGCCAGCAGTCAAACAGAGTTTGGGTTCCATGGGTAATACTGGATTTAATAAAGGACAGAGCTCGTTGGTGGAGAATCTCAGCCTTTAAAAATGCATCGTGGGGTTCATGACATGAAAAATGAGAGAATATTTCTATGTGTCGGTGCAGACCTTGCCCTCCTGCCTTGAGTGGGATAATCAGGATTCCTAATTGAATCATTTGTTACCTTGTGAGCGATACCAGTGTATCCCAAGGAGCTCCTTGGACTACATGTTACATTATTTGTAACAATTTTCTCATCAAGCTTTTTTGGGAAAAAAATCCCACTCTTCCGTAAACAGAAATTTCTCATCTAGTACCAGAAACAGCTTTTCCAAAAGGAATTTTTAATAATTCGATTCTTTGTTATAGTAGTAATTTTATTTTTAATAATTAGTTTACAGTTATGTTTTGGTAGACTGGGAACTTGTGTAAATAAATGTAGCTTTAAAATACAGAGTTGTAGTGGCTGTGAGTTTTTTGACATTTCATAGGCAGTGACAGTTTTGTGTCCATATGTTCATAAACAGTGAATAATCATTATTTTTAGGGATGAGAGATTGCTCATGTTCTCGTACATTACTGCTGTCCCACTAGGGGTAGTATTTGGGATATCTCACAGTTGTTTCGTGTCCAGTTTGACATAGGATGGTTGAAATTGCTTTGTTTCCTTTTTCTTGACTAAAGCTATTTAGAGAATTTTTTACTTGTTTTATTCTGTTTGGTGCTGCAGAAAGAAACACAAAACTGATTGTGATCTGTGCTCATCTCGCTGTCCCTGTCCCTTTATTGGGGTCTCTGGGCTGATGGCCACTCTCATTTCCTAAAGTGCTTTGTAGTGCTTCAGTTGACTTTAGGATACTGCCAGAGGGGGAAGGGAGGCATTCCTGGGCATTGTTTTGGTCCAAACTGGATTTTGCCTCATTTAGATTCACATCTCCTCTCCTCTGGAGACATCTTCACCTGGACACGAGGTGTCATCCAGGGCTGCTGGGCTCGGGAGTGTTGGGGGCCCTTCCGTTGGGTTGATCCAACATCAGCATTCCAGAGATACCCTTCAGGTGATGGGCTGTAATCCTGGGATTTGGATGTAAATTAGTCCTGGATTGTCTTGGCTTTGTTGCTGCTTTGGGAAGTTCCAGTTGTTTAACAACTGGGAAAAGGAAGAAACTGATGGAAAAGTCAGTGAATCCCAGAATGTTTGGGTTGGAAGGGGCCTTAAAGCCCACCCAGTGCCACCCCTTCCATGGGCAGGGACACCTCCCACTGTCCCAGGCTGCTCCAAGCCCCATCCAGCCTGGCTTGGGACACTTCCAGGGATCCAGGGACAGCCAGAGCTTCTCTGGGCACCCTGTGCCAGGGCCTCCCCACCCTCACAGGGAGGAATTTCACCCATTCCAGGCACTTGTGTGAATTTTTAGGATGGAGCAGCCCAGTTTGATTCACTTTCCCCTGCCTCCCCTCACTGAGCCAGTAAGAGCAGCCGACCCTTAGTACATTTTTTTGGCCTGTAGTCATAATTCAGCAGTCTGGAAGGCAAGTGTGGGGCAGGTGGTTCTTGTGATTATTTTTTTTAAAGAAAGGGTGGGGGCTATCATGTTGGAAAAACTTGATATGGCCAAAAGTGAAACTGAGAACTGGTTCCACGAGCCCTTCCCACTTGTGTATCTTCTGTTTCTTGGGGGTTTTCTTCAGCTTCCTTCCACTGAGTGTTGGAAACTCCTTAGGGAAAGTGAGAAGAGTTTGTCCTCGAAAGCCTTGGTTTGGGTGCGTTGGTTTCCACTCAATATTTGGATTTTTCTGGTTTGCCCAGTGTGCTGCATTACTTGATAATTAATACAATGTTTTAAGGGGCAAGAGGAACCAGCTCTGATTCCTGACTAGATGAAGTCTTTATCAAATCAGTAGAAAAATGCATATTATTAACTTTGCTAATCACTGAAGTGCTTGGTTTTGAAAATAAATTGGAAATGAAGCAATGTCTTTCAGCTCTCAAGGGTGGGAATTTTTGTGGTGCACAGGCTGATTTCCTGCTCTGTATGTGACTCCTTATTTCAGTTGTCTTCTTTCCGTCCCAGAGCAGAGGGAGGGGGAAGAAAGGAAAACAGACCTGTAGGATTGTGTAGGATTGAAAGAGTTAACTGCACAAGAAAACAAAACCTGGTGCTTGAGTTTACACTTTTGCTCTTGGAAATCTTCTCTAAAAAAAGTGTCTGTGTGCAGAGAGGGAGGAGATGGGGCTGAGGCTTTCCAAGGCAGGGAGGCTTCTGACCAAATTAGCTTTTGAGCTTCCTGACACTTTTTTCTGGAAGTGCTGTCAAGAGGTGTTACTCGCTGTGGTTGAGACTTTGCAAGATGAGTCTGCACACTTCCAACTACAGTTCTGTACTTTTAGCTTCTGAATCTCAATATTAAAAATAAAAATGTCCCTTTTAAATTTCCTAATTCAAGTAAAATGTTAAACAAGTGAGATATTTAGACTTCAGTACATCTTAATTGGGTTTTTTTGCTTTAATTCTGTTATTGGTGCAGGTAGATTGGGAGGCTGACTCCAGGTTGGCCTAGAAATAGCTTAATTTGAGTAGGAAAAGCTGTTGATAAATTCACTTTTCTGTTCCATCATACTTGCATGGAGAGCTGTGGGGTTAAAGCAGTGAAACAACCTTCTAAAGAGTTGTAGCTTTGCTTGTATGGTGCAGTTTTAAGGTATGGAGAAGGGAACAGGTATATTTAATCCTAAAGGTTTGTCTTCTAGGTATCTCTATCCAGTATGGAATTGCTCATTGGAGTTTGCTAATTAAGACAGATCAGCTTTTCAGTGTGAAGGTGGTGTTCAGCCCTGGGCATCTCCAACCATGCTCAACGAAAAAACTTGGCAGTTATTTAAAGTTTGATAAACTCTTTCTCAGAGATTACTTGGGGGTGGCAACAGGGGATTGAAGGGTTAAGGAAAACCCAAACTGGTCTGTAGGGTCCAAGTGCTCTGGTTTGTGGGATAAAAGGAAGTAGGTGCGGTGGGTGGCATCTCTGGTCATGGCAGCGGGCTGGAATTAGATGATTTCAACCCAAACCATTCTGGGATTCTGTAATATTGGTGAAAAATATGTAAAAAGTAACATTCAGTATTGATCACTGTTTCCCTTAAAGCTTAACAAAGATAATCTTCAGGACACTCTTATCTGTTAACTTATTACTATTGTTGAACTCTCTTTTGTAGTGAACAAACTCCCAGACGGGAAGTTTAGGGAGAACGTGAAATGCGTGGTGTTTCAGGGATGAAGGGAATGGCAGTGAAGGTACCTGGCTCTCAGCTGGACTTTGAGCCTGGCTCTGAATGTCTGCAACCAAAGCTGAGTATTTTTAGGTACCAGGATTGTAGGAATTTTAGGGGTTTTTCCCTTCTGAGGAAAAGTGGAAGGCAGGATTGCGGTGTCTCAGAAGGGGTTCAGCGAACAGTTCTGGTTTAATGTGTAAATGTGCTCAAGCTGCAGTGTTAACACACACTAAACATGTACATCTTCCTAATGCTGTTAGTTGAAGAAATAGCCCAGTCTAAGCTGTGTTTGTTTGAAATTTTGTAGTCAAACTGGAGAGAAGGGTCTGGATGTGCTTTTTAAGAAATTAGTGGGTAATCACTCTTTGTCAGGGACTCCTTTTTATTCCCATGGCAGCACGTTCTGTTTGCTGTCATCACTGGTTCTCTAATGCTCCCTTATTTCGTGTAAGACCTTTGGATCTGCCCTACTGCAGAACAAAGTGTGAGCTTAAAATACTGGCTGTGTCTTTCAAAACCATAAGAAAAATGTGAAAGCTAGACCAAAAGTTGTACTGCTATACCAGGTAATAAATCTATCTGTAAAAACACTTTTTGAGGTTTAATGAATCCGTTTAATTAGCCCAGCTTTCATATAAAAATCTTCAGAGTTTGTTTAAACAGAGCTGTTCCAGGAGTTAAAGTTTTAATTTTCCTGTAGTCAATGTTCAGCAGAAAGATTTGAGGGATTTTTCCCCCTAATTTTAAAATTTACATAGTTTATCTATCTGTTTTGGAGCTCTGCTGTTTGAGGAGTGACAGCAGCACTGCTGAAAGCTGAAATCTCTGTTTGAAAGCTGTGTTATGCTTGAAGGCTTTTTATAGTGAAATGAGTGCTAACACCTATTGTCAGCCTCTCCTTGGGAACTCTGTGTGTGCTTACTACGGTGCTACAACAGCTGAGAATCTGAATTACTCATCTGAATTACACTTTATTGGGCTGCAGAGCCAAAAGGTGTTCTGAATTTTGGACAGATCAAGCCCTTCCTTACAGCAGTTCTGTGCTGTGGACTGTTGGTACACAGCTCCAGGGACATCAGCTGAAAGCAACCCAGTAATGAAACCATTTTTGTGCAGCTGAATTACTCAGCACTGCCAAGCTCTCCAAGACACGTTTTAATGGTGGAGTGACAGATTTACTCAGTGTGGAGTAACTCAGGCACATCACACCAGCTATTGGATTGCATGCTTGTCTTAATTCTAATAGCACTCACTTGGGAGCCTGATTGATTTAATGTTGCTTCATCTGCTGCAGGAGATTCCCAAAGCTGCTCTCATTTTGCAGGAATTGCATTATTTGCGTTTCTGTAAATCTTAATATTCAAAAGGGGATAATTTATTAAATATCATTTGCATAGTTTTAAGGGGTTTTCATTCACTCCCCTTTTTTAAAATACCGTTCTGTAGAATTAAAGAGTTTCTCTCTTTAATTCTCTCTTGTTCTTGAGAGAATTTCCAAGTGGGTAGCAGAGTGTGTGAGTGCCAGACTGCCGTGTGTGCCAGGCTGCACTGCCAGCCAGGCACTGGAATGCTGGCACGTTCCCATTCCTGGTGTTGATCCTGGCCTCTTGGGAGTGTTAACTGTGGGGAGGGGCACCCTAGAAAGCCAAAGGGAGGAAGATAGAGCAGCAAACCCTTTTTGTGTGTGTTTTTTTCCCTGCTGAAACAAGTGCTTTTCCCAGCAGTTCGGTGTGTGGGAATGGCTGGAGGATAACCTGCAGCCCTGGAACAGGCAAAGTAAGATCACATGGATCTGTGACAGAGCTGAGCTTGGATTTCAAGTTGATATTCTGCTGTGCTGCCCTCCCTCCCCTCAAATCTGGGAAGCTTTGGGGAAGAACAGTGAAAGTAGAATTAAATTTTTATTCCTGGTTCCACCAGTAGCTCATCTGCAGGGAGACTGCAGCTTGCTTGGTTGATACTGGATTGGGAGAAGTTGTTACCTAACTTTTCCCAAGGGCTGTGTGTGGATCTAAGGTCCTGTCCTGGTCAGGAATGTCACTCCTGTTCACTGGGCACACCGAAGGCAGCGTAGCCATTTGGTGTCTTAGCCTGAGAAGTTCTTTAGTGGTTTAAATTTTAACATGAAAAGTCTTTAAAGAGAGAAGTCACAGGTTAGCTCTGACTTGCAACAGTAGATGGTTGTCACTGAGTTAACTACTAAAATTATGTGGGAAAAAATCTTTGTGAACTGCTGCATTTATTGTGATCTCTGTTTCACCTGAAGTGATTCTGTGGAATTTGTGACTTCTGTCCCATAAGAATAAAATGAAGTGATACTTGTTTGGGGAGTCCCTGCTTTTCAGGTGTTATTCTGTGAGAACTCTTCTTCCTCTTGCTCTTAACTTGCTCAACTTCTAAAAGCAGGCCAGTAAGGATTGCTGGGTAGACAGGAATGATGAAATTTGCTATTCTTTTGACTTTATAATCCTTTAAAGGCCTGATCTTGCATACATTTTGTTTCTGACAGGTTTGGGTGGGTTTGGCTTTCCCCAGCCCTAATTTTCTGCTGATGTTATTTTGTGTAGTCTGAATGTTTGTCTTTTTCCCAGTCTGGTGGAAGGTGTGGGCTGCTGTGTGAACAAAGGGTTCTCTTCATCTGTTCATTCACTGCAGCTCCAAGATTCCCATCAGTTAGGAACCCATGGAACACTAAATGATGGAGAACACATCCTGTCACCATCCTGGGAGCAAGCATCCTGCTGGCCTCTAAAACCCAGCAAAGCCTCTGCTCTGTTACCCTATAGGAAAGCAGTGGGAGAAAAGGCTGACTGACTTTACATGCACTTTGTCCACTGATCCCTAAACAAACTCTCCCATTTTCCCCTTGCAGGAACATCATTTGCAACGGGCTATCTCAGCACAGCAAGTTTTCAGAGAAAAGAAGGAGAGCATGGTTATCCCAGTCCCTGAAGCAGAGAGCAATGTCAACTACTACAATCGTTTGTATAAAGGAGAGTTCAAGCAACCAAAGCAGTTCATTCACATCCAACGTAAGTTACAAACACTGGGCTTGTTGTGGGTTGTGGTGTTTGTTCAGCCCCTCCATGTTTAACCTGAGTAACGTTTGTCTTGAGGTCAAAGTTGCTGCAGTGGTCAGAAAGTGGGAAGACTCAAAAATCCATTTGTATCTGTAAATTCCAGTGTCTTCTCAAGGTCTGGAAGAGTTGAGGGTTACTGGTGAATGTGGGGGTTTTGCTGCTGGGTTTGTTCCTGGCTCTGGGCTGATGCTCTGTCCATGTGCAGTAGCTGCTGAGCCTCACCCGTCCCTTGGGTTTCCAGTATTCTTGATCCAGCCTCTCTTCTTGTGGTTTTTTCCTTCCTAGTCCTGAGGAGGAATACCTGAACCTCCCTGGTTGCTTATACTGATGCAGGGAGCAGGAGAGAGGTTGTCTTGCTCACCTGTTAACTCCAAAGTTCTCTCTAAGTGCGGATCAATAAACCAGAAGAGTTTTTGTAATGGAATCAGCCTTCGTCCTGCTGCTCACAATAGAGTTCTGGCAGGGCAGGGCAGCTGTGCTGCCACCGGAGTTCAGGCTGTTCTGGGTAACAGTCACTTTTCTCTGAGTTTGGCTACAACTGAGGAATTCCATTTCAGCAAGGAACTCTGAGTTTATTTTATAGATAAAACGAAGTATTCTGCATGAGCTTAGCTTGGTATGTCTTACAAGATCTCATTAATCTAAACTTGTGGGCTCTGGATTAATTTTAACACTTCTTCTGGTTGATGTTCTGTTGACAAGTGACACTCTTACAGTTCAGCTGTTCCTTGGCACTCAAATCGTGTTTGTCCTTTGCAGGATGTGGTTCA
The DNA here is from genome assembly GCA_013399195.1 of Dicrurus megarhynchus. Lineage (NCBI taxonomy): Eukaryota > Metazoa > Chordata > Aves > Passeriformes > Dicruridae > Dicrurus > Dicrurus megarhynchus. The sequence continues at coordinate 190,702 of VXAD01005927.1, read as the reverse complement.
GGGGGTTATTTGGTCACTTGGATTCCTCCCAGGAGTTACCTTTGTAGCCAGACCTTTGATTCAATTATTGAGTCATTTCTCACCAACGTGGTGAAGTGTCCATTTTTTTCCATTTATTTACAAAATAGGAGATTTTGAAAATTAATGCGCTCAGGGTCCTCTGTGATGCAACAGAGACCATAGAGGTGATGGGGAATAATCAACTAATAGGAACTGTTTCTCTCCTTAATGAAAGAAACAAACTTGCAAGCAAGGCAGGCGGAATGAACTGAAACCAAGCTGCTGATTGAGGATTGTATTTTATGCTGTTCTTTGTTGGACACTGCCAGAAACACTGTGAATACTGTTAATCAACATGTCTAAAAATGTTAAGTGTATTATGCCAAAATTTTCTTTGTCTTGTTGAGACTCACAGTCTTTCTGGACAGAATTACAGAAGGTATTTGAGCTGAAGATAAATATCAGATACTGCTCCAAGATAATTTTTCCCACATATTCTGGATGGAGTAGGTGTGATACAAGGCAGCTTTATGCTACATAAACTGCTTAGAAATTCTGTTTTAATGCTAAAAGCACAAATAGCAACAGTACCCACTTTGGCCAGGGAGGTTATGTAAACTGATGTAAATGCCAGGAGGGCACATACTGTAATTCATGCTTACTGGTGAGTATTTCTGGCAAATCATGTTTTTCTGGGATTCTGGTTGCCTAAGATTTCGATATTTTTTTACATTTTTTTTATTTAGATCAGTGGTTCCAAGCAGAGAAAAGTTAATTTCTTTGTAAAGCCTGGGATTTGTGAATAAGCAAGGTTCCAGGTGTTAGTTGACCTCAGCAGCACCAACTCAGGTGATGTTGAGCTGAATGTAAAGAAAAAACCCCGAACTATTCTAATTATTCCAGCATGCTTAATAATTTTCCAAGAGTGTTTGTAGCATCAATAACATGGAGATGCATTTTAAGTTATTGATGATTAGCAAAGAGATTAAGTTGGTACACTTGGACCTAGAATTAGTGCTAAGGGGATGGAAAACAACAAGTGTCCCTCACAGAAGCAATTAAACAATGTTCATTAAGTGGGGAATGAACTCCAGCCATCCTTAAAAGGTGAACTTTTTGACAGAAAGTTTCTATTTCGTTTTTTGGTTCAGTGACCTTCTGTATTTATCAGTTTGCTGCCTTGGCTCAGGCCTGGTTGCTGGTGTTGGCACAAGAGGGTGGCAGGGCCGTGGTTTGCTGGGGAGGGAAGGCAACAGAGCCGCTTGTTTCAGTGGTAACTCGTGCCTGTGGCAGCTTCAAATGAGTGTTGAACCACAGCCTTAATTTAGTTAGCTAAATGAAATTAGTTAATTTAGCTAAGTTAAACCCAGTCCAGCGTAACTTCACTGAAAAACAAATTGCATTTGTGTAAGTTGGTACAAACTCGGTTCCTAGGGGAGCTCAAGTAAGCAAAAGCAAATCCCTCTGGCAGGTACTGCTGGGAGTGGGTGGAGTGGTAGAGGATGGGAAGTGGGATGTTGTGTTTGCAGCAGCAAACCAGCAAGGTCTGAGCATTCCTGGAGGAAACTCTCCAGGTGGGATCCTGTCCAACAGTGCCCTGCAGAAATGCAGACATTCTGGAGGAGAAACACTGAATTCATCCTGAGTCAGGAGAGTGTCCCAGGATTTAGCAGGAGGTGTCCATGTGGACTGGAGCACGGGGCTGGTTCTCAGCAGCTCCTGCAGGAGCAGCTCCCCCAGCTGCCATGGCAGGGGCAGGACTGAGGGAGTGATGGATGGCTCCATCCACGGCACATAAACACCTGGGTCTTGTGATGACTTTGGAAGCCAGGGAGCTGCCACGCTGCAGGCCAGCTCCAGGGTGAAAAATGGCTTTTTCTGGAACAATTTCAGTTCACTCAGTGCTTGGGAAAAGAAGAATACTGGTAATTACAGATACTGCTGAAAGCGTGTTTTGAGGAGTGGTAAATGAACGTCAGGGGAGGAGGACGCTTCCATGGGTGTCCCAGAGCTGTGACAAGCCAACTTGGGATTGATTGACTCCAAAGGAGAAGAGGTAGCCTTGCATTTCCTGAGGCTCTCCCACCTCCCTAGGCTGCTGAGAGTTTGTGGCCATCCTGTCTGCACTGAAACAGATGGAATGCAGGTACTGCTTCCATCCCATCAATGTCATTAACCTGCACCCCCCATGAAAACCCCCTCTATCTGAAAGGGAGCCACACTGATAAATACAGGCCATGATAAATAGAACACTACTGATAACAGAAAAGCATTGCTGGCAGGTATGAAAAGAGTGATATGTGACAAGGGCTACTGCTGTTCTCACAGGAATGATGGGAGTTTGTTTAAGAAAATGAGACTGGATTTGTTTGATGTGTGGTGATCCTGGCAAGTACCTGTTGGATGCCTTTTATCTTATCATCTTGAATATTTATCAAAATACTGAGCAGAGAGAGGGCGGGATCCCCTGTTTCCAGCTGAGTTGCACCATGGAGTCACTTCAGGTGCTGGCAGTGCAGTAACCTGCCTTCCCTCGTGGAGACCCATCACTAATATCCACAGTGTGTTCCTGAGGGTGATTGGTGGCTTTAGATGCTTTTTGATGGAATGGTCGGGCTTTTTTTTTCTTTTTGCTGGTCTTGGTGTCTCCTGGTTGCCTGTCACTTGAGCCTGTCTGATTTTATTCTGGAAGGTGGATGGTTCAAGACCTTTTAGTGACTCTTCTTTTCCCATTGTGGAAATGAAGGGAAATTTACTGGCACTGCTCACGATTTACAGGTGAACAGCATCACATCTTCCCTGTCACAGATCCTCCTCCTCACTGATATTCTGGCTTGGAAAAACTGGCTGGAAACATTTTGTCCACGGGGGATTATTGAATTATCTACTTACTGACAGGCAATAGGTTGACATCTTTCTGGTGTGAGACCAACATCTGCCTGAGGGCAAACAAGCAGTGCCTTTTGTGGACTTGAATGGATTTCAGTCCACATGTGAGCAGTGATCTACTGGAGAGGCAGATCTGATGTTGAAAGCTGCAGTTTAATACACAGTTAATTGTTGGAGAGCTTTTGGTCACATGCCCGGTGACAGTGTCTTAAATAAACTTGCCATGCAACTTGTATTGCTGAATTAATATTGCCAGCAGTTCTTGACACATAGTTACAGCCTGTTATTAATTTCTTCTCAAATAAATTGTTGCAGTGTGTGGTAGGTCAGAGAGCTCTTGTGGCCAAGTGCTGTTGTCACAGTTGGTACAGTCGGGCAGTGTCTCCTCTGAGAGGCACCAGCTTGAGCTGAAGATGCTGAAGAGCTGCTTTTTAGCTGAGTTTCTGTGCCTGACCAAATAAATAAATCCGGGTAGTGGTTTAGCTCATTTATTGCACTGTATTACAGAGAGGGTGGTCTTGGGCCAGGCTGAGATGTGGAAAGGCAGTGCTTAGCATGTGCCTGTGGGGGAGAAAATGTTCGGATTTGTTTTAAAGATGTTGTTTTGTGGTTTTCTTTTGCTCCAGGTCTCCCAAGTTTTTGTTTAAGGTGCTCTCAAAGCACACAGGGCAGCTCAGAGGTTTTTAAATTAGCACTTGGTATAGCCATGAGTTAAGAGCACGGAGATAAAATAGTGCTGTTTGTCTATTAAGAATAGAATATATTTCATCAGACCTCTTAACTGCTGTTATTCCAGTGCTGATTGAATTACTGGGAGTGTTTACCTGGTGTGTCACCTCCTCAAGGTTTTATTAGGTGTACAATTAATGCTTCTATTAACAGTTCTTACTGTCATATGCAATTTACTCGTAGTTGTTGTAAAATTGTATTTCTGCTGTGTTACCTGAATGAGAACTTCCTTCTGCTTTTAGTAGGACCAGGAACTTCGTCAAGTATGGAAACTAATTAGCACAATTAGTAATAAAGACCTGAGCTTTGATGAGAAGTTGAGAACTGACTATTGGGAGAGTCTGAAGGAATTGTCAGGCTCTACATCCACAGCTGAGGTGGTTTTGGAGAAGAAGTAATAATTCCCACAGCATTGGTCTGGGATTTTTACAGTTACATAAAACAAGAAAAAGTTTAGTCTGTTAAATGTTTTAACACTTTAGGGTTGGTGTACTGTTTAAAAATGGGCAACTGAAATGATGTTGGAACTTCAATGTAAATGCTTTTCCTCCAAGTCTGCAATTTGATTGAAAATTATCTTAGTTGTTAATAATCTTGCCATGATATTCTGGAGGAGCTGTATGATTGTATCAGTACTACCAAGAATCTTTGCTCCTGATTTGCAAAGATATATTAAAGTTTCTGTGCCTATCAGCCCTTCAAGTCACTTAAAAGGAAACTTCTTGGATTCCTTTCATATTGGAAGTTGGAGAAAAGCAACTTCTAATTGCTGTGTGTTACTTGGGGCAACTTTTTAGCATTAAAAAAGTGTTTTGGCAGAGAAGTGCTGGTCTGGAATTTTATCATTCATTTTTGATTTCTGATTGCAGATGTGTGTCCAGTGTGTTACTTACCCAACATTTCAATGTCTTGTGTTCCAGCCTTTAATCTGGACAATGAACAGCCAGATTATGATATGGACTCTGAGGATGAGACCCTACTGAACAGGCTGAACAGGAAGATGGAAATCAAGCCACTGCAGTTTGAAATAATGGTTGACAGACTCGAAAAAGCCAGTTCTAGTCAGGTATGGTGTGAAGAAATCACTGAGAGGTTTTGCTTTCCTGGGGGGTGGTTCTGGGTGGGTGCTTGGTTTTATTTCCTGCCAACAGGAGGAGTGTTTGTGTGAGTCTGCAGTTCCACAGAAACCTCGTTGCTGTCTCTTGTGTCAGTGTTGGTAACTTGAGATAAAACAGGTGGGGAAGGAGCTTTTGGGGTTGCAGGGATTGATTTTGAATTTTAATTCTTGACCACAGTGTGTTAGAGAGGGACAATTTACAGCTTGTTTTACCACTGTTGGTATAGAGCAAGCTTGTGGTGATCAGTAGGTGTAGAAAGGTGTATAAATGTATGAGAATCCAAATTTTGTTACACTTGTTTCTGCTGGACATTGACTGTGTTTGATTTTTGAGGGTTAGAAGCACAGACAGTGAGTTAACCATGCACCAGTGTTAAATCAGATCCTGAGGTGTTCCAGGAGGGCAGTGTCTGGAGAAGGGTCTTACAGCCCAAAATATTACTCCAAAACTCCACTTAAGGGATCAGTTTGTGCAAGTCAAGTTTGAAACAGGTGGAATTGTTTCCCAGTGAGGTGAGGCTTTGTGGGAGTGAAAACTCCATTGTGGGATCCATGGCTCTGCCTCAGTTCCTTAACATGATTTAGTTCAGTTAAAAGGCCAAAATATTGTATTTTTTCCATCTTAGAGCAACTTCAGAAAGGCAGGGATTTTTTACTTTGCTAAGAAAATGGGAGTGGAGGGAAAAATAGGGAATACATTGGATGATACTTGTTGGACGTGGATTTGTTAGAGCTTTGATAAAGACAGCCCTGTTTTGGCTTTCAGTTCAAGCTATTCTGGTGATCCCTTTTCATGATTAATATTCATCCTTCTTATGCTGGTTTTAGCTTTCATTGCTGGAGTAATAAAGTTAAATTTAAGATTTGAAAGATGCTTTTCAAAAATAAAGTGTTTTTTTCCTCTGTAGATAAAAGCAACTCTTGCAGGTTGTTGGAGCCTGGGAAGGAAAGTGGCTGGTGGGGTTTGAGTGCTCTCAGGTGCCACCTGGGGCTGCCTCCCAATTCCCAGTTTGCACACCTTATCCCTGGAATATTAAAGGATGCCGCTGGGAATGCCTTCCCTGCCAAGGAGGGGGTTCCAGGTGTTCCTCCTGAGCATTCTGATGACGTGATTTAAGCAGGGAATACAAGGACTCTGCATCTGCAAGCAAACACAAGCACATGGGGTCAGCTTAACTTTTCCAACTGTGCACTCAAGGCAGACTTGATTTATTTTTTTAAAATAAATATGTTAATGGAAAAAAGGGAGCAAAAGACAAAACTGAAATGATCTACAAGCAGTATTTTTTTCCTTTCTTTTAAAAACAGTTCAGTGCTTTTCTAATTCTGCCATAGATTGCAAAGGTTTTATTCTGCTCTGACTGGAATTAACACTTCCAGAGTAGCCATGGTTACACTTAGGATTTCCTTATTTTCCAAAAGGTGTTGTTTCCTTATTTTGCTTCTCCTAACGTAGGGACAAGATTTAATTTTGACGTGTTGCAAAAGTGCAAATTAAGTTGTTCGGCTGATATTGTGCAAATTATGGGAAAGATGAAGTGCTGCCTGACTTCCTTCTAAATAATACTAGAGATACTATTTTCTTTTTATTTAATTAGTGGGCTCAAGATGATATGAGCCTGTGAAACTAATGTACTACTTAGTGATGGTTCTTGCATTTATTTAGAGTCTGATTTCCATATAAAAAGCTGAACATAGATGTAGTTTTTATCTTTGAATTACCTGCGTAGAAATAACTTAGCAAACAAGTGAACAGCTTTGTGTCTCTGGGCTGGAATAAATAGGGACAGGCATTGCCATTTTCTGTGACAAAGTAAACATTTGGGGGGGAAATAATTAAGAAGTAGATTCACTTCTAGGGAAATCAACATTCAACTGCAAAGAATTACGCATTAATAAAGGTCAACCAATAAGAAACTTCTTTTTGGGGGGGGGAAAAAGTAGTCAGATTAAAGTGATTCCCAAATTATGATCTGCAGACTGCAGTAAGTTCTTTCTATCCTGTGCTTGTAGTTGTTTCAAACAGTGTTTTTCTTCATGAAATCTTCATGAAAGATTGATGGAGTTCTAGACCGCTGGATGAAAGAGATGCTGCTGCTGGTTCAGAAAAATTGGGATCTCTGTATTTAACTTGGGAAGAACAACTGGTGGCTTCAATTTCCATCAATGGTTTTTCATCCCTTTACTCTGGTGCTAGAAAATAATGAAGCTTATCCGGGAAGTGCACAAGAGGTGTGAGCGTGTGGTGACTTTCCCTGCACCCCCATCCCAAGTGCACCTTTCCCCTGTTCCCCTGCAGCTTGTAACCCTTCAGGAAGCCAAACTGCTGCTAAATGAGGATGACTACCTGATCAAGGCTGTCTATGACTACTGGGTGAGGAAGCGCAAGAACTGCCGGGGGCCCTCCCTCATCCCCCAGATCAAGCAGGAGAAGAGGGATGGCTCCACCAACAACGACCCCTACGTGGCCTTCCGGAGGAGAACTGAGAAGATGCAGACCAGAAAGGTGACTTGGCAAATTTTGCTGCTTGAAATTTGAAATTTCTCCCTTGGTAGGAATGATTTGGATCAGTGTCCAGCATCTTGCAGGAGACAATTTACCGTCCATCCATTTTTTGAGCTGTAGCTCAGAGCCTGGCACACAAACAATCTGCTGGGTTGGAAGCTTCCCTTTCTGTGAGGAAAGGGGAAACAATTTCCGAGTTTTTGTGTTTGTAGCATGGAATGATTTGAACCAGGAAATCTGTAATCACTCAGCATTTTGCTTTGTACACTTGTGCAGCCTTACTGTGTGTGGAATCAAGGTGGGGAAAGTGCTGTAGGCTTGAACTCCCTTGTTCTGACAAACTTGCACTGGGTTCATCTGGAATCTGAGCTAAACATGGGGGAAAATGGCTGAAAAGTTCTTCTCAGTCTACTCTTAAAATTGGGTTTATTTGCTTTTTGTGGCTTTGTTTGCCAAGTAGGATCTGCTTTAGGAAAAGCTGCTTTGGAGTGTCCTCATGAGCCTCATTTGCAGCAGCATTATGTAACTTTACTTTTGCAGTTTGTGCCTCATGGCTTTTGCTTTTGACTAAAGATTTGTTTCATCTCTCAACAGAACCGAAAGAACGATGAAGCATCTTATGAGAAGATGTTGAAATTAAGGAGGGAATTTAGCAGAGCCATAACAATTTTGGAGATGATTAAGAGGAGAGAGAAAACAAAACGGGAGCTGTTGCATTTAACGTTGGAAGTTGTGGAGAAAAGGTAAAATTCCAGATTATAAAAACCAAGGTTTTAAATTTTCATTGAATGGCTTTGAAATAAGTTCTTAAAATTTATTTATTATAGCACCAGGAACTTCAGAAGCTAAAATGGAAGGGGTTTGTGTAGACAGTTGGAAGACGCTGGTTTGTGTCTTTCAGACATTTCGCAGTGGAAATGCAGCACTTTAGTTTTGATCCTTTTTTTTTTCAGGTACCATTTGGGTGATTATGGAGGTGAAATCCTCAATGAAGTGAAGCTGAATAGACCCGAAAAAGAGATGGGCACAACTCCATCATCTCTCCACAATGGGAACCACCACAAAGTTCAAGAATGTAAAGTTAAGGTAAGATTTTTTTTTTTCCTGCTGTGAGTCTCTTGTTCCTGGGATCATCATTCCTTTGGAATCATCATTTCTGTGGATATACTTCAAATTCAAGCATGTCCCTGAAGAAATAACCTGAAATATTAGGAGTTAAAATGCTTGGGGGTGAGGCTGAGAGTTGAAGACCTCTGGAAATTTGTATTTAGCACCTGCGACACCTAGTGGTCCCAGAATTCCATACAAAGCCCTGAATGCCTGGTTCTCCAGGAATTTTGGCATTCCTCATGTTTCTCCTCTGATTCCCAAGCCGAGCTCCATTACTGGAGTTAGTTTCAGTCAGGCTGTTATTGATGACTGTTAATTCGGGGTAAATTGAAGCACTTTTTAAACCTGCACTGGCTTCTCCTTCAAATGGAGAATTTTGCAAGTGAAATAATCTTTTCAAATGGGAGCTTTGAAGTTTAATAACATTTGTGTTCAAGTGGACAGTTCAATATCGATGGAGTTGCTCACTGCAGAGGGTTTATGTGAGAAAAATCTTTAATAGCCAACCCAAATACCATCACATCTGTTCAAAAGCGTCAGCTCTGTGAGAAACAGGAAACAAATTAAATTGTTTCTTTTGAACGTGTCTGAGCAGCTCAGAAAATTGACAGTGCCGTGGAAAAATGAGATCTCAGATAATAATTGGAAGAGGAATTGCAATTACAGTATACTGAGTGTAGTGCAGAGTGAGGAGCCTCCCAGGCAGTCACATGGCTTGAGAGCTCTGTGTTTATTAATAAATACCTGTAAAAACAATCAGAGGCGGAGTTCTGGGGTTTAATGCGTTCAGTAAATTTTGCATGATGTGTCTCCAACGTCTGCAGAGCCTTTGGAAGATAAGCAGTCATGTCTTAAAGTAATTAAGTTTTCTCTTCTCATGCCTTAGTTTCTAGAATTTGCTGTTTGTTCTTCCCCAACAGCATTCTCACCACTCCTCTCTGAAGGAGGAGGTGTCCGATGTTGTCCGTCAGAAGAAGAAGTACCTGAAGAAGCCCAAACTGGAGTGTGTGGTGACCCCTCAGCCCCTGGCTGAGCCCTTGCCTGTGCTCAGCAAGAGTGATATCAAACAGTACGACTTCCACAGCTCCGATGAGGACGAGTTCCCACAGGTAACCACCAAAATCTCAGTGTACTGAAGGCAGAAATTTCAGTTACCTGGCATTTGGCCAGGCTGCCTTGTCCCAGCTCTGAATAGATTTAAAAGCTCCTTGTTATGAACTGAGTTTTCCTTCCTAGCTGTGCTTTGATATATAAATGTGGCAGTTCATGTTATATAAACATAAACTTGTATAATAAAATTATACTAATGTGGCAGTTGGGACAGTGACCTTGTTTTCTGGTCTAGGTACCCTCACCAGTGTCAGAAGCAGAAGAAGAAAATGACCCTGATGGACCTTGTGCTTTCAGGAGAAGAGCAGGATGCCAGTATTATGCTGTAAGGCTGTGCTCTTGGGTTTAGTGGTGGTTTCCTTCAGTTGAGGTTGGCATAGTGCTAATGTTGGAGTTGTTCTGTTCCCACTCTCACCACCAAAGCTTTGATGCTTTGGGGAGTCCAGAGACAATTGCAAGAACGTCCCCTTTTCTGCTTGGCTCTGGAGCGTCCAAGCTGAAGCTTCCCTCTTATTTAGAATTTTTCCTCCTTTCTTTTTTCCCTAAGCCTGTGAGTTAATTCCTTTGCCAAAAGATGTTGAGATGACTGAAAACTTTTATTTTTTTTTTCTCCTACTTTTCCCTTGCTGTTAGAAGCAGAGTATTTAACAGCCTCAATGTTAATCTTAGAGTTAATTTTTTAACTACTGAAGCCATTGGAGTTTTGGTTAACTCAACATAAACCTTGTGTTCTGTCCTGGAGCCCATGCATGATAACCAATCAAAGCACCCTCTGAGTGAGGATAAAATTGACTTTTCTTTCTTCACAGCCTCGTTTGGACCAAACAAATCCTTCGTATGAAAGCTCAGAATTGGCAGAATTGGACAAACTGAGGTTCAGGCATTGCCTTACAACCCTTACAATCCCAAGGAGATGTATAGGATTTGCAAGGAGGAGGATTGGCAGGGGTGGAAGGTACAGCTGGGTTATTTTTACTCTTCATTCACCTTCAAAGGATAAAAGTATTCAAAAGAGATAACAAAACTAATGATTTTCCTCCTGCTCTCTCTTCAATCAGGGTTATTATGGACCGAATATCCACAGAACATGATCCTGTCTTGAGGCAGATTGACCCAGAAATGCTGAACAGTTTTTCAAGCTCTTCCCAGACTTTAGACTTTTCTTCTAATTTTTCACGGACCAATGCTTCCAATAAACATTGTGAAAACAGACTGTCCCTTCCTGAAATCCTAAGCAATATCAGATCATGTCGACTGCAGTGTTTCCAGCCCAGGCTACTCAATCTCCAGGACAGTGATAGTGAAGAATGTACCTCAAGGAAAGCAGGGCAGACTGTGAATAATAAAAGAGTCTCTGCAGCATCTGTAGCTTTATTGAACACCAGCAAGAATGGCATATCAGGTAGGCAAGGATTTGGCTGCTTCTGGGCTTGAAAATACTGAATTCTGGTGGGTTTTCCTTGTGGCTGGACTGATGAGATCCTCAGCATCTTCTAACCACAGATACAACCTGACTATTTTATATTTCTTAAACAGAAACTTCCCAAACAGTGCTCTTCTTCCTGCTTTGCTGCCATTAGAACTTGAAGTGCTGGATTCAAACATTATTCAAAGCAGGGATTCTGCTCATATTAAGAATTGCTTAGGTCTAATTGAGTCTTAATGGCACTAATTGGCCTAACCTTGTTTAAGGGTAGAAGAATGCTCATTATGAATGCAAAACAAAACTGGTGGTTTCTTGGGGAGGGTGGGTGTGGCTCATTTTTGTTGTCAGTTTTCATTTTTGACTCAAAAAAATGTAGGAAGTTCCTGAGTGCCCTGAGCAGGCGTGAAAAGGTCTGAAAATGGTAAAAATGTTGTTAGTGGAACCATCCAGTGATGAAAAAATTGCTTTAAGCTTAAATTAAGCAGTGTTTGCATCACTTGCTTCATGAGCTAGAGTTGTAATGGCTCAAGTTTTAACAGTCACTTCTTTATAATCATAATATTTATGATTCATATGGAGTCATAATGAGATGATAATCCAAAAATCTGAAAAATTTGAGATACAGCAAATGATATCTCTTACACCAACACCTGAATATATCCCTACTCCATCCTGTATTGTAAACCAGGATAATTCAATAATAGAATTGACTCTGAATTCCATAATTTCTGTGGTTGTGGAATGTTCCATCTCTCTCAAAGCTGCAGGAATGGGGATTTAATCTGCAGTAATGTAGCTCTAGAACTCCTGGATACTATCAAATGTCTTGTTCTGACAGAGGCACGGAGTGTTTATTCCAGCCCAATACTTCCACAGCTTTTCAGTGTGGTCACTGTAACCTTCAGATTGTTCTCTCCCCTGAAAAGATTGGCATAGGAGCATTTTCCTGCTGCATGAAAAGAACAGATAGAATGTACTATATATTTTATATAATTATTTCTTGGAAGAACTTGAATGCCTGGGGAATCACAGCTGTAGCAGAAAGGGGCAGTTCAGTGTGATGGGATTATTGATAAACACCAAGAGCAGTTAAAGAAATAGCTGAAAAATGAAGAAAACCAAATCTGATGGATCTAAGCCACTTTTTGGAGGAATAGTAATAAACTTGTGGTATAATTTTAGAAATCATCTGAGAAATACATTTAAATTAAATGGAAATCCCTCAGCAGTTGAAGTACATTATGCATGAAATTTATGGCTGGGGAGGACCTTTTTTGTCACAGATTTAAATTACAAACCAGATCCTGCAATTCTGGAACAGGATCAGACACAACAGACAATAGAGCTCTTCCCCAAATAACTGCACCAGCAAGAGGCACTGCTGTTGGATTTTCTCACTAGCAAACAGGGAATACATTTTAAAAGGGCTGACCTGAGTCTGGTTGTGCATTAAACGAGCACAGGCACTGTCACTGCATTTACTGAAGTCATTCTCTTTGGGAAGTAATTGTTGAAATCAGTTAATTTTACAGCTGGTTTGATATTCCCTCCAGAGGAAACGACAGCAGTACTTAAACTGATTATTTTTAATTTTTTTTTTTTTATTATTTTATTTTAGAGAGGACTGGGGAGTTGCTTTGATTTTTGGTGCACAAGAATATTTAGAATTACCTCTGTGTTATATTTTTCCCTGTATTAGTAAAGCAGCTCTGGTATTTCCTCATATGCATCGTACAAACAGATTTTTTTTTTATTTTAGAAGTATGTAACTAGACTTTTCTTCAAAATACTGAATGAGTGCATGAATCAAGAACCATTCTTTTTTAGTTAAATTACTCTCTTGCTCATGTTGTAAATGGGAAATGGGAAAAGCGTGTCCCCAGAGAGAGCACAACTGCACATGAAGCTGTTCCCAGCTGAAGGATTTTGCTTGTGGAACAAACTTTTCCTTTTTAGAGGTATTTTTCCCCAGCCTTAAATACCACGTGGGAGTAATTAATGCAGTGCCACTTTTGGGGCAGCCTGCAAGATCATCTTTGATTAAAGCCTTCAGGTCCTGAGAGAAGTGACATCATAATGCAAACCTTCCAAGGAGGAGAGGAGCCTGCAGGTGAAAGCTGAAGTGACTTTTTTACCCTGTTGTGGTGCAGTTTTTCAGCCCAGTCAGGCTCAGATAAAATAAAACCCCCCCTGAAGCTGCAGAGCTCTTAACCCTGACCTTAGAGGCTGCCTTGGGACACGGTGAAAGTTTGCTCTTTTTTTCTCTAGGACCCTCCAGGTGTTTGATTTGGCAGAAGCAAATGATATTTAATGTGCTAATGAACATCTGCTGGTTTATAGCAAGGTGAACAGCTGAGCTCAGCCTGACCACTGAATAAATACCTGAAATTCAGGCACATAAAGGCAGAGTGAGGGAATACTGAATTCTGGAAAGTATTCCATGACTTTGTGGTCTGTGACAGACTGGGAAGGAAGGGAGATTGAAAACATGAAATCTAACCTTGTTCTTAAACACCTTTCTATAAAACAAAACACATTTTCTGGGATTTGTTACCTCAGAACTTCAAAATAGAAATGTGTGTAATATTCCATAATGCTGTTCTTGGCCCTGTTGCCTTCAGCAATGCCGTGTGTTTTGTGAGGGAATGTGGCAGGTTGAGCTGATTGAACTTGGAATTAAATTCTAGGTAAGAATCCACAAGAGGAACAAAATAAATGCAAAATAAACTTAGATTGGAAATGTTAATATTGCTAGAGTTTAAAAGGAGTAACTTTTAAGTAATTGGACTTTTAAGTGCTTTCCTAACATGGTTGAAACCTGGTTTAAAAATGTAGCAGTAAAGAAGAAGTTTCAGTACTAATTTCTAAGCAGTCCCAGTCCTAATTCTGGTATGTTTTCCACAATGGAATTTCAGGACAACCACGAGTATTAAAAGTGGTAAATGGAAGAGCCAAACCCTGAAAGATGGATCACTGTGTGTTTTAATGTTAGCTCATTGATAGGAGGATGTTCCTGCAGAATCCAGGTGTTTGAGGTGCAGCACAGCTTCAGTCTTGGAAAAACAGAGTTGAGGATAAAGTGTTGAAATGTATTCCTGGGAATCTCTGATAAGTGAATTCTCTCTTTACTTGCTCCCAAGAGAACTCAGTTCTTGGGTTACCTGCACACAACTCAGGTTGTAGCATGAAACCCTTGTCAGTATTTCCAGTTTACCAAGTGTGCAGTTCTTCAGGGGGAGAATATTAAACCCAGCTTTTCTAACTTCATTCCCTTCATGTGTTTGGCCTGTGAGATTACTGGGGTGGCATTAACCTGGTTCTCAAAAATGAACCTAGTGTGGCACCCCTAAGCTCTTACTCCATTGAAAACAATAATTGGCAAAGAAAATCTCCCATGCCAGAGGTGTGCTTCCCTCAGAATCCATTCTGATGTTGGAGAAAGGGACAGTAAGGGGCTGTAGGAAGGGAAATTGTCCAGGAATCAGCTCCCAGTGTTAACTGGGAAAGAAGACACCCAGCTCAGCCTGGGGTACTTTGTCCTCAGCTCTGATTTTTAGGCTGTGCTGCTTTTCTGAAAGCCAGGAAAGTCATTTCTCTTAAGCTTTTGCCTAAAGCTACTGGAGAGAAAACCACCAAGGACAGAAACTGCTTAAAAGCAGCCAAAAGCTCTGAATTCTTTTGTAACAAATTGATTCATTGAAAGAACACAACAAACACACACAGCTTGACCTCTCCTTTACCTAGGATGTGAAGATTTTGGTGCATCTGACGTGATTTCTGTTGTCTTCAGCCGCTCGTTACCCACCTCAGCCGCGCTCTTGCCTCTTCCATGTGTGTGTTTGTGCAGGCTGTGTAACCGTGGCTCCCTTTCTTTCCTGCAGTCACAGGGGGCATCACAGAGGAGCAGTTCCAGACACACCAACAGCAGTTAGTGCAGATGCAGAGGCAGCAGCTGGCCCAGCTGCAGCAGAAGCAGCAATCTCAGCATTCCTCCCAACAGACACATCCGAAAGCACAGGTACCGCTCCCACCCTGCCATGTCCTGACACTTCCTTTTGTTTACAGCGCTGCTCATCTCTTATCCACCACATAGGACACCCCAGCAAACGTGGGACATTTTAGAGGGAATGTAAAACTCTTTGCTCAGGGTTTTTTTTCATAAGTTGGCTGCATTTTACAAGCTGAGTAAGAGGCTTCGTAGCTGAACGTGTTGGCTGCATCCACAGAGTTATCAGTGTAAAAACATCCGTGTGTGCTCTCAGCTCTTCCTATTTTCACTGGTTTTGTCTTCCTGTCTATGAGTGCTCTGAAGAGACTTTATTAAAATTACCTTCTGAGGTAATGTGTTCTATTATGAACAGATGTTCAGTGAGCACTAAAAATTGGTACCTCTGAGAGCAAAAGGAGAGCTTTGCATATTTGCATATTCTGGCTTCTAAAAGAATCCCATTTTTCCTCTGGAATCCCTTGCAAGGGACGAATGTTTTTCCATTGCACTTAGTTTTCTGTTAGCTTCTTCCCAATAAAACATAAAAGCTGTTATTGTTGTCTGTTACTAGGAAAATGTATATTACTTTGAGCATTTTATATCTAATTGCTTGTGCTGATTGTCCCTTCCCCTCAGTGTTTTCTACTTCAATTAATCAGGGATTCTGTGTTGGCAGATACTGATGACATTTTTTGTAAGTGTAAAGACACGATGCCAAAATATTTAAACAAAACAAATGAATTTTGGATCTTTAAAACACTTCAAGCTTCTGTGCAAAGTCATTTTCTTAGTTAATATAAATTGAAATTGCAGAATTAATGTTCTTTCCAGTAAGAATGGTGAGTCTTTCCAGTAGGAACTGGACTAACAGAGTGAGATTCCAGAATGTGCTGGGCACTTACTCTGTGGCACAGGTCACTCCCTGGGAATGGATGTACCACAAATACTGAACTGCCCTGAGATTTGCAGCTGCAGAGCATTTGCTGCCTGGAGGCAGAACAGACAAGGAGGTTTAAGACATGGTTGTTCTCTTAGAATCCTGTGTGGTTTGGGTTGGAAGGGACCTTAAAGCTCATCCCCTTAAAGCTCATCCCATCCCTGCCCTGGGCAGGGACACCTCCCACTGTCCCAGGCTGCTCCAAGCCCCGTCCAGCCTGGCCTTGGGCACTGCCAGGGATCCAGGGGCAGCCACAGCTTCTCTGGGCACCCTGTGCCAGGGCCTGCCCACCCTCCCAGCCAGGAATTCCTTCCCAATATCCCGTCCATCCCTGCCCTCTGGCACTGGGAAGCCATTCCCTGTGTCCTGTCCCTCCATGCCTTGTCCCCAGTCCCTCTGCAGCTCTCCTGGAGCCCCTTTAGGCCCTGGAAGGAGCTCCAAGGTCTCCCCAGAGCCTTTCCCTCTCCAAGCCGAGGAGCACACACAGAAGTGATTTGTTGTGCTGAGAACAGCACTGGCCATGGCCTGGCTGCATTGGGCAGCACTTGTTTAACACTCATTTGGACACAGATTTCCAACTTTTCATCAGCCTGGTGACACAGCAATATTCAGTGTGTGGTGCATTAGGTCACAGGTAGAAGCTGTGTTTATTTCTGTGCTTTGCTTGTGCACTGCAGCAATCCTAAGGCGTATTTCATTTTGTACTTGGATAATTATGAGAACCATCTTTTCCTCTTCCTGCAGGGCTCCAGCACCTCTGACTGTATGTCCAAAACCCTGGATTCAGCCAGTGCCCACTTTGCTGCCTCTGCAGTGGTCAGTGCCCCTGCCCCCGGGCGCAGCGAGGGAACGAAGGAGCAGAACACCAGCCACAACAATATCAATGGTGTTGTCCAGCCTTCAGGTGAGGGGCCCTTAAAAATCCTCGTCTGGAATGAGCTGAGAATATCAGCTGGTCTTAATTACCAACTGGTCTTATTGCTGATTTCTAAATATTAATAAACAACAACAAAAAAAGAAATGTATCAGTTGTGATCGTTATAAATATTGTTCTCTAAAGTACTTTGGAGCAATGGTTTGAATCATGGAATATCCTGAGTTGGAAGGGACCCACAAGGATGATCAAAGTCCAGCTCCTTGCCCTGTGCAGGACAGCCCCAAGAATCCCACCTGATGCCTGAGATCCGATGTATGTTGTTAAAATGGATCTAAAACTACCAAGTGCTCTTTACCTTGGAAGAGCATTGTTTGCTTTTCCTTTGGTAGTCTTTATCCTCTAATAATGTGTTCTGATCAAAAGCCTAAATGACAGCATTTTAACCCAGTGTGAGTGTGTAATGAAAGAATAAATCAACTGCTTAAAGCATTAAATACTTTGAGAAGGAAATGGAAAAGTTGATGCATTATTTGGTTGTTACCTCACTTGTATGTTCAGCCAAAAATGTACTACCCAACCTCTACTGGCAATTCTTCTGACATCACTGTGAGCCTCAGGTTTCATTGCACTTAGGATTTGTCCCAAAAAGTGCAGCCATTGGCATTCAGTGCCCGCTCCCAGCCCTCCTCCTGTGCTGCTGGTTGTGCTGGTGCCGTCTCCACGATGCCAAGAGGCAAATGGGATTTGGGCTGACAGGACAAAGAAGAGGCTTTTAAAGTAATTTGTTGTTTTAGCAGCTAATGATGTGATTAGTTTTATAGACCTTCTGCCAGGCTGGGTTAATGATAATATGAAATGAATAGAGGGAGAAAAAACACGACTGAATAAAATCAATAAACTGGAGTGGTTCCAGGATAGAGAGAGAGATCTGTGTGTAATTGTCTGAGTTCATATCCAAGAGGGCAGTGCTTTGAGGGTGGAAGATCAGGCACATGGGAGTGTGCCATGCTGCCACTTCTGAATTTTTCCATCTTGTGAATCTGTAAAATACAGACTTTAATGTCACGCACACTCAAAGCATTGCCCTTGAGCTTAATCTTTGGCTTTTCACCTATGAAATGTCACATTTTTAACACCCACTGTTTATTCTGTGTAACAGGAACCTCCAGAACTTTGTACTCCACCAACATGGCTTTATCATCCAGCCCAGGGATCTCAACTGTACAGCTCGTAAGGACAGTTGGCCACAGCACCACAAACCACTTAATCCCAGCCTTGTGCACGAGCAGCCCTCAGCCTCTCCCCATGAACAATTCCTGCCTGCCGAGCGCGGTGCACCTCAACAACGTCAGTGTTGTGTCTCCAGTCAATGTTCATATCAATACACGGACTTCAGCGCCCTCGCCGACAGCCTTAAAACTTGCCACAGTTGCTGCCAGCATGGACAGAGTGCCAAAGGTAACTCCCAGCAGTGCCATCAGCAGTATAGCAAGGTGAGTGGGGACAGGGCTGCAGCAGCTCTCACTTGAGGTTGGAATCGCAGAACCGTTTGGGTTGGAAATGCCAAAATCAGAGTCCAGCCTGGGACCCATCCTCACCTCGTCAGGGCAGAGCACTGAGTGCCACCTCAGCAGTGACTCCCCCACCTCCCTGGGCAGTTGCAGTGCTTGACAACCCTTTCCATGAAGAAATTCCTCCTGTGTTCCATCCAAACCTCCCACGGTGCAGCTTCAGGCTGTGTCCTCTCCATAGTCATGCCCAACTCTGCACTAGAGGGAATCTGTTCCACCTCTAAGAGGCTTCTCAGCACCTTCAGCCTCCCAGGAACACCCTCAGCACCTTCAGTGTGGCCATGGCAAACCACAAGAGCTCATTTTGCAAATTAACCCTTCAAATAATGTGCACTGCCTTTAGGCACCAGTAGTTTTGGTCAACTTCTACTCTGTTTGAATTTTGGCCATTTCATTTGTCCCTTTTCATGCAGCACTTTCAGCTAGATTGTGGCAAACTCTCCTCATGTTCCCTGTAAATCATTGTGTACCAATATTGGAAGGTCCAGGCTGGCACACATATTTTTATATTTACATATGGATAGATGTGTTCCATATTTATGTAAAACACAAACCAGAAAAGTGACAGCCTGCATCTTACATATAAAATCATAATTCATAATTGTTTAGCTTGGAAAAGACCTTTAAGATCATCAAGTCCAACCTTTAAGATATTTATTCACTGAACAGCACTGTTATTTCAGGATAATTAGATGATGTTTCATAGGAGTGGCAGCAGCTTTGCAGCTTGGCAGATTTTTCTGAAAATGGCAATATTTGGGCTTTGTTTGAAGTCTCTGCTGGATTATGTGATACTCAAAAAACAAAGTCATGTTTGTGATTTGGAAAAGTAAAAAATGGGTAACAGTAAATGAGTAAAAAATTAGTGCTAGAGCAGAATGGGGTGGGGGAATTACAACACCACTTGGTGCATTAACAGAATAACTGATGCTGAATTATCATATCTTGACTTTGTTCCTTCCGGAGAGCTTTTAGTAATTTTATCCATAATTTAGGCTGGAAATGGACAGTTAAATGCAGTAGGCACTGCACTGTTGAGTAACAGCAGTTGATGAATGCCAGCATTTACTTTTAAATAATGTTTGCAGTGTGTTACTAAGATTTCTCCCTGGTCTGGGTAACAGCTGTGTGAAAATACAAAAGAAATGCCTTAAAACTGTGTGAGGAAATGTCCTGTAGTGGCTGTAACTGTGGGATCTGCTTCCCTTGCAGAGAGAACCATGAACCAGAGCGCCTGGGCTTGAATGGCATCGCAGAGACCACAGTGGCCATGGAAGTGACATAACCTCCAAGCAGTGTCCCCAGCTGTGCTCATGGCCTGCTCCTTTCTGTTCCAGCTGAATGCAAACACAGCACTCTGTGGATCACAGAGAACTCACACAGACCTGAATGGACTCCAATTATATCGTGTATTAAGTCGATATATAATGTAAATTTTGTAAAATTGGGAAAATCACTACCTTGTAAAATAGTTTATTTGTATCATCAATATTATTTCTGTTACTTGAATAGTAGATATTCATCATCATGCTTTTGCACTTGAATTTGCAACTGAATGGATTAAAAAATAATTCTTTAATGGGATCATGAGCATGACATGGGATCCTGCATCACTTGTTTAAACTATTTATTTTGCCATGTTTACATTTTGTATCTTGTACAAATAAATGCAACTTTGTGTCTAAAAAAAAAAAGTTAAAGATTCATAGCTAGGAAACAAAATTCTTGTAATTTTTTTCTAAAGGAAATGTAAAGTTTTCACTTGGTTCATTTTGTTTCACAATTTGACTAGATGGACTTTTTGGTAAATACTTTAGTGGCATTTCACTGTCAAATATGAAGTTCAAGGCAAAATAGTATTTTCTATTACTGTGCAGGGGAAAGGGATGGATCGATACATGCAAATTTAATGTAGTAACTCACTTTTCCATATATTTTGAATGTATATTTCTATTTATAATACCAGTTTATAAAAAATAATTACACAGGAGAGGGGGAAGAAAAAAACCAAACCTTACTAGGAAAATTATGCATCTGGCACATCTCCAATTGTGCAGATCAGAGAAAATTTTCACCTCGATGCCATTTTATCCGAAGACTGCGTATTTTAACCGGCTTTCAAACTGTTCCACACCACATAAAGGATATTTTACCAGGTATGTATTGCATTCTATATCATTGCAATAATTCATTATTGGATGTCTAGCTATCGAGCCATCCCAGGTGGTGGGGGGGGAGGGAGGGTTGTGGCAAGATTGTCTTTTCAATTTTGGAGAGTTTTCCTGTGGCTACAAGGCAAGTAACGGGTTGGAAAAAGTCTGACTGTAAGCGTTGGACACCTTCGTAGTGTAGTGTTTTAGTGACTTTTTTTATACGGTTCTTGTACATTAGATACGTGTAGTGGTGTTTCCGAATGTTTGTTTATGCACTAGTTCAGACAACTTTCCCTGTTACTTGTTCTTGATAAGTGAAAACTGCAGGGAAATAAAAATACATATCAAAACCTGGCCATGGTGCATATGTGGTTATTTCAGTGTGCGAGCAGGGACGGCAGCAGTTCTGGAAGCTCTGGTGGCTTTGGTGCCAGCATATGCACTTATTTCCAGAAGGTTGCAGATTATGGGATGGTTCTGTGGTAGGGGAGGGGGCGGGCTGGGACCTGAGACCTGGGAAAATGGGGAATGGGAGCTGCTTGCCCTGCCAAGGAGATGGGGTGAATAATTTCTGCTGTTTCCTTATCCTCATTTGGATGTTTCTGTTTTGCAAATCCCACAAGCACTGAGGTGGGAACCTGCAGATGTTGTTTCGTCCAGACCCACCCTCCCAGGAAAGTCAAGCTATGCTTTGCCTGTGTCATGCAGTTGCTCTGTTTTCCTTCTTAGCTTTCTGTATAAAGAACTATTTTTAATCCAAGCTGTGTTCAAACCTGCTTTGTCTTACGTTGTGTGAGTTCACAGTCCTGGCAGCTAAAAACACTTGCAGAGCTTTAAATCCTGGGAGCTCCTCTCAAACTCAGATGTCTAAAATTACCTGGTGTTTGCTTAACTGATGCTCTATTTTTTATTCCATGATGTTTGCAGGGAGAGGTGAGGATAGATTATTCCTGCTGGGAATAGAGGAGCTCATGGCTCTGCCTCGGTCAGGTGAGGGGTGGTGGCAGCTTTGGGGGGCACTTGTGGCTGCACTGTGCCTTCACTGGGATTGCTGCTCCCTGAAAATTCCTCTTAGATCTGATCTTTCCAGGCTTTCTGTAGAGCTGGGCTCATTTCAGGGAATGACTGATGGTCTGAAGAATAAATGAATTTTTTTTTTTTTGAAAGAATTGTTGAAAATCCGAGTCTGTAAAAGAAAAAAAATTATTCTCCTTGATATCTAGAAATAACCTTGCTTCACTACCATCCCCAAAACCCTTTGGAGGCTTAATGAAAATGGGAAGTAATTTCCTCTGCAGATTGAATGTTGTACACTTAGCGTGGACTCTTCTCACTACAAAGATCATTTTCAGTGGATCATTTTCAGGCAAAATGGGCCAGAAGATGACTCTAAGATTGCTGTGTATCTCTGATTTCGTGTAGTCTAATCCTCATCTAATTACTTAAAAAACCTTTAGCTGGAGCTTCAAACTTTTAATGGATTCTGGGAAAATGTGAGCTGCAGAGAAGGATTCCATAAACTCCCAAGGCTCTGATGGTAAGTGCCAGATGTGGAATGGGTTTCGTTTAAAGGATTAGTGGTGATGGAACCTTCTGTGAAGCAGAACTGGAATAGTCATTGCAGAATTTATGTGCCTCACGTGCAGGAACAGGGGAGTGGTGGGTGATGCTGCAGGCCATGGAAATCTTCATTAAAAAGAAGAAAAAAAAAAGAGAGAAAAGGGAGGGACTATTGCTGTAAAATACTTTGTCCTGATCCCAGCTGGGAATGCCACTGACTGGGGTGGTTTTGTGCTGTTTAAACATGTTGAGGATATGACATTATTCAATTTTAATTCTCTTCTTTGTGCATCTCTGCAGTAGGATTGGCACAGGGATTTCTGTTCTCTTGTGTATTGGGAATGTCATTGAGATGAGATTGTGGAATCCTGGTTTATCTACAGCAATTTCTCCTGGACTTCACATCATGTGCAGAGTTTTGAATGTCAGGTACTAGAAAATGCTGGTTCTTTAATAAGATTTATCTATTTATTTATGGACTGACTGGAGTTTTGGTGTGTGTTTAATTGTCATCCCAACAGGCTCCCTGGATTTGAGAGAAACAGTTTCAAAGCTCACTTCCATGTTTCTGCTGCTCTGAGGGCTTGCAACACTCAGACTTTAATGGGAAAGACTGGGAATAACCTCTGGAAATTGAAGCAAGCAAACTGCTGCTTGGGAAGGAAGGAAGATGAGGGAGAGGGAGTTTTTCCTGAGTAAGTTGGGTGAGCTGTGAAGATCCAAGTGTTTCCATCTGAACATCCTGCTCCTTGCAGGACCCCAGCAGAGTGCCTGGAGTGAGGGGATGTGGGGAGCCCTACACTGGCTGGGTTGTGCCGTCCTGCTGCAGTGGCAGGACCCAAAATGCCATTCCCTCGTGGGAGAACTGAACTGGACATTGGCTTCCGAAGTGCCTTTTGGGAGGAAAAGGGGAGTTTCAGGACACATTCCCTGTTTTCTCAGTGACTTGCTTATTTCCTGGTCACCTACTCTAAATGCAATCTCTGTGTCCTTTGGATGTTTTTAGTGGTATAATCTCCAAAAATTAATGAAGAGCACACATGTAAGTTAAATTTTGCTGTGAATTCAACTCATTTAATCGATCTGGATTGTCACCCAGTAAGTCCAGTTTAAATAAACATAAATTAATGTAGGTGGAATAAGACTAAAATCTGAAAACTAACAGGGAGTAACATTGAAGGAACCCAAATCACTTTGGGAATCCCTGAATCCCAGAATGGTTTGTGTTAGAAGGGACTTTTAAACTCACCTGTGCTACAGGCAGGGACATCTTCCACTATCCCAGGCTGCTTCAAGCCCCATCCATCCTGGCCTTGGACACTTCCAGGGATCCAGGGGCAGCCACAGCTTCTCTGGGAACCTGTGCCAGGGCCTCCCCACCCTCCCAGCCTTACACATTTGCTGAGGTTAAGATTGTTTTCCGTGACTAAGAATAGTAAAATCTGTTTAGTCCAGCCTAACTTCATGGGACCCTGGTTTAACTCCCAACACAAGTGGAATTACCCAGGGGGGATAATGGAGAAGGATCAGAGCAAGGAGCAAAGGAAGGAGTGAGACAATAACTGAGGCAGATAACAGAGAATTTATAACAGATAAATCAGCCTCAATCTTTGTGTCGGGTGGGAGGGCGCAGCCTCTGCCCGCCCACGCTCCATCCCTGTGCTCTCACACCCCGGCGAGCTGTTCTCCATTCGGGAATGTCAGTAACGATCCCCGCGCTCTGCCTGCCGCGTGGGGGGATCCCCTGGGGAGGGCAGGGGCTGCTCATGGAGCAGAAGGGCAGAAGCACAGCTCAGCCTCCTGCGTGCCCCAGCGAACGCTGCCGTGTGTCCCCGCTGCCGCCTGTGCCAGCGGGGCTCCCGGGGCTCCAGGGCCCCTTCCCGACTTCATGAGCCCTGCCCCGGGGACCAGGGAGGCCGAAAATAGCAGCGTCCCCCCCTCCTGCTGATGCTGACTCCGCGTGGGGGGTTTAAATCCCCGCTGTAAGTGACACCAGAAGGTGGCATCAGCTGCCTGCGATGCTCCTTAACTCTTTCTGCATCTCCACGGAGCCTTTGTGGTTTGGGATTTGGGTGGTTTTCAGTCCATTCGGTATTTTTATGGTTGCTTTATAACTTCCTATACCGTAAAGACAATTTTTTTCCCGAGTTACAGCCCTTTTCTTTAGGTGATTTATTAACCCAAATGAAAAGCTGGTAACTCGGTAAAAATATTTTGTGTACTCAATAATGAACTGAAACGTTTTGCTGTTTTATACCGTGGTAAAATCGATTTATTTATTTTGGGCAAACCCATTTTTATAGGTGGGTTAACACGAAATCTATGACTGTGCAGAACGTGAATAATTTATGTGGAGATTGAGATTTATGTGTGTACTTAACATACATTTTTTTTAAAGTAAGCATATATTGAAGTGTCTTGCAAATCAGGAACAATTCCTGCCAGCACAGCCCAAGCACTTTCTCATGGAGCATCTTTGGAGTGCCAGGGCCCCATTTCCACATCCAAACTTCTGTGGAGGTGTGAGAAAGGAACCCCCCGTGGCCCCGATCCCAAAGAAATCCTTACCTGTCTGACCCAAGGAGATGCTGGGTGTGGGATGATCACCCTGAGAGTGTCACTTATGCCGGTCCTGCACATTTTGCTGTGGAATTTTTCCCCTGCCTGGCCCGATGTTCCTGTAGCCCAGTCCCTCCTGAGCTGGGGATGTGTCTCCGTGCCTCTGGTGATCCCTGGGGATGCAGATCAGATCATTTCTGCCCCTCAGTTCCTCCTGGCTGCCTTCTCAGCACTTTCCAGCTCATTTTGTGCCCGTTCTCCGCCTGCCTTTATTTATTTTTATTCCTGCTAAACACTTTTACGCTGTGCCTTTGCAAACATTCCCCGGTGCACTCCCAGTGTCTCCTGGTGGCTGTGGGACATTAACTACGGGTGACATTTAAAATTGCCTTTTGTCACGGGGATCCCACCCCTTCTGCTCCCTCCTGGGAGAAATCCTTTAGCACCCCTTTCCCCTGAGCCACATCTGAGCACCGATGACACCAACATATCAAATTTCCTGCCTCTGGCCACTGCTGAGCCACCGGGATCAATGGGATGTGCATTAAAGCCGCTCTCCCTGCTGACAACCCGCGCCCCTGGCCAGCGCTGGTGTCTGCTCCTTGCACGGAATTGTTCAGCACAGCAGAAATTCAACCTTGCTGCTTTCTCCTGCAGCTCCCTCCCAGCTCCAAAGGCCATTCTTGGAGCCCAGAAGCAAGGAAAGGCAGCAGTGGGCTCTGTGCACGGGAAATGCTGAAACGTTCCCTCATTTCTGTGGCATCACCTCTGCCAGAATCCGTGTCCTGCCGTGGTTCCCGTCCTGTCCTCTCCTTGGTTTTCCTGCAGCCTCAACACCTTGGCTGTGCTGGTGGCTCCCCTGCAGAGGAATGGAATCTTGTCATCCCTTTCTGATCCCAGTCCTTGAGGAGGGAATTTGTTACTCCTTTTGGAGAGCTCTTGGGATGTTTAGTGAAGCGAGGAAAAAACAGAACTCGCTGTCAAACCGTATCTGATCTGCCAGGGTGAGCTAAAGTGGGGAGCTGCAGAACTTGTTGGGAAAGAGGGAAAAGGAGACAACATCCAGCTTCTCTTAGTTTTACTCTCGTGGTGCTGAGAGGAAGACAATTTTCCTACGTTCAGGTGTAATAAGCTCAGAAAAACGTAACTCTACCTGGATTTCTTGTAAGCGTCCAGCTGCAAAATGACATTTTTTACTGAGAAGTGGAAGAAATTAATTAAGGTGGCAGCAGTGAAGCATTTAAGCTCTGCTTTTCTGCATCTTCATGTTTCTATAAAGCAGGTTCCCACCAAACTGTCCCTCACACCTTCAGTCACCCAGCCCAGCCCGGGAGCAGCTCACAGATCCAAGGAGGTGCTGATCGCTCCCGAATCCGCCTGAAAATGAATGTTCCTAGCAGGCTGCTTCACCTAATCTGGCATGAAGCAGTAAAAATAGCAGCTGGGTGACAATACAGAATTGTCTGTGCTCCAGACAATGTCCCATTGTTTGTGACAAAACTGCTGGGAAAAGATGGCTCTCTGCATTCTTCCTGATGGCAGATTATACCTGCTCTCATAGAAAAAGCGAGTTTTGCTTATCTCACTCCAAAATGAGCTCTCGATAATGGAGGAGAATAAGGATTAATTCATCCAAAGGGTTGTCTTTTATGACTAAGCCCCTACTTGTCATGACTAACAAATTTGCTATTCAGGGCTAAAAGCTTGAAACAGAAGAGAAATAAAAGGGATAATTGGTAATCCACGGGAATAAATCCCATTATGTAATAATGTCTTATCACATGCTGCACATTGCTAACTCTTCCCCCATGGAATTGCTTTTAAGAAGGGTGTCAGAGGCTTTGGAGCCAGCCTGCTCCTCCCATCCACCTCAGGTAAGGAGTGAAGGAAAGGGAGATTTCCATCAAAATGCTGGAGCATTGTCCACCTTCATCTGAATTGTGTAGCTGAGGTTAATTGAATAAAACTCTGGTGGAAACCAGGATCAGGAGTTGCTGGAGCCTGGGCCATGTCTGCAACTTCCCAGAAGACATCAACGGTGTTTGGATTCTTCTTCAAGCAGGAGATTCTTGTAGGGAGAAAATGATGGAGGAGGAGGAGACTTCATGGTATTTTAGACTGTTTCAAATCATGTGAATGCAGGGAAATAAATGAGCCAGGAGGGAGAGTTGCAGGTGATTTTTAGCAAGTAAGGAAGGAGCTTTTTTAGGGCAGGAGGACGAGGACAGCACCCCTGATGAGGAGGAGCAGGCTCCAGACGCTGCTTTTCCCAGATGCTGATTCACCGGCTGCATCGTGACAAAACTTCTTGTAAATTGAGCAAGGTCAAAGTGCTGCCCAGAGGCACCATTGCTTCTGCTCGTCCTCCCAGGAATGAGACATGGAGTGATATTCCAGGAAGAAATATCCTTTAACCTGGTTACAGATCCGGCTTGTGCCAGAGGCAAAGGGGGAGGGTGCTGAGGGGGGATTTGTTGGAGCAAATCCAGAGGAAAACCACGAAGCTGATAGGGGAACTAGAGCACGTTCCCTATGGAGACAGGCTGGGAATGTTGGAGGAGAAGGTTGTGTGGAGAGCCCGTAGCAGGTTTCCAGTGTCTGGAAGAAGCTGGAGAGGGACTCTTCATGAGGAAGTGGAGTGATAGGGAAATTTAGTTTAGCTAGATGGAAAAAATCCTTCCCTGCGAGGGTGGGGAGGCCCTGCCACAGGGTGCCCAGAGCAGCCGTGGCTGCCCCTGGACCCCTGGCAGTGCCCAAGGCCAGGCTGGACGGGGCTGGGAGCAGCCTGGCACGGTGCAAGGTGTGGGACTGGCGGTACCGGGCGATCTTTAGGGTCGCTTCCCCCGCACCCCTCCCGATGCTGCGGGGGGAGGTCCCGGCGGCGGCCGCGCA
>VXAD01005927.1:136528-163196 GCA_013399195.1 Dicrurus megarhynchus | reverse complement strand
CCGCGGGCTCGGGCGCTGATGTCATGCCGGGGACTGGGCATGCTCGACTGGGGCGGCCGCCCGCGCCTCCGCCGCGCCCCTGCGGCAGCCGCCGGCACCGAAGTTATCCCGGGGCCGGGAGCCGCATCCCGGGAGCCGCAATCCCGGGATCCCCATCCCCGGCAGCGCCCCGCGGCCGCACGGCAGCCCCGCGGAGCGGCGGCGGGCAGCGCTGCGGGACGCGACCCGAGCTTGGGGCTTTTTTTTTCCGCGTTTAAAGCAATGAAATGAACCCAAATCGCCGCCAATCCGCAGCAGCCGCACGGCCGGGACGCGACCCGAGCTTGGGGCTTTTTTTTTCCGCGTTTAAAGCAATGAAATGAACCCAAATCGCCGCCAGCCCGCAGCAGCCGCACGGCCGGCCCTGCGCGCCGCCCGCGCTCTGCCGGGGCTCGGCTGCTCCAGAGGTTTGGTGGGAACAAAGGGTCGGGATGTGGCTGATCCCAGGGCTCAGCACAGCCCAGCATCTCCCCTCTCCCTCTCCCTTTCCCTCCCCCCCTCCCTCTCCCTCTCCCTCTCCCAGCGCGGGTCCCTCGGAGGGCAGCGCTCAGAGCCCCCGGTGCCGCTCTGGGTGGGGGTTCACGGGCACTGCTGGGGCCCGAACGCAGATTTTTGGTTTGGTGTCCAGCCAGCCGGGGCTGTGGGGCTTTAGTTCCCATTTGGTCACCCGTGGTTAAACCAATAACGTGCTCCATATGATGATCAAGAGACCCTAAAACTAATTGTCAGCACGGACAATTTGTTAAAATTCTTACCAAAACCTCGAGGTCATCAGAAACTTCCCTCCTGAAAGTTGCAGAACAGTTGCAAGGGGGAAAAAATTGGAAATTTTTTCGTGAATTACGACCATACACAGCTTGTTGTTGTTATTTTTTTTAATATTAAATGCCCTCTGTCCTGCCAAATGAATTGTCTTTCCCTGAAGGTTAAAGCTGTGGCACCCCCAGCAGCCTGTTAACAATAGAATAATCAAGTTGGTTATCAATCTTGGTCAGCGGCAGAGGGCTGGATTTGGCCAACAGATATTGGGAGGGAAAATGTATGTGTACCATTGGATGTTTAAGAAACCAGTGTCAGCACGTTCCCCTCCCCCCCAAATAAATAAACCCTCAGACATGTTAAAAGCAGATTAAAATACAGCTCCTGTAAATCCTTCAACAGTGCTGTGTTTTGAAGAGGAGTTCAAAATTCTCTTTTCCCACTCCTGATGTGTCTTTGTCCACTGTCGGGGAAAACAGTAGCTGGGATGCTTTGGGAAAGGCTCTTGCAGGCAAGAGATGATTCCTTTGGTGAGGGTAAAAAAAAGGAAAAAACAACAGCAACTGTTCATTTTCTATTATGGAAGTTAAAAAAAATAGAGAGAAGCAAGGAAAGTGCAAATATTTATTTACATGGATCTTTATTTTACGTGGATATTCACGTTGGCAGCTCATTTTGGGGTGTTATTTGCTGTCTTGAAAATTTGCTGTCTTGCCTTTCCCTTCCCTGAGGCAAAAATCGTTATTATTTAGGATTTTAATTGTCTCAGCTAATGCAATATGTCCTCAAATCCAGCTCCTGTTTCCCAAGGAGGAGCCATCAGCTGGAGTTCTGGGGGAATAGCTGTAGTTTGGTTGAGAGGAAGGGAACATAAAAACCTTCCCCTATTCTTTGTCCTCTTTATTTGCAGCCCTGAGCTCGCTGGGCTCTGGTGTAACTCGATCCCCAGTGGATCCCACTGCAGCAGGAGTGGGAAGTGCTGCTGGATTTTATTATTTTTATTATTTTTTATTCTTTTTATTATTATTTTATGGGTTTAGAGTGGCTGCTTTGCTCCAACAAATAACGCCTGGCAGGGGCAAGGAAGGAATCCTGATCCGTGGGAAGGCACCACCAGAGCAGACTTCCTTCTAGGAAAAGCAGGATTTCAGTCTTCAAAAGCTCTTAGGAGCAAAAATAAACCAGGACCAACCACTTTTTTTTTGTGTTTTGCTATAGCATTTGAAAACACTGCAATGCAGCTTTTATTTTTGATCCGTGGATTGGAAAGAGAAGGGTTCTGTTAAAATTTAAAACACCAAACACAACTATCAGCTTCCCCCCGGAGGAATTATGTCACCACATAAGAAAAACAGAAAAGAGAACTGATTTAAGGGAAACATCTATTTTTTCTTTTTTCTAACTAGTAAGTCTGAATAAATTTATTTCTTCCCAGTAAACACGGGGGAAAAGCTTTCCTCCTGAATTTCCCACTGTCATCTCCTGTTACACTTCCCTGGGGCCTTGGGCAAAAAAATTACAGATCGTGACTTGGTGTTTCTGGGAAGGAGCAGCAAGGAGGGAAAGTTTAACCACTTAGGCTGGGACTGGGGTTGTGTCCTGACTCTATTCCGACGGGATAAACCCCTGGGAGTCGGGATTTGTTTGGGTTTGTGTTTATCTGGTGTCTCCCGTCCATCTCCAGGCGCGTGGAGGGTGAGAACGTCTTACCTTGGCTCTTCCTTTGCTTAAATCAGACAGAAGCCTCCGTGCTTCCGTTCTGCAAGAAAGTTTAAAACACAGGAAGCCTTTTGGGTGCATCTCCCCACTCAGCAGGGCAGGAAAAGGGGATGGGGGATGAATCCAGGGCTTTATTCTGCGCTCGGCTGCCCAGGAGTCTCCCCAGGCTGCA
Source organism: Dicrurus megarhynchus (assembly GCA_013399195.1). Classification (NCBI taxonomy): domain Eukaryota; kingdom Metazoa; phylum Chordata; class Aves; order Passeriformes; family Dicruridae; genus Dicrurus; species Dicrurus megarhynchus. Next base: position 160,507 of record VXAD01005927.1, on the reverse strand, counting down.
GCTTCATTTTCTCTCCCTGCTCCTCTGCAGCCTCAAGGTGACTCTCTGATTGATTGTGTTGGCTGACATACCTAAAAATGCATTTTTCTAGCTGGCTTCCTGCTCGGGGGGGAGCGTGGAGCTCTTTGCTGGGCTGGCCAAGGGAGGCAGCTCCCGGTGTGTGCTCGTGTCCCGTTCCTCCGGGTGCTTTTATTCCTGAGCACCTGGGAAGGGAGGATGCACAGAGCCTCAGCACCTGCTGGGATGCTCGCTGGTTTAGGTTGGTGGCAGAGAATCCTGCCAGCCAGGCCTGGTGTGAAATATTTAGGAATTTACTTGTGGAGGGGGTGTTGTTTTCACCCCTTTTTTTTTGTCTGGAGCAGCCGCTTCCCTTGAGCGCGGGGCTGATCCCAGGCTGGTTGCTCAGGAAAACATCTCCTGTTCGGAAGCTGAACATCCAAAAGGCAGCTCGGGAACCTCATGTTGTTCCCAGGAAGGGATAAAAGGCTCTTCATTGTGGCTGTCAGCTGCCTTTGGCGCTGCAGCGGGAGGGATTTGTAAAGCCCGGCTTAGCAGGAGCTGCTGAGCTCTGCAGTCCCCGCGCGCTCCCCGTGTCAGGCTCAGGCAGAGCCTCCCCCTTCCCCTCTCTGCCCATCCCGGGGGGGCTCCAGCCCCTGGGAGATCCAGGAGACCTCCGGGATCAGTGGGAGGATGCCCCAGGATCGGGCTTTACTCCCACGGGGGAGATTCTGTGCAATATTCCACTTCAATAGCAATGTGCCTCCAGGCAAGCAGCACCATCCCCGATGCCCTGGTCTGCAGTGTCCTAATCCATGGCAGGAATTCCCGGGCAGGGCTGAGAGTTGGATCATCCTTGGGGGTCCCTTCCAGCTCGGAATATTCTGTGAGAGAAAGGAAAACAAGGATTGGTGGCTGATTCCTTTCTGAGCAGCGCTGTGGTTTTGTTTCCTTTTTTTAAAATTTTTTTGATGCTTTGTGCTATCAGTACTTTTTGGGATGTCTTGTGGAGAGACTCTCACTTATTTTCATCCCTAAAATATTTGGTTGTGTTCTGTCTTTTATTCCATGTATACCAGTGAAGTCAGCAGAGTTTGTGCTAGTGAAGAGCGCGTTCCAAAATCCCTCCTGTGCAGAGATCTCTGAGTGCTGTTAAACACTTGTCACTCTGTGGGTAAAACAGATTTAAAAAAATAAATAAATAAATCCTCGGGATAACAGGTAAATGGCTAGTTTAAAAAAAAAAAAAAAATTAAAAAACTGCCCTGTGCTGCTGGGATTTGTTTTTTTTTTGTGGTGCAGCTTTTCCCAAAAGCCAAGCGTCCATCTCTTCCCCTGAACACACATCCCCTGTGCCTGTGGAGGGTTTGTTCCTCGTGTGCCTATAAATAAATGACTTGTGCAGAAATCCTTCTGGATGTGAGATGTGAGGCTGTGCCTTCTGCCACGGTGGATTGTGGGGTGCAGACCCCGTGCTCTGGGGAGCTGCTCCTCGCTTTGTCTCCTGGCATCTCCGGTATTTTCCAGCTCCTCTTTCCCGGTGAGGACCGAGCGAGTTTTGGCCGAGAGCTTCTGAGAAGGACTTTTGGGATACAAATACCTGGCTGAGCATGGGATTCCTGGGGACCTGGTGTCTGCAGAGAGCTGATAAACGCTTTTGTGGGGGCTGTTTGTGTCAGAAGTGTCCCCACCCTTCCTGCACACCCCAGGATTTTGCTGCAGCCTGGAATAACATCTGGAGCCTTTTCCCATTCCACGGAGGAGCTGAGCTACGCTGCGCTGTGCTCATCCCCTGTGGCTCTGGTGCTTTCAGGTCAGACTATTTCCAGAGCTCAGGACTGGCAGATCTGGCTCTGGCTTTGTGCTTTGGGCTCTGCAGGTACCTCAGGAAGAAGCAGAAGCCTGTGGATCACGTTGCTGCTCATTTAGGAAAGAGCAAACACAGGGTGATCCCACTGGGTCTGGATGCATTTTCTGTTCCCTGCAGAAGAAACAATTTCATTTCCTGAAGAGCTGGTGTGGCCATTCAGGGAGCTCCTCTGGTGCTTGGTATTTAAAGATATTTAAAGAGTGGTTGTTTTTTTTTTTTAAGGCGGTTCCTGTGCTCCACACTCGTTTTCAGGAGCTTGTGTGGAAGATGAGCATCAGGGGCCTGATGAGATGAGTGAGGAGGGGCTTGGTTCTGTTTTTGCAGTGTCTTGGGACAGAATGGAACTGTTCTGGAGCTGATTATCAACAAGCACATTTATTTCTTGTGGCAGTGAGACTCCCAGAAAGCGCTGAAGCAAATGTGCAATATTACCCTGCCATAACATCAGTGGAAAAAATCAGTTTTGATAAGGATTTCTCCAAATATTCTCCTTTTTCAGTGTGCCTTTGTCTAATCCCAGGACCACAGGTTATTGGGATGAGTGGCAGCCAGTTCAGCTCCTGGGATTCTGTTGGAATGGACCCAATTTTGTGAGGTGTTCCCAAGACAGGGGTACTTCCCTTCCCAAAAATGTTCAAAGCAAAATCCTTGGCTGCCTGGCCCATTCTTGCCAGGTTTAATCCACTTCTGTGGGGACAGAGAGGTTTGGGGGGGGGTTTTGTTTGATTCTCCTCTGAATCCTCAGCTGTTTTCCCTCTGGAATGGACATTCCTGCTTTTCCAGGCTTATCTGTACGTGCTGAGCTGGGGGCAGATGATCCAGCACGGATCAATGTGTGTTTTATGGGTGAAGCTGCCCTTGTGTTTGCTTTTCTGTTTTCTAAAAGAGTGGTGAGAACTCAGGTGTGAAAATGGCTTCTGTTTATTGATGGTGCTGTTAGAAAGATGATTTGCTCAAAATAAACAGCATATTTCCTCACCCAGGCAATTTCCCTTTTGTGTTTTCTCGGGGCATCTTTTTTTCTCCTTTCCCAATCCCCTCTGGGCATCCTTCTCCAAACCTATCCTGTCAAAAATATGGATTCCTACTTAAACCTTCGAAACTTAAAAACACAGCTGATGGATTTCAACAAGGCAAATTGTCAAACCACAGGAAAATGGAGTTTCAAGCCCTTCTGTGTTGTCTTTTCCCCTCTGGTACCTCCTGCTGGATGCCTTTTTTTTTGGGACCAGAAGGTTTAAACACTGAGCATCATTCCCGCCTGTCCCAGTCCTTTTCCTCCCCCTGGGATGCACCAGTCAACTGCTGGGGGCTCAGATTTGTTTTGGTAAGTGTTTGTTGAGGCTGCTGCAGGGAGATTTGGGGTTGTTTGGGGCAGCCTGGAGAGGATTTTTCCCGGTGCTCCCTGCCCCGAGCGCGCGGGGGAAGCTCCCGGGGGGTGATGTGTGCTCACAGCTCCCTGCCTTGGCTCAGGGCTTCCAGCTGTGCCACGGGAATAAAAGAGGCAAAATTAGGGATGCAGTGCCACTTGTGAGCCTTTGATATTGATCTGCTTTTCTCTGGGGGAGTTTCTGTGGGGAAAACAGGCTTGGGAGGGAAGATGATTTCATTTGGTTTTCGCTTGGCTGCTGCCAGCCTCGGTGTTATCCTGGGTGTCCTTCCTGTTGCCATGAAAATGACTCGCTTGGGGTTTGTTTTCTTCCAAAATTCCTTGCTCTGTGCTGCCTGAGGTGTCTCCAGGTACTGCCACATGTTTCTACAAACCCCACATTTCCACCTCAGCTCCCCTGGCTTGGGGCTGTCTGGCTGCTGAGGCGTTTCGGGTTAAATTCTGGCTGGTTTAGTCAAATGCAAAAGCCTGTTTGGAATTCAGTGTGAATCTTTTCCTCAAAAGATCCCTTCTAGACAGGGGGATTTGCTTGTGGCTTGTTTTATTTTTCTCAACATTTTTCTTGACATCTACAGCCTGTTTTTGTTGGGTTCTTCGAGCTTGACATGTTTTATCTTAAAGTCACCCATAGTTACCTCCCAAATACTCTCAGGCTCTTTATTTTCCCCCTTTTGCTTGATTTGGTGTTGCTGCAACCTTTTAAAATCCAGGTGTGCAGGCAGAGAAGTGGTTTGGAGTTGCTCAGTAATTGTTTTGCACTTTGGATTTGGCTGAGACGTTGCCAATGTTTGTTTTTCCAGCTCCCCTGGAAGGTACACGTGGGATAATGGTGCTTGTTTGTGATGGCTCTGTGCACTTAATTCAGTTTTATTGGATTTGGAGTGTGAAAACATTGCATATTTAAATAATCCCAGCAAAACAAAGCAAACAGAGCAGCAAAAATTTACCTCAAAATATCCAAAACGGGATCCTTCACGGCCTTAAAGGTGTGGGGTCACAGGCGTGGGATTGCTGGTGGATTCCTGGTTTTATTCATCCATTTCTATAGATTCATGGCCTCTTTGGTTCTCGGCTTTTTATGGGAAGTGCTTGTGATTGCCATCAGATTCCCATTAAAATATCAATAATTGGTCACAGGACAGCTTCAGAAAATGCCAATTTCCCAGCTCATTGACACCAGGAATGTGGGATTTTTTTTTCCCCCCGTGAGAAATGAATATCCAGAGACAAAACCTTCAATATTTAATAGTAGTCTTTGCTAAAAGTGATTCATTTTTTCAGTGCCTCTCTCTCTCTCTGCTGAGAGAATTCCTTTCTCACTACCTGGTTGTGATGATGGACAGGAGATGCTCTTGGACGGTGTAAAAATCTCTCTCCTGGCTCAGGGAATGGAGTGAACCTTGAAAAACTGGGGTGGTTTTGAAGCTGCTGTAGAACATTTCTCTTCCACGAGGAGGATTTGATACCAAAACCACTTTTTGTTACACGTTCAATGGCCCCAGAGGCCTCCAACACCTTTTTGCAGGACAAAATATTCCCCAATTTGCTGAGATCCTGTTGCTATGGCAGCATTTTCCAGTCAGCAAAAGATGCTGTGGCAGCTCCTGAGCTGAAGACCTCTCCTTCTGAGGGGTGAAAGTTGAATTTCAAAGTCACACTGATCCCCAGGAATCATCCTGGCTGCTGAATTATTCCTCCACTTAGCAAAGGCTGAGCAGGAGAGCGTTCCCTGGATTGGGGTAACTGGGTTAGGGAGTATTTTTAGCTGAGCTGTTACCAGAAGTCGGGTTTTTCTGCAGCTGTAATCCCTTTTCTGCCTGCACAGCCCTCCTGCGCTGCTCCAAGCTCTGTATTTAGGCCAGCAGGGAGATGGGGGCAATGCTGCAACTTCTCACAGGGCTTGGAGATCTCCCCTGGTTCACTGGGTAAGGAGCTGTGCCAAAAATCCTCTAAGGAAAGTCACCTGGATTTTTGTTAATGCACCCCCCTGTCACATCCATCCTCTGCCTCTCTCTCCCTTTACATCTCCTTTTATTTTACATTTCAATTCTCCCTCTCTCCTTTATTATTTCTCCCCTCCCTCTCCCCTTTTATCTTGCATTCTGCTTGGTTTTCTCCTCTCAGGACCTCTCCCTATGCTTTTTGTGTTTTCTGCCTGCTTTCTGGCTCGCCCATAAATACCCAGTGGAAAACTGCTGTCGCTTGGCTTGATTATTTCTCACTTTATGGCATCTCTCACAATTTAACTTCAAAGCAAAACACTTCAGTGCTGCAAACAAATCTCAAAAGCAGAGTTAATCTCACTGCACGGGAACACGTGGGGGAACATTTTCCTGGAGAAAAGTGTTGGCTTGTGTTGGTGATAGAGGATTTATTCTCTCCGTGGCTTGCTTTGTGTGCAGCCTGGATTTTCTGAGTATTGTGGAGTAAACTCAGCCATAAACTTCAAACAAAAATGTTGCCAGCATAAAAAACTTATTTGTGTGCCTTGTGTGGTGCTGGAGCTGCGGGGCTGTGCAGGAGGAAGGTGGGAATGCTGCGAGGAGCTGGGGGAAAATGGGAGCCCCTGGGGTGGTTTTGTGGCTGGGTGAGTGTGCCAGAACGGGTCAGAGTGAATCACTAAATACAGGATTGGTGTTTTCCTTAAAATGAACCATTCTTTGTTATGTTCTGTGGTAAATCCATGTGCTGTTTCACCAAAAGGAGTGCTAGAGAAATCTAGAATTGTTCCTGGTGCTGCTGTTAATCCGTTATCCTCAGCAGAGCTTGGGTTTGGGCTGTTTGGGATGCAAACTTTGTATGGAACTGAAGAAACATGGATTTGACTTCCCAGTGACCTCAAGCACCAGCTCCCCGTTTGTGCAGTGGAAATACTCCTTGCTTTTCTCTGATCTGCTGTAGGTTTGGAGGTTTAAATTCCAGGTATTTCCGATTTTTGGGACTGTGGGAGCTGCCTGTGCAGTCATTTGGGGTTCTCTGCAAGGTGAGAGCCCGAAAGCTGCAGCAGCCGTGGTGCTGCTGGTGGAGCTGGGAATTCAGAGCAAATTATCCTGTCCTGGAGTGCTGGAGGGAGGCACCTGCAGTGCTTGGGACCCGGAGCCCATTGTCAGTGAGTTGGGTTTTGTTTTGTTGGGTTTTTTCCCCTTAAAACAGTGCCAAATGCTGAGGGGGGCTGGAGGCTGAAGTCCTGCAGAACAGCCTGTGGCCTATCAGGAAGAGCAAGTGCTTATGTTAATCAAAAAAAAAAAGATTATTAAATCACCCTGTTAATGATGATTTGCACCTCCTTATCCCCTGCTAGTCGCCAGCCCAGTGTCATGCAGGTTTGGCTTTGTTTCTGCTGCAGAAAAATCAGAATATGAGGCAGGGTTTACGTAGGAGCCAGCAGGTGCTGTGTTTTCGGGGCTGTCATTTCACAGGTGATGGTGCTTCCCTCCTCTTCCCTGTCCTGGCGTGGCAGGAAGCAGCAGCAGAGCTTTCCCTCGTGGCTGGAAGAGTTTAACAGGATCAGAACCTCGTGGGCTGCTCCGGGAGAAGCGCTCAGGGAGCCCAGCAGTGCTGCTGAAGCTGCTGATGGAATTACTGCCAGGTAATTCCAGCCTGTCTGGGGATAATTTAGCAGAAAGTGGGGCTGTAGGAGGTGAGCTCTCTGCAGGCTCTAATGCATTTCTTGCTGCAGGGAGAGCGCAGGAAGGGTCGTGAGCCAGAAAATGTATTTTTGCTCATAAAAAGCCCCCCAAAAAATGACCAAAGGAAGTCCAAGCAGCGCAGTTCAAAAAGGAAACTCTGCAGCTCTTTGTGCTTACGGAGTTCCCAGGAGGGGGGTGTGTTGTGTGTGTGTTTTACCAGCTCAGAAATACCCCTTTTATTCACATTCCTGCTGGGTTTGGGCTGCAGTAACACCCCCAGCACCCTCTGCCAGCTGTCCAGGGAAGCACAATGTGTGTCACCACCCGTGCCTCAGGGTGGCACAAGCTGGTAGAGATGCTCTTCCCACCAAATGCAGAGCCAGCTGCAATCCCCCTTAAATTTTGATTTAAACAAATCTGAATTTCTTGATGCTTGACTTTATTTATCAGCGGTGGATTAATTTACCAAATTATTAAACGTTCTGTTTTCCTCCTGCTAGCCGGTGCAGAAATGGAGGGAAGCAGCAATTCTGGTTTGTAAGGTTTTTGTGATGGATTTTTGGTCTCTGCTTGTCTAATTACCTGATACAATTTTATTAACGGGGATGGGATTGCTGAGTATCACCAGACCAAGCACTGCAGTCATCATGGCCCTGCTCCCACAAATGTAAATGTTTTCCAAACAGCATTGGGGTCTCTGCTTAGCAATTTCCTATTTAAGCTTTCCTAGACCCTGCTACATCAGGGAAAGAATCCTTATTTTTTAAAAAATATTATTAAAATGGGTCATTTTTATATCATTACCTGCTCCCCAACTGCTTGTGCTTGAGGGGGATTGGAGGCTTGGGGCCAAAATGGTGAGATTTGGACATTTTGAGTAAAACTCAGAGTTCTGCTTTTTGGATTTTCTCCAGATAATGAGGGATAGAAGGAAACCAGTGCAACAGGCAAGAAGCAGAAGCTGTTTAGAAGGTGATGGGTGGGAATGAGCAGGTTCCTCTTTCCCAGGGGCTGTGGATGAGAGGAACTGGAGCTCTGAGGACTGGGGTCGTGCCTGGCCCAAAGGGGAGCTGTGTCCTCTGTCTTCCATCCCACCCCTCCGACACTGGGGGTGGGGAAGGAGGGGAAGAAACCGGGCAAAGAGATGAGAATTGGATGGTAAAAGAAACCAGTGGAATGCTGTTAGAGGGAAAAGAGCTCTGTGATTTTGTAGGGGGGCTCAAACTCTGTGAGAAACTCCGACATTCCTGTGCATTCCTTCCTGGAAGAGCTCATCTTCCTCTGTGCTCTTATTAGATGAGGTTTCAGCAGGTGTTTCAGGTGTGGCATGGGGTTTTAGGAGGTATTTCATCTGTGGCATGGGGTTTTAGGAGATATTTCAGGTGTGGCACAGGATTTTAGGAGATATTTCAGCTGTGGCATGGGGTTTCAGGAGATATTTCAGCTGTGGCACGGGGTTTCAGCAGGTGTTCAGCTGTAGCATGGGGTTTTAGGAGATATTTCAGGTGTGGCACAGGATTTTAGGAGATATTTCAGCTGTGGCATGGCCCTGGCAGGGCTGGCTGTGCCCCGGTGCCCCAGCGCAGTGAGAGGCGCGGGGTGCCCAGGCCGGCTGCGAATGCCCCAGGATCCCTCTGCTCCATCCCTGCTGGAAGAGCTTTGCTGCCAGGAGCAGCTGCTCTGCAGGGTAATTGCTGTGCCCGTGGAGGCTCTGCCACCCTCCCATCACGGCTGTTCCTGCAGTCCTTGGGATGCAGAGCCGAGTTTTCCCAAGGGATGCAGGTCAAGGCTACAAACCAGGTGATGCTGGGGCAGCTGCACATCAAATCTGTCTGTAGACACCATCATGCCCAGCACTGTGCTGCCTGCTGCCCTTCCAGCCCTTTGGACTATCCCTTTTCCATGGAAAAGGTGCAGGGAAGCGCAGAACTCGTGGTCCTGTCGTTCTCCTTCTGTGATCCTCTGCCGTGTTTTCGGTTCGTGGGGTTTTAGTTGGGTCGGAGGCTGGAGCAGGGCAGGGAGAAAGTTTCTGTTCCATCCCAGGCTTTTGTAATCCTGCAGCAGCAGCAGATCCGTGAACATTCCAGCTTCCAGTGCTGCTGGCATTTAGCTCCTGGGTTTGCAAGCGAGGAAGGGAATTTAAGTTGTTGTCGCCGGTCTCCAGTGGATCAGGAGCACGCCCGACCGGCAGGGAACCAAGGGATTATTCCCTGAGCTCTGGGGTGGGGTTGCTCTGCTAAACTGTGGGTGCTGGAATCTTCCTCTCTCCTGGAGTTGGGAATACTCGAGATTTGCAGTTCTGGAGGGCAGAGGAGAGTGATCTGCCTGCAGTGGTGCTGCTGCTGGCGGCGATGGGATGAGAGCAGAGCTCTCTGGCGAGGGACCGTGTCCTTGTCCTGATGTCCTGAGGTGTTCTGGCCCCTCACAGGCGGAGGTTTGGGGGGCAGGGATGTGCCTGGGGGCTCCCTGCTGTCGTGATCGAGACCCTCCAGGAATTCCTCCCGCAGGATTCAGCCACACAATAAATTAGGCTCTGGGTTAATCCCTGAACCGCTGCACCTCAGAGCAAATGGGACAGCGTGAGTTCGGGAATTGCTCTCTCTGCAGGGAGGTGCAAGGATCCACCTTGTCTCCTGTTCCCTGATCCCTCTCCATCCTGGCTCTTGCTGACAGGGAAGCTGCTCCAGGGGCCAGCGCTGGAGCCGCTGTGACCTCCCGTGCCCCGGGCTGGATTTGACTCCACGCTCGGGATCCCATTACAAATCTCCTGAGCCGCCCCGTGGCCCCATAAATCTGCCAGTGATAGGTTTAACAAAGCAGAGATTAACGCAGCACTGCCACGGCACGGCTGGGGAGGAGTTCTGGCTTCTGGAGGTGCAGCCGAAGGTCCTCGGGGCTTTCACCAAAACTGCTTTGTTTGGAAACTTCCACCTGTTCCGCTTTGTTTTGGAAAATCCTAAACCCTGCTCCAGCCGGGAGTTGTCCCCAGCCCTGAGGTGGCCTTGTCTGACCCCTCTTCCACTGCTGCTCCAGGAGCTGCCTGAGGATGGGTTTTGTTTTCTGGCGGTGAAATTTTGGCTTTGTTCGAAGAAAATCGTGAAGTTCTAATTGAATAGCAGTAAAACCCCGGTAGTTTAAAATCGGCTTCGAAGTGTTGAATTTTTACGAAATAGACGGTCGTGGAATCATGGAATTTAGGTTGGAAAAGACCTTTAAGATGCTTGAGTCCAGCCTTTCCCCAGCACTGCCAAGGCCACCACTGACCCATGTCCCCAAGTGCCACATCCACATGGATTTTAAATCCCTCCAGGGATGGGGACTCCACTGCTTTCCTGATCTCTTGGTCACCTTTTCTGAGAAGAAACTTTCCCTAATATCCACTGTTCTCTTTCCATTCTCAGCTGCCCCTAAAATCACAAGACCTTTAGTTAGAGGGGTTTCAGGCCTCATGAATTATGGCACCTTTTTTCTTCTTTTCTTCTACAAATAATATTTTTCTGCCTTTTCTCTCTAAACTGTTAATTAAACAAAAGAAATTACCAGATTCTCTTCTCCCACTGCTGTAAGGAAGTAGTCTAGGTTAGCTGAAATGCTGGAGCCTGGTGAAAACTGGAGAAAATTTGGATAATTTTGAGTCTGGCAGTGACTTGGTTGCACCAGTGCGAGTCAATAATAACGAGAGAGCTGCCACTCTGAGTATTGCTGTGTCAGAACTACGCAAAAACGCTGCTCAGGAGGATTTTTTAATAGCTGCCTTTGTTTTGGGAGATCTTTGTACTTCCAGTTCCTTTCTGGAAGAGTTTTCCAGGTCGTGCACCAAGGTGGAAGAACAGCTTTAAAATAATCCCCAAGGTCTGATTTCCTGAATTGCAGAGCTACACCAAAATAAAATGATGCTTTCTGGGGGGGGGGGAGATTTGTTGCAAGGAGTTAAAAGTTCTTTCTGCTGGCCCTGGGAGCTGAAAGTGGATCCCTGGCCACGAGCCAAACTCCATCAGCTCCACAGAAATATTCATCAGGGAAATCAATAATTAAGCCCCCTCTGCAAAAGTAATGCTGGGTTTGACTCCAGTTGCTCTGCAGTGCCTGTTCACCCAGGGGTGCTTGGTTTTGTTTATTTTCCAAATGAATTTTAGGAATGTTACCAAGATTTGAGGATTTGGGGGTTTGTTTTTTTTTGATGCTTCGGTTTGACTCTGTAGTGTATTCAGGTTATTCTGAATAAATTTCTCTATTCTTTTTTCACCCAGGGGTTCTGAATTTTCACCCACTGGGTGATTTGCTGCTGTTCCAATGTTTTTGTAGGGCAAGCTGGCACAGAACATGGATGGGGATGGCAGCATCATTTCCTCAGTCAGCACAGCTGAATTTTGCTGGTTTTCTAACATGCTTTTATTTTCCCCATTTGTTTTCAACCATGTTTTCAATTCTCAGTAGAGATAAATGGCTTCAGGAGAATGGGATGGATCCTGTTGATTTCTTGGGCTTCATCACCAAAACAGCAACAACCTCGTAGCTGCAGCATCCCTGTGACTCGTGGGGAGAAGAACTCCTTCAATCTGAAAAGTTCTCTGTAATTCCAGGGGGAATTTGCAGGGCCAGCCATTTCTCCAGTTGGGAATGGAGACAGCACTCGGCAAACGTGGCCTCTCTGTTTTCAAAGGGAGGGAAAGCTTTAATTCCTGCTCTGTAGGCTGGAGGGAAGGAATGTTTTGTTCCACCTTCTGAGGGAGAAGCTCCGTGCTGGGCGGGACGTGCCTCGACTCAGCAATCCCAGTGCCACCCGTGAGGGTTTGCTTTGAAAAGGTTCTGTCTTCCAGGCCTGCAATTACCCATCTTTCATTTACAAACCCTCTCCTCCAAGGGCACTCGGGGTGCCCACAGCTATCTGGGAAATAATTCCCCGTTAATTAAGCTCCCGCACGTCGCGTGGCTCCGTTACCTGTGCTGGCAGAGGCGCCGTGTGAGGGGCCATAAATCCCCTCTGAGATCATCCCAATAAAACTGCCCAGCCCCAGCAGGGAGCCAGGGTGACGGTGACAGGGATTCAGCATGGCCAGGCTTTGCCAAGGGGCGCAGAGCTGGGGGATTTGGCACTTTGGTTTGTGGGGTTTCCCCGAGGGGTTGCATGGCTCAGGGGGTAAAGGGGGTGCTTTTATTTCACCAGGTGTGGGGGGGAAAAGCCCTCCTGCTCCCTTCCCAAACCCCCTGGCACCACGGGCAGCGTGGGCACAGGGACCTTGTGACCTGCAGCCCCACTTGGGTGGCTGCTCCTTAGAGCCCCGTGAAGTCCCTCAGCTGGAAAAAGAGTCAGGAAGGAATTTTGGGAGAGGGATGGGGCTGTGCTGGTGGAGTGTGGGGCATGGCCAGACAAGCACAGGGAGCAGCTTAGAGCTGGGGTTTCTGTCCCTTCATCCCGTGTCGGTTCCTCCTCAAATCACCCCCATCTCTCCCTTTTCTTGCCTGGTCATCCTCTAATCTTGTGTAATCCTGAAATGGGTCAGAGCATCCCAGACTGCTTTGGGGTTGAAGGGACCTTAAAGCCCATCCCATCCCACCCCTGCCATGGGCAGGGACACCTCCCACTGTCCCAGGTTGCTCCCATCCAGCCTGGTCTTGGGCACTTCCAGGGATCCAGGGGCAGCCACAGCTTCTCTGGGAGGCTTTTCAGGGTCCCCCTCCTGCCTCTGTGGTTTTGTGCTCCTGTGTGTGACCTGTGAGAATCTCTAATTTTGGGGGGTGGTTTCAGGCTAAAATCCCTCATCATACTCAAATGCCTCCTCCCAGCCCCCCAAATTCAAAGAAATCCAGGATTTTGTTGTCTGCCTGCTTCCTTTCTGTGGAAGCACTTGGGAATTCTGTTCTGAGCCATCTCACCTTGCCCATGGTTTTTTTAAGGGTTTTTTTGGGGGGGGGGGATGGGTCTGGGAGTGGATTCAGATGCCTGAAGGTGAGGTGTCATCTCCCTTCACATCACAACCTGCACACCCAGGGCTGGAGTCCACCCTGAGGATCACAGGGGATTAATCCTGGAATTCCATTAGGGCCTCTCACCCTTAGCAGGCAGCTCCGAGCTCTCCTCATTTCCTCTCTCTGGGGAATTTGGGGGAGTTGAGGTTTATTTATTTATTTTATTAAACCAGGAAATGTATTTGGTTATGTTTAATTTCTTCAATTGAGACTGCATTAGCTCTGGTGACAGCGCTGCTCTGGGGGTAAATTTGGCATTTATGGTGAAGATCCTTTCTGTGCTTGTGAAATCCTCTTTTTTCTGGGTTTTTTTTTTTTTTTTTAATGCCTTTTAACTCAATAGGAAACTAAAGAAGTGCAATACTAATTGTCAATATGTCTGAATAGAATTCCTGGTGCTATCCAGGGGCCAGAGCAGAATCTCTCTGGCTGTCAATACAGCTCCAGCCGGAATTGTGTGGGTGGATCACAGCACTTATCCCAGCCATTATGCAGCAGTGGCACAAGTTAATGGAACAGATTGTCAGGGGGACTGTGGGAAGGAAGGGAGATGTGATTTATGGATGGGAGATAATAACCTGCATGTAATGAGAAAGTTTGGGAAATAATACACGGAGGTGCACAGACGAAACGCTTGGCATCGCTCAGAAAATAACATTTCATTTCTGGCTGCTTACTGCTTCCTTGAATTGCCTCCTGATTTTGGTGTTTAATGCAGGATGAGTTACATTTGGAAAAAAAAAAAAAAGAAAGCGGTTATGTCGCTTCTGAAGGTGAGAACAGGGAGAAAAGGGCTGCTGGGAACACGCTGAAAATCGGGATATTCGTGGTTGCTCACCCTCCCTTCTTTTTTGGGGCAAACCCTTTGGATCTGGAGGGTGTTGCCTCTGTGTTATCTCGGAGGAAAACCTCTCAGAAATTAGGAGATCGTAACAACAACACAAAAAACCCCCAAAATCCAAAAAAACCCCAAAACAAAACCAAACCAAACAAACAGCAAAACCCCCACCCCAAAACATAAAAACCTGGGGCTGTGTGGATGTGGCAGTGAGGAGCTGGTGGCACAGCAGGAAGGCTCAGGAAGCTGGAGTGGGGTGGAAGAGCCCAACATCTCTCCAACATCAGAGACCCAGCTGGGAACTCCTGGACCAAAGAATGAGATCGGTGTGAATTTGGAGCACAAAAACCCTCCCCAAAACCCCACAGCCGCTCCCATTCCGTGCACTCAGCGAAGATGTTCTGTGATCCCCCACATTCCTTTGTTTCCTTCAGATGTTTCCAGCCTTTCAGCTTCCCAAACAAAACTCCTGAGGAGGAAACCTGACCTGTGGAGCACTTTTAGGAGTTGCTGCTTTGCGCTTGGAGCTTTTCAGCCCGGGCAGATAAATCCCACTCGCAGGCAGGGCCTGTTCCAGCTGTGTGGAGCACAGTTTTTATGGAATTACTCCCTTTTGAGGCTCTCTGACATTCCAGGCATGGAATGCTCCGTGGAAGGGCTGGATTGATGGCACCAGAGCCGTGTCTGCCTTGGTGGGATGAGGCCCTGACAGCTCTCTGAGCCTGAAGGGAATAAATGGGATAAGTGGATATTTGAGGTTGTGGGGTTTTTTGGCTTTGTTACCTGGAGCTTGGGATGAGCAAAATGGGGGTAAGGAGGTAAAATTCCATTTGGGAAATGGTTCTGGAATACTGATAGCAGGGCAGGGCAGCCCTGCTCGTGCTGGGAGTGCAGAGCTTTGGCCGCCTGGGAGCATCCCAGTGTGGGAAGCTGTGAGGAGATGGGAGTTTGGGGTGGGTGCTGGCTGGTCCCTCCACTTTCCTGGGAGTGGTGGAAATCTGGGATCGGGAGTCACCTCTCCAGCCTTGTGTCTTACAAGGGGCTGCGTGGGTGGCCCCAAACCCAGGAATTACCCACTAAACCACTCGGAAATTTCCCTCTCATCCTGGAACTGCCAAACCCCGGGACGGAACAGCAGCACACGCTGCAGGCAAACCCCTCCCTGCCCCCTTTTCCCCCCGAGCTGGAGGAGCAGGCGAGTGGAAGCTCCTGATCTGCTCTCTCCAAGGGGAATCAAAGCACGACAAGAATGGTTAATTGAGCAGAGCTGCTGCCAGGGGCAGCGGTGGCCGCTCCCTCGGCTGAGCACGGCACCGGGTACCGGCCGCATCCCCGGCTTTGAGATGGGAGAAGGCTTGGAAAAGGGGGAACACCGGGAGCTGCGATGGGAGAGGAGAAGGATGTCGCTTCGGATGGAGGATTCGTGTTTTCAGTGCAAATGTGGCGCTCGGGGTGGAGCAGAGCTCTGTCTGGAGGGTTGCTTGGCCTTGGAAGTGTCACAGGAGCCTGGTTTTGGGGGTGTGTGGCTTGTAAGCGATGAGGGTCGTGGCAAAGAGGGAGCGGGGTTTTCCGGGAGCGCCGCGCCGTGTATCCCTGTGGGAATGCCGGTCCTGGTGTCACTTGGGAATCGGGGAGCTGGGGGTGGCCCCTGCCCCCTCGGAATGCCATTGTGGGGCACCTCCCGCGCAGCTTCGGGTGATCTGTTGGTGCTGAGGATGAAAATCACGACAGTTTCTGAATAAAATACAAATTCAGGTGACACGGCTGCGATGGGCGGCCTGCTTTGGGTCCAAGCCGTGCTTTTGGTGACACCTTTGCATGTTTAGCATAGAAACGGAACCAGGAGAGCGCTGGGACTGTACTGGGGCCGTTCTGGGTCACCTGGGGCTCAGCAGAACTCGGGACCTGCGAACTTCAGCTCCTCTCAGCTCTGGGCTTTTCTCCCAGCACAGCTGTCAGTGCTTTGTAGGCATGAACTGCAGAGCTTTTGCAAGTATTTCCAGGGTTATTGCCCCAGTATTTACAGCATTGTTCCCTCAATATTTATGTTGTTTTTCCCTTGATATTTACAGAATTATTATCCCCCAATATTTACAGGGCTATTCCCCCAGTGTTTACAGGATTATTCCCCCAATACTTACGGAGTTATTCCCCCAATAGTTACATAACTATTCCCCAGATATTTACAGGGTTATCCCCAAATATTTACAGGTTTTTCCCCCAATATTTACATGTTTTTCCTCCCGATATTTACATGGCTATTCCCCCAATATTTACAGGGCTATTCCCCTGATATTTACAGGATTATTCCTCCAATATTTACAGGATTATTGCCCCGATACTTAGAGGATTATTCCCCCAATAGTTACATAACTATTCCCCAAATATTTACAGGGTTATCCCCAAATATTTACAGGTTTTTCCCCCAATATTTACATGTTTTTCCTCCCGNCTATTCCCCCAATATTTACAGGGCTATTCCCCTGAAATTTACAGGATTATTCCCCCAATAAATATGGCTGTTCTCCCAATATTTACATGGCTATTGCCCTGATATTTACAGGATGATTCCCCCAATATTTACAGGATTATTGCCCTGATATTTACAAGGTTATTCCCCAATATTTACAGGATTATTTCCCCAATACTTACAGGATTATTCCCCCAATAGTTACATAACTATTGCCCCAATATTTACAGGGTTATTCCCTTGATATTTACAGGGTTATCCCCCCAATATTTACATTGCTATTCCCCAAATATTTACAGGATTATCCCCCAATATTTACAGGGTTATTCCCTTGATATTTACATGGCCATTCCCCTGATATTTACAAGATTATTCCCCCAATATTTACAGCATTGTTGCCCTGATATTTACGAGGTTGTTCCCCAATATTCACAGGATTATCCCCCCAATATTTTCACGGCTATTCCCTCCATATTTTCATGGCTATTGCCCCTCAGTTCCCAGGAGGGGAAGGAAACATCCAGCTCCTGCTGCCGTTCCAGCTGCCTGTCTCCCACACGTGCTGCTGACCCCGATGTGAGCACACAGGGAACATCTGCCACGTTTTCTTTGCCAGCCATACAAAAGATGGGTTTGGAGCAGCCAAAATGTCACATCCCTTCAGTCCACAGAACATTGTCCTGTCCAGTGCACGGAGAGGCTCCCTCTGTGGGAAACGCTGCATTTCAGGGTGTCAGATTGGGATGGTAAAGGGCTCCAAATGTTCTTCATCTCATGGAGTTTCTCCTCTGTTTGCAGCAAGGGAAGCCCTACGTCTTTGACAGGGTGTTACCTCCTAACACAACCCAGGAACAAGTTTATAATGCCTGTGCCAAGCAGATTGTCAAAGGTAGGTGTTGGCTTTGTTTCTTGTCCCTGCCTGGGGGGAGGGAAAAGGGTGTCTCTGTGCCCTCAAGCTGTTTAAAGCCTGGGTAATGAATGTTTGGGTGTCTGAAGGGGAGTTTAGTAATTAGTAATTCCAAGCATTTCCTTTTTTTTAAGGGCTTGTCTGTGGGGGAAAAAAAAAAAAACCAAACATCAATGCTGAAGGAATTGCAGCAGTTGTTTCTTACTCCTTCCTTGTTATTCCACACAAACACTTGGTTTTTGGGATATAAGGGACAAAAAGTGTGTTCTTCATGCAGTGTGCAGTCCAGGATGAGCGTGGAATGTCTGTGTAATGGAGTGGGAGGATGGGCCCTTGAAGGAGAGTGGGGAAGGCCCTGGTTTGGGAGTTGCTTTGCATGCAGAGAGTTTGCATTTAAAACTGGAATGAGGACACAGGTGCCTCTTGGAAAACACCCTGGTTCTTGGGACAAAACCTTCATAAACGGTTGAAATGTTAAGATTTTCACTGCAAAATCATTTTTTTGGGGTGCATTTTAATCAGCTGGCATACCCCCCCCCAGTGCTGAAGTCACCCTCACGCTTGGTGCTGGTGCTGGATGATCCATCCATGGTGATATTCATAAAATCATGGATATGCTGAGCTGGAAAGCACCCCCAGGATCATCAGTCCAGCTCCTGGCCCTGCACAGGACACCCCAAAAATCCCACCAGGAACCTGGGAACGTTGTCCAACCACTCCTGGAGCTCAGGGCTGGATTTGTGACCACGTTGCAGCATCCAGGGGTTATGAGC
This sequence comes from Dicrurus megarhynchus, assembly GCA_013399195.1. NCBI lineage: Eukaryota > Metazoa > Chordata > Aves > Passeriformes > Dicruridae > Dicrurus > Dicrurus megarhynchus. The sequence continues at coordinate 142,663 of VXAD01005927.1, read as the reverse complement.
GGAACCCTCGTCGTTCCCTGGCCTCGTGGGGTGTCCCTGTGCCCTCCAAGGTTTTTATTTCGGTGTTTTGGGGTCCTGCTCCAAACCCTGGGTGCAGCTGTGCAGGAATTTGTTTGGCTCTCTCAGGCAACCTCGAGCAACCCAACCTGGGGCAGCCCAGGTGATGGGGGGGAAGGAGCAGAGGGAAAATTTTGGGTGTTGGAGAGCAGAAAGGAGTCAGAACTCGGCTGCCTCTTCTCAAAGGGGTCTGATTACAGCAGCTCTGCCCTCGGGTGGGTGAGCCTTCAATAAAAGCTGGGTTTGTGGAGTTCAGGGATCGTTAGTTCGGGTTGCTGACATGCCACTGAACTGCCTGGAAGTTTGGGGAGCTGTTTGAATCCTACGGGGTGTGCTGCTTGTGAATTTGTGGAGGGCCTTTATATCCCCTGTGGAAGTTGGTTTTCCTCTGAAAATGGTGAGAGGAATAAAATCCTGTGCGAGAGGAATTGGGAAGAACTGAATTGCTGGCTGAATTGTCTTTGTGAACCAAGGAGAAAGGCAAATGCTTCCCAAAATCCCGTTTGGAAATAGAGCTCAAACATATTTTCCATGTGGGTTGATTTGGACTTCCCAGGTATTTTGAAAGGCAGGGTTGGCAAGGGGAAGGTTTGGAAGAGAGAGAAATGGGGGGGGAAAGAGAGAAGGAGAGAACAAGAAAGTGAAGGATGGGAAGGAGAGGGGGAAGAGGAGAGGGCAAGACAGGGAGGGAGGGAGAGCCCAGCAGCCCTGGGGTGAAGCTCCTGAGCTCTGGGCTTAGATTTCCTTCCATTTAATCTCCATTTTAAAGCCTAATAAAGTGCAGGCTGTGAAATGTTCCTGATGGGCTGGATTCCCTGTAATTTCCTGCATGGAAAGGGGGGGCTGAGTGTGCCCCAAGGTGTGAATCCCTGAGGGTTTTCCAGGCAGCTTCCCAAGGTTCCCGTTGGCTCTCAGGTTGCGCTGCTCTCCCATGGAAGGGCTGATGGCTCCATTGTGATTCCTGCCATCCCAGAAAATGCCAGCTGGCCCTGGAACAATGCTTGGAACAACTGTATTGACAACCAGAATTACCCAAACCGGGGGGGTTTTGGCTAAACAAGGCCTGGGATTATGTTTGAGCAAACAGCTCCATCCCTGCCCGAGTGTTAGGACATCCTGATGTGGGAAACGTGGGAAACGGGGAGTTTTTGGGAGGAGGAAGGGACTCCCGAGGGCAGGAGTGCCAGCAGTGGGAATGTGTCTGGAATCACCACTGGGGATTGCTTCTTTTTAACCAAAACTCCCAGACAGCCCCAAATCTGCCAGGGGACAACAGGGCGTGATTGCCACCGCTTCTGCTTTGCTTCCCATTGCTCTCTGTTGCCCAAAACCCCAGTTTTTATCTCCTGAATTCACCCAGATGGATGCGTGGGCCTGGATTTTGCATTTTTCCTGCAATTCCATGGAGGGGGGAATGCCTGGGAGCACTGGAGCACCTCAGTGCACGTTTGTGTGGCCTGGGAGGAGGAGGAAATGGCTTTAAAGGATTTTTTGGGTGGTGGGGTTGCTCCCCCTTGGGAGCTGAGTGACTTTTCTGGTTATAAACATGGGGCTTCCAGTGCTGGGTTGGAGAATTGGGGAGATGATGGGTGAAAAAGAGAAGTACAGGGCTAAAAATGCGTTTGTTGTGTCCACCCTCAGGAAAAAAAGGCAGCAGCTGAGGGGCAGAGGAGGATTTTGGGGAAAAACTGGGAATCACTGTGGGCCAGGAGTTGAGAAAAACACCCGGACTTCCTTTTTTTTCCTGGGAATTACATAAAAATCCCACCTGATCTTGGTTCAGTCCCTTTGTTAATCTGATTTTTTTTCCCCTCTCTCTGGAGTTTTGTTCTTTCTGTCTGGGGCTGTTTCTCTCTGGATTCAGTGCACAGATGGTCCATAAATGACTTCAGGTGGAAAATCTTCCCACAAAAATAACCTCAGTACTGACACCTCTGACTTGTTTTCACTGCAGGTGATGCAGAGGGCTATTTTTTTTTTTTTTTTTAAATAGGATAAGATGTTTTTTGCTAATTGAGAAGGTAAATGACTTATCTCTGCTTCCTCCAGCAAGATGCAAATATTGATGCAAATTCTGAGCAATTTTCTTACATAACAGTTGATTAATCAGGTTCTTTTCCCCCTTGGCTATGAGCTCAGTTGGTACCTTGCATTTGCCTGGAGATAATAACCCTTTTTTTCCCCTTTTTTTTCCTCTTTTTTTTCCTTTTTTGTTTTTAATTCAAGCTATTAAAAAAAAAAAATTGGCAGGAAGATGAAATAGCAGTAATGAACTCTTACGGAATACTACAACTGGATTTTTTTATCATCAATTATTTTAAACTTTGTTTCCTTAAAGCAAGCAGTGTCTCCATTTTTGTGGGCAGCTGAGGACGTTAAATTAATTAAAAATGTTAATTCCAGAAGGACAGTAATTACGGCCTCTAACTTTGTCACTGTCTTTGAGTTCAAGAATCTTTTCCTATTTTTCTGCTGTGTCTTATTCCGCCTTCCTTCCTGTCTGGAGCACCTATGTGGAGATGCAAATAAAGGGATTATTTGTGTATTTATGTAAATGCCATCTTTATGACATATCATCTGTAATATAATCTAATCAATTTGATTTTTTTTTTGCCTGGAAACCTCTGTTAGTTGAGATCCAGAGGATGGGAAACATCACAAATACAATTTACAGCCCTCCCAGACTGCTGGAAGTGGGCATTAACCACTGCAAAGTCAATATTTTGCTATCTGAACCCAGTATCAAATGATTCATTCTGCCCTGAGAGAAGCTGGTTTTCAAATTCCTGCTCATTTGACTTCCTTGTTGCTTTGCAGACAGGTTTGGAAATAAATGAGGCCGTGAACTGTGGTACAGAAGTAGGAAATCGAAAGTGAAGTTTATAAGAAGGAGTATCTGTGAATTTGTCTGATTTTCTCCAGGGTGCCTGATGGTTTTAAATGCAGCTCAGCTTTTTCTTTCCCGTGTTCCACAGATGTATTGGATGATATCTGATGTCCAGAGAGGTTTTTCTCCCAGGAGAGTGACAGAGATGCCAATAATTCTACAATTCTCTCGTTTAGATTTTATTATGAATTTTTTTTGGCCTAAAATTAGCTCAATATCTCATCTTTTCCCCATTTTTTATTGCCCAAACTACTTCCTAATTCAGCTCCAGCACTTTAAAGACTTTAAAAACGCTGATAATGCAGCTTGAGGATGTCATTAAAGAGTTTTAATTGTTTTCCTTCTCCTTGCAGATGTTCTGGAAGGCTACAATGGGACAATCTTTGCTTATGGACAGACCTCATCAGGAAAAACACACACTATGGAGGTACAGGGGCAAAATCAAACCAGTCTGGGGGGGAGGAGGAAAATTCCATGTGCCAATGACCTGGGCAAGGCAGATCCCTGGAGCTCAGAGCTGGGAGAAATGTGGAAAAAGGGATTTGGGAACGTCCAGCTCCTCCTGCCTTCAGCAGTTCAGTCCACGTGGATTTTTTCCCAAGGTTTTTCCCTGGATATCTGAATAAATCCCAGATTTATTTGGAACAAACGGCGAGCAGAACACGTCAGGTGTGGCTTCTCCTTGTTTGTCACTCCTGGAATTGTTTGTGTTTTAAAGGGTTTGGGTGGGATTTGTGAATCCACGGACGAGAGCAGCAGTAAAAGTCTGCGGGGTTCCCTGGCACTGCAGGGTCAGGGAAATTCCTGCCTTGGTTCTTGGGTTTCCTGTTTGCAGTCTCCTTCTGGGAATGCCCCTCTGGCATCCTGCAGCACGGATGGATGGGGTTGGAATTCTTGGAGAAGGTCATGGAATTACAGCAGATTCCAGGGGCTGAAATGCTGGGTCTGTTCATATTCCTGCCACGCTTTCCCGTGCCTTGGGGTGGGTTTTGTTTGGGTCAGGCAGAAGACATTTCGATATTCCTGCTGAAATTCAAGGATTTCATCCTTGCCTGAGGCTGCTCCTCCCCAAACTGGGTGTTGGTGGCTTGGGGCATCTCAGCTCAGCTGTGAGCTTGGCAAAGCTGGGCTCTGGGGGACTTAAAACTGAGTTTTGGGTGCTGGGTTCAGCAGCAGCCCGTGGTTTTGCTCCACAGTTGCCACAGGTGGGCCAGCAAAGCTGAAGGTTAAAGGACAATGGGAGCTGCATTCCTGGAGGGTGCAATTAGTGGTGTCTAATTAAGTCTGTCCTTGGGAGGAGGGGGGAAATCACTGGCTCAGCCCTCACAGATGGCACAATCCTCAAGTAATCCACCAGCTCTGGGTGTAATTAAATCAAAATGTCTGCAGGGCTCGAGCTGGTGCTTCCACATGGCCTGGGAAAGATCTCCTAAACCCAATTTATATTCCGAATTGTGAGTGGTGATAAAGGAAATGACCGTGGAAAAACGGCTGTTTTCCTCCTTTAAGAGAGGAAAAGCTGTCGTTTCAAAGGGGAATCAAGTCTATATTCAGCTTTAATCCCCCTCTTTGCCTAACATCCTCTTGTAAAGTTGCTAAAGTGTGTTGTGGAAGGGGGGAAAAAAAAAAAAACTAGTCTGAAGTTGAAGAAATAGTAAATCCTCTTGGAAAAGCTGTTACGGGGATTTTCTGGGAAATGGGAAATGCTTCGCAGTGTTGGTGTTAAGCTCCACCAGGACGTGGGGCTAGAACGCAGCCAGGACAGCCTTTCTGAGGGGCACAGATGTTTCTTTTACTGTTCTATCCTGAATAGCAGGATAAAACTTGAAAAAGAACATTTTTTTACCCGTAAGTTAAATTTTTGGCCCCACAGCAGAGCTGTCAGTGCTCGGTCCCCATAAATTGGTGTTATTATGTCAGCATCCTGAATGAAACCAGCTCTGCCTCAAGTGTTGCACTTCACCTGTGGAAATTATTGTTTTTATTAAAATCTGAGCTTTCATGAGCAGAGAACTCTTTGGGGGAATTTCCCAGCTGCAGTGGCAGCAGCACCACAGTTTTCCCAACCCTTTTTCCGTGAGGTTGCAGGAGAATCCGTGAGAATATTTGTGGTTTCTTTCTATTTTTAATTCCAGCTTTCCAGCCCACCTTTACCTTGCTCTTCCCTTGGTGTTTCTGGTCTCTCTCTTTCAGTGGGAGATTCCCTGCCCATGGACTGAGATGAGCTGTGAGGTCCCTTCCAACCCAAACCATTCTGTAAATAAAAGTGGGACCCACTTCCATCCCCTCTTGTTTGAGAACAAAAATCCACGGAAATTTCTGCTGATTTAAACAGTGGCAGCTGTGGCTGAGTGCCCCTCACACTTCGGGTTTTACACCTGGATTTCTCCTCTGAGCTAGAGGAGCCGTGGAAAGGAAAATTTAATTATTATGGGGCTTGCTGGGCTTGGGAAAATACTTAATTCAATGCATTTATTGTCGCTTCTTAGAAATTTTTAAGGGGAGAAGGGATATGGCGAGTGTGGAAATGGGGCTGCAGTCACTGCGTGGTCTTGGGGGGTGTTTGTATATTCAGGTTTTCCCCTTCCTCAAGGATTTAATTTATTTAATCACCTTTTTTTTTTTTCCCATTCTCATAATCTGAAATAAAGTGGTGCCTCAGATGGGAAGGACTCGGTGGTTTTGGGGCAGCTTAATGAGATGTTGGGTGTGGTGTAGGGTTTAAGGGCTGCAGGAGGGGATGTGATTTGTAGAACAGAAATAAAATATTTGTTTGGCTCCGGCTGAGGGCTGCTTTGTGGGGAAAGCAGTCAGCCATGGAGCTGATTTATCCCTTTTTTTTGTGGAATTCTGGGGCAGGAACCCCCTCAGTGCTTCAACCAGAGGCTGAGGGGTGGAGGGAGAGGTGGTGTCAGTTCTTTGTGTGAGGTTGCCTTCATCCCTGGCTGGTGCTGGGGAATTCACTGCCATTCCACCAGCTTTGGCTAAACCAGGCAGTGGCTAAAATTTATATTTGAGCCTATCTTTTAGGCCAAAATTTTAATGTATTATATATTATTTATGGTCTATTATTTATTATTATATCTTATCATAGATGTATAATTATGTATTAACATAATTATATATATGTTTATATATAAAAATAATTTTATATATAGTTTATGTATATAAATATATCTATTTTATATAAA
>VXAD01005927.1:124499-135412 GCA_013399195.1 Dicrurus megarhynchus | reverse complement strand
ATACTACATATATATTATATATATAAATATAAATATATATAAATATATATAAATATATATAAATAGATATAAATAGATATTAATATATTTAACTATATTTGACTAATATTTAATGCAGTTTCATGAGACGTTTGGAAACAGCATTTCAGTGGGAGCTGTGGTCAGAGAAGGCTTTTTTCTCAAATTTAGGTTTCTGCTCCCATTTCCGTGGCGGTGCCCGGGAAAGCAGCGCAGGGAGAGGAGGCAGGCAGGGAAATGGTCGGGATGAGTTCATCCTCAGCTCCTGGAGGAACAGGGGAAGGTGTTTGTGCAGGGGAATAGGGAAGGCAGGAGTGTTGGTGAGGCACGGCTCCCTGGCAATAAACCCAGCGAGCTCCCATCGGAATATTTGACTGGAATCTTCAAATCCCCCTAACCCAGATCCTCCCCCCGTAGGAGGAGGAACAGGATGTTTTAATGCTCCTTGTCACTGACAAATTCCCAAAATCCTGCTTTAACAGGGAGAATCGGGCTGTGAGGTGGATGTTTGTTGTGTTTCTCAGTCAGAGGGTGAGAGTGGGAACAGCAGCAGGAGCTGACGGGACAAAGGGATTCTCCACGGGGTGAGGAATTCCAAGGTGTGGAGTTGCTTCTGCCACCTTCTCTGAGCACTAACATCAAGTTAACCCCTCCCCAGAGCAATAAACGTTCATAGGGACCCTCTGCAAGAGGGAAGTCTGGATAAATCTCCCTCCTGTCTTGTCCCTGAGGGAGGATTCCCGAGTTACCGTTCGGTTTTGTGTCCGCAGGGAAAGCTGCACGACCCTCAGCTCATGGGAATCATCCCCAGAATTGCACACGACATCTTCGATCACATCTACTCCATGGATGAGAACCTGGAGTTCCACATAAAGGTAAATGTGGAGTGACACGTTATGTAATGGGTCGAAGGGAAGGAAATCCGTGGAAAATCTGCCTTGGAATGTTGTGTGGGCATGTTCCTCCATCCCTTTTATAATTCAAAATCCAATATTTATTACTGAGGGTACTTCCTAGAAATCACCTCATGCAGCTGCTGGAATTTTTTTTCTGGAGTGTGTGTCTGGCTCAGGTTTGCTGGAACCACCCTTTGGGTGGCCAAATATTGACTGAACTGCAGCTTCTCCAGAGACTGGACCGCACTGGGTGTGACCAGAAACCCCATGGAGCTGCAGGACATTTGGGAAAAGACTGACATCCCGTCTCAAGGACGTGGGGTTGGAAGTGGGGAAAGCTTGGGCAATCCATGGAAGGATGTTCAGAAGTGATTTTTGAATTCCTGGCGGACAGGCTCCTTCTGATGGAGGTCCGAGGCTCCGTTGGAACAGCTGCCATGTTTTTCCATGTCCCTTCCTTGATCCCAGCCATGTGATGTCCCAAATGCTTCGGAGTGACCTTTAATTCCCACTGTCCATCCGGTGTCCCAGGGAGTTCTCAGCCGTGGGGGGCACTGGTCCATCTGGCAGAGCTGCAGCTCCTTTCCAAGCAGACATCAGTAAAACTGCCATGGATTGCAGGGAAAAGGAGTTCTCTGTGTCATCCCTGCCCCAAAACAAAACCAGACTGAAATGCTTGGGTAGCTGAGCACAGGTAGATGTGAAAACACTCTCCCTTCTCCTGCTGCTCACTGAGAATGGAGCTCTCTGTCCTTTCTGTGCCCAAAAGTTAGAGATAAGTGACTTTTTAGTGCTATTTGCGTTAAATCCTTCGAAGTGCTCCTGGGGGAATATTTGTGTATTTATTTTAATAACCTTTCACCTCTGAACCAGCTTCTGGAAGGGCTCAGTTATTTACTGGGAACCTTCTCAGCAAGGAGGTACAGGCAGAAAAAATACTACAAATAAACCATGAAATACTTTCAGAGACCTTGGATTGTAAAATATGGAGAGACCCCTCTGAATTCCCACAGGAGTGGCACAGATTCCCTCCCCTCCTCTGGGAAGCTTTCCCGTGGCTGCTGCAATTCCACCGTCAGCCCTTGGATACCAAGAGATGAGGACCCCAAGCCGTAGGAAATTCCTGGCCTGTCACGTTGGGAATCACCTTCTGCCAGCACTGTTCCAATGGTTTCCCACCAGAGCTGATGCATCTCTCCCAGAAAAGCTGCCTGAGCAGCAGAGAGTGGTTGTACGAGGAGCTGTCAGAGAGAGAAATGTTCTGTCATCAGCAGCCAGGGTTTAACCAAACTCTTCCAATAACTGAGCCAGCACTGAAAATTAACAGCATTTTTTCCCCCTCTCTCTCTGTAGTAGGGATCCATTTAGAATTTGGTCTCTCCTCTGTGTGTTGGTTTTCAATGTAAAATATTAAGTCCGGCCTAACCGGGCTCTTGGAACCAGCTGGTCCAGAGGAGGGCTTTAAATGGGGAAGTAAAGGCACGAAAGCAAAATATATCTGTATTTAATAGCAGTTGTTGCATGGAAAGATCAACTCACCTGTGTAAAAAGCCCCGACATTATTCTTCAGCTGAGAGAAAAGGAGACTTCACTAAATACCAGGAGTTTATTGATACCTAGAATGCAGCCATTCCAGATAAATAATCTGGATAAACCTTAATTAGGGAAGGGTTAGGCCCTACTCTCCTCGCATATTTCTGTTTGCTTCTGTGAGTCAAATACCCTTTTATTAGGAAACTCATTCATTCATTCATTCATTCATTCTCCTTCTCTTTATTTTTTTCTTCTTGAGGACAATTGTCTCTCTTTGTTACAGCAAAGCTCATTTTCATTTTCTTCTTTGGATTTGATTCAAGGCAGAACCGTCACGTGTGCTTCATTTAAAAGTTTAATTTCATATATATTGCTGAGGCTTATGGAAATTGTAATGGTAAAGGCGCTCCCTGCTTTTGTGGGGGTGAAAATGGATATACAATCTTCTACAGTCCTCAGACCTGACCCTCCTCATGGTGCAGCTGCACAGATGTGGCTGGATTGGTTTGATTCAGTTCAGTATTTTTGTCAATTTTGCCTGTGTTACCCCCAAAAAAAAGATCGGATTTGCCTGAAGGTTTTTTTGTGTACTTCCCTGATGAATCATTGATAAATGGAGGAAGATCAATGGCTTGTAAATCATTCAAGATACAAGTGTGCTGCCATGAAAGACGTAATTCAAACTGTGTGGGAGGTGGGGTTTTATTTTTACTTGGGTGCTTTGACAGGGGTGGAAACACAGAGACAGCAATACGTTAAATCAGCAACGTTTCAATCTGTAATGTTTGTGATTATTTAATTAGGTTTCCTACTTTGAGATATATTTGGACAAAATAAGGGACCTACTTGATGGTAAGTGCTGTGCTTCTTACGTGACTGAGCGCCTTGGCTTCATCCAGAGCTTTGAACCAAAGCCTGAGGGGAAACTGACTTTATTTGGGAGGGGATTAAATTTAAACCGTATGCCAGGGTCTGAGCAGGAGAATTTTGCAGTTTAAATCATCTGCTCTGTCTCCTGTGCACCTGCCTCTGCACTTCGTTCTGAATCAGAGGATGCTGAGGATTTCACAGCCTGCGAGGCAGGGCTGGGCCTCCTTGGCCGTGTGTGTTCCTCAAGGAAAAGCCATTCCAAAATGCAGGGAGTGTTTTACAATTATCCCTTGCTCCTGTCAGGCAGTTTGGTGGGGAGGGTCTGCTTCTTGCACAGTTCACGTCTCTATCTCTGCACGTTGTGTGTTAATGAAGGTGGATTTGTTAATCAGTGTGAGGGCAGAAATGTCTGTCAATGTAGAAATGTCTGTCAATGTAGAAATGTCTGTCAGTGTGGCACTGAGCTGCTCTGAGTTCCAGGCTGCTCTCCTGTCTCCTCTGTTTTGCCAAAACCCAGCTTAGTCTGGGCTTATTTGATTCACCCAAGCAGTAAAGAAAAGCTTCCGTGCCCCAAAGTTGACTTTAAATAACCAGGTACAAGACTGACACAGCAGGGAACAACTTCTGTGTGTCAGAAATGTTGGAGCTTCATAAGGAGTGGGGAGGGACTGCAGACCTCATTTACAAATTCCCATCCCCAAAACGTGTCTGCCATGCCCGGAGCTGACACATTGTTTACCACCTCTGGAATATTCCTAATGATCTCCACGTCTTTTCCAGTGTCAAAGACAAACCTCGCTGTACATGAAGATAAAAACAGAGTCCCCTATGTTAAGGTAAAAGAATAATTTAATCCTCAGCTTTTCATTCTTTCCCACACCTGCATTTATTTACACGTTTCCATTTGCATCCAGCGTGTTTGCTGAAATAATTCAGCTCCTGTTTGAAGCCTTGAACGTTCAGGTTGTGGTGGTTCCTGGGTTTAAACAAGTTTCCTGAAATATTAATGGGCTTGAATCATGTTTGTTTTATTTTCCTGACTTTGAATGTTGCCATTTTGTTAGGATGCTGTTAAATTTTAAGTATTCACATTCCCCTTTCATGTCAGATATGAAAGGGAACAACCTAAGGAATTTTGTTCTTTAATATTTTGCTGCGTGGATGCTGTAATCTCGCAAGAGCTCAGAACAGATTGGTTGGGTTAGGAATTAGCTTTACGACTTTCTGGGCCCTCACTTGAATGCAATATGCTTGACATGAACGTATGTGAGCCTAAATTATATATATATATAATATTTTTCTGTTATTCTCAGGCTGAGGAGCAAAAAAACCCCATAAAATTCAATTATTCAGTGCCGTTGCATTAAGAGAGAAGGACTTTGCATTTTGTCTTGTAGTTGGAGGGGGAAAAATTAACTTGGGTGTGACATCTAACCCAAATTAGGGATATGTGTCGTATCACTCCATGTTTTCCGCAGAAAATTCCGTGCTGTGTGTTTGGATTTCACAGAGTCTTTAATCTTGTGGTAAAAAATTGGCTCCCAGGTTCCCCCTGAAAGTCGCCCCAAGGCGCCTTTGGGTCCATTGCCTCGCCAACGATCCTGTGGGATGTTGCTGCTTCCCCTAATTATTTTGTTCATTAGTGCTAAATGCTCCTGGTGCTAAACATTCCTGATTCATTCCTGCTAAACATTCCTGACTTGCCTGTGCCCAGGGCTGTACAGAAAGATTTGTGTCCAGTCCTGAAGAAGTTCTGGATGTCATCGATGAAGGGAAGGCCAACCGGCACGTGGCCGTGACAAGTGAGTGTCCATGGAAGTCTCTGGCTCTCCAGAGGGGCTGGTTGTGCTTCCAAGGGATTTATTGATCCCTCCCATCCACCAAGGACTCGGAGTTTTTGTGAACTCGGACTTTGTGAACAATTTAATGCTGTTGGAATGATAACACTTCCAATTAATTGATTGTACTTTTGTACAGAACCTCCACTGACTCTCAGCTCTGAATTCTGAATTTAAGGCATGGCATGAACTGGGATTGCTCCATAAAACATCACAGCATGGACTGGGGCTCGCAGTGGAGATATTTTGGAATTATAAAGAGCTAAAATGATGTGCTCACATTTTCCTTTGGGCTGCAATTCCCTGGTCAAACAGCAGCCAGAGAGTGCAGGGCAGTTCTCAGCCTCTGCCTGTTCATCCCAGCAAAGCAGTGCCTTGGATTGGCTTCCAGTGATGGCAAAGCAAACAAATCTTCAGGAACTGAAGTTCCACAAGAATCCAAACTTGCTGGTGTTGTGTTGCATGAACAGGGATAAAAGGGCCTCTTCCCCAGTTTACACTGGAAGATGTCCCTGATCCAAGCAGTGAATTTGGCAGCACCTCAGTTTATAATGAAATTCTTGGTGGTGGGGAGAGGTATATTGGGTATATTTGGGGTTTTTGTGTTTCTATTTTAAATTTTAATTTAATTTGATTTCTTTTGATGCCTTGGTTAACTCCTTTCTCTTCTCTGTCCCTGCCTTTTTGCTTTGGTAAATATTAAATTGCTTTTTTTCCCATCATACTGATAGAAATTTATTCTGAGCAACATTTCCTCCCACTGTTCCTGCTCTTTTCTTTAACAAAAAATACCCAAATACAAATTTGCTGAGTGAGAAAGTGGTTCCTTGATTCTTAGTATTTTCTTTTTGCTACTTTATGAAATTCCAGCATAACCTGGTTACAATCAAACTTAATTTGAAGTGGAAGCTGACACTGCAGCTGTGTTTTACCTGTGACCTGGGCAAAGGGTGATTTTCACCTAGACAAGCAATCAAAAAGTGACATTTGAATCTAAACAGTGTGGTTGGGATGAAAACTTTGGCTAAATGTGAGATCCCCTCCCAGAGTTACACCGAGACCTGCCCAGGTTGTTTGGGGTTTGGGATTTGGTAGCCAGGGGCCAGCTGGGATGGGATGGAATTCCCTGCCGGCTTTTAAAGGCATTTAAAGAAAACACAAAAGGCATTTAAAGAAAACATGAAAAGCATTTAAACAAAAGGCCTGACCTGTGCTTGCAGATATGAACGAGCACAGCTCGAGGAGCCACAGCATCTTCCTCATCAACATCAAACAGGAGAACGTGGAAACGGAGAAGAAGCTCAGTGGGAAGCTCTACCTGGTGGACTTGGCTGGGAGCGAGAAGGTAAATTCTGCTTTTTCCTGGGCTGCTCCCGCTGGGATCACCACACTGAGGATGTGAGGGTGTCTCAGAGAGGTTTCACAGAGCTCTCAGATTATCTTTAACAGGGCTGTTTTAATTTTTTGTCTAATGTGGGCTGGAGGAAAGGAGCAGATCAGAATTATTGGGCTGAAAGGCAACCCCCCCCAAAATCTGTGTTTGTAATGGATGTACTTTTATATGGCTTTACATTTGCATCTGTGTAAGCTGGAAAAAGGAATGTAATTTTTATATAATTTATCCAATTAGATATTTTCACTTGCTCATGTTGTCATGTCCTGGTTCTGGGTTTTCCTGTAATTATTTCACATAGAAATGGATTAAATACCAGCAGCTAATGCAGTTTTCAAGTCTCCTTGAAGCTCCCTGAATCTTGATTGTGGTGATTATTTCTGCTTTCCAATGCAGAAAAATAAACACCAGAAAAATAACTCTTACCTATTTACCAAGAGAGTAAAGGTTTCGAGCAGTGCTGCAATGCAAAAATGTTTCCCAATTCTCATTCTGATGTCTTCTGGAGTGTTCAAAATCAGGTTTACTGGGATTTTGGGTTGCTCATTGGGACATGATAATTGATAACCCATGGGTGCAATGCAGAAGTGATTTGTCAGAGTAATTAATCATGGTAATGTCTGTGATTGCATATGAATGTTAAATTAAAAGCTCTTTATGATGTTTACAAAATGAGGGCCTGGACAGGCACTGCTCTCCTCTGAAAAATAAACTTTTGTGGTTTGTTATGTCTGGACATGGAACAGAAAACCTGAGACTGGGGTTTCCTGGGTAGGTTGTCTTCCTAAAAGACACAACTATTTTTATTTTGTCATTTTTAGCTGAAAGTACAGATAGTTTTAATTTAATGAAAAATATATGGCTTTCTCCTACATTTGGATACTTTGGAAAATTACTTGTTTTGTTTTATTTGTGTGGTAGCAGAAAGGAAAAATACCAGCAAGTTAGAATTGTTTGAAATAGGATTTAGCAGTTTTTAGGATGCATTTGGTGTGGAAATGGGTCTTGGTGTGAAAAAGGTTTGTTTTCCACCACGTGTAACATTTTTGGCCTGCAAAAGGAGGCAGTGGCCATGAACAAAACCTGGCCTGATATTTTTGGTCTGTGCAAGCCAAATACAGAGCCAAGATGCTCATTTGGTGGCCACTGAGAGTCTCCCTGTGGTGCTCCCTGTCTGTATGGACAGCTTGGCCTTGGAAGTGGTTCCCAAATACCCTCAGGTGAGCACAGACTTCTCCCTGAATAAAATTTGGGAGAGCTTGCTCTTGGAGTGGGAGAAAAGTGGAGTTTGTACTAACAGAAAAGTTGATACAAAGCTCTCCTGGTCCATGCTGAGCTAAGCTGGGATTTGCTCCTCCAGGAACATCTTTAGGCACAGCTCTGCGGGGCTGGAGCTTCATGTGCTGCCAGCAGAGCCTGACTCTCGCCTGCTCTCTTTGGCAGGTCAGCAAAACTGGAGCAGAGGGGGCTGTTCTGGATGAAGCTAAAAATATCAATAAGTCTCTGTCTGCTCTGGGCAACGTGATCTCGGCGCTGGCTGAGGGAACTGTGAGTAATCCTGTCCATGGGGGTGCCGAGGGGCTTTTGTTTATCTGTTTCTGTGCCGTCCACGGGAGAAAAAGGAGCTCACATTTCAGTTCTGAAGGGAGAAAATATTGGCTGAACAGCCACAAACCCAGTGACACTCTGGCTGTTCTGCCCGAGATAAGGAATCCATCCTGTGATGTCACTGGTTATCAAACCTTGGCACAGTCAGAACAACTGCGTGCTTCAGATCCATCCCTCCTGTCACATCCTCTCTTATTGCTCTGTTTAAAACGAATTGTTCTTGTCTCTTCCTTGTGCCTGGATTAGAAAACCCACGTTCCCTACCGAGACAGCAAAATGACCCGGATCCTCCAGGATTCCCTGGGCGGGAACTGCAGGACCACCATTGTCATCTGCTGCTCCCCCTCCGTGTTCAACGAGGCAGAGACCAAATCCACCCTGATGTTTGGCCAGCGGTGAGTCCCACTGGGGTCAGCCTGGATGCATCCCCGGGGCTCCTGCAGGTGTTTGAAATCCAGAGCTTGTGGTTTCTGGAGTTGTTCGGAAGTTGGAGAACTTCGGAGAGCTGTCTCTTCATTCCCAGAAAAATCCATGGTAATGGGGGCCAAGCTGCTCTGCTTGGAAGACCCAGTTGGTTTTCCTGCTCTGCTTGGAAGCCCCCGGTTGATTTTCCTGCAGGAAGTACAAATTATCAAGGAATATAATTATACAAGGAATTATCTTAATTCCTTGAAATTTTTATGGGAAAGATAAAGGCGCTGGGCAGTTTTCTGTGGAAAAAATTGGGTTTTGCTTTATCTGACACTGCTCTTTTAAGAGGTGTCTTCTCCTTGAGTTTCACCTCAGGGATCATTGTTACGGTTGTAAAAAGCATCTTTAAAAATTAGGAAAAGGAAGGAATGTGGACTCTCTAATATTGGCAATTTTGAGAGATTGCCACGGCAGCTCACGGACCTGATGTTTGGAGGATCTGGACAGTTTAGGAACAAAAAGTATGGAAGGATGCATAAAGAAAATTTCTCTTGCATGTGCATTTATTGGCAACAGTGATACGAAATGCACTGGGAAAGTTTGCAGAAATAGGTCAGGCTCATTATGTAATCACTGCTTTTGTGGTAATTGAGGAGAACTCGGACCCTTTGGAAAATTACTCGTTTTGTTTGGTTTGTGTAGTAGCAGAAAGGAAAACTACTGGCAAGTTAGGATTGTTTGAAAGAGAATTGAACAGTTTGGAGGATACAGAACCTTTGTTTAAAATTGGGTTGTTTTGCCTGCAAAAGGAGGCAGTGGCCATGAACAAAATCAGGTTTGAGAGTTGCTTTGTAGTTTCATTTCCTCATCGTGTGCCGAACGTGAGTTTTAGCTACTGAAGATCCAAACTTCTGCTGCACGAGCACGGAGGTGCAGGAATTAAATAGAGAGCTCTGAACCCCAGCTTTCAAGTTAAATTGCAGTTTACATTCCTCCTGGCTTCATTCCTCTTCCCAGCAATCAGTGAAATTTGCCTTTCTTTTTGGGGCAAAGCAGTTTTCCAAGTGACTCTGCACATCCTGGCTAAACATTCAAGGCTTTCCTAGGAGGAGAGGGTCATTTTGAAGGGGATCCTCACTGAGGACCGGGGTGGGAGCTGCAAGAACTGGGAAAATGGGGAAATATTTGTGAGCAGGATGGAACAGGAGCTCCTGGTGGACAGCATTGGATTGTCAGGAAGGAAATCACTTGTATTTCCCTGGGAGGACTGGTGGTCCATGCAGAGCAGCCCGTGGATTATCCGTGCACAACGTTCTCTGTCAGGATTTGGGGTGGGAATGGTGCTGCCTGATGTGGATTCTTTTCCAGGCTCTGGGGTTGTGGTGTCTCATTTTTCTGATGTGACACAGCTGAGGACCTGAATGGCATTAAGGGAAGGTCCATGACTCATGGCTGATTGCTGATTCCTCCATTTTTCCTGGGAAAAAAAAAAGAATTATGTCCCCATTATAATAAATGTCAGGAATAAAATCCATCTTCACAGGAGCTCTTGTACCAATCAAATTGTACAAGTGCTCCTCTGCTAGTAGTGAATCAGCTTTTTTCTCTTTCTCCTCCATCTTCCCGTGTGTTTTTGTATAATTTTTAATTTTAGTTGTCAGCAAGGGCTTCATCCTTCATCAGGATAAACTTCCTGCTATGGTGGGGTTTTTTTGTTCCCTGGTACAGTTAAATGAGTGGAAACTTGAGCAGAGACAACGTGCAAACCCTGACCGTTAGGAATTGTTTTAAAAGCACAGGGTTATTTTAAAATATTTGGAATTATTTTAAAAGCACAGGGTAATTTTAAAATATTTTTAAGGATAATAAAACTCCTGCTTGCCACAGAGTGCAAATCACTGGAGCTTTATAAACTGCTGGAGGTTTGCCTGTTATTCCTTTCCTTATCCTCTGCTTTATTCAACAACACTGGAGGCATTTGAAGGGACTCGGTGTCTGAGCAGTGAAGGGCCAAGATCTGAGGCTTTCTTAATTCAGAGTGATTGGTTTGGTTTCCCTTTTTCAACGTGGATTTCCTGCAGTAGGTGCTGGGCATTGTTTCCTGCTTGCTTTGCATTTCCCGGCACAATGGTTTGGGTTTGGTTGGAACTGAGCACTTTCCCAGTGATGAAGTGGTGCTGGTTGCTCTTAGCAGGGTTGAAGTCTGGGATGTTTCTGCCTAGGGAGGCAGGAACTCCTGAGCCTGGCTCCAGAGGCTCTGGCAGGAGTTCAGCCTCCCTTGCACAGCCCTGGATAACCCCATTCCCTGGTGGTAACCTTCCCCTTCCCCTTCCCCTTCCCCTTCCC
>VXAD01005927.1:93320-124454 GCA_013399195.1 Dicrurus megarhynchus | reverse complement strand
CTTCCCCTTCCTCTTCCCTTTTCCCCTTCCCCTTCCCCTCTTTCAGGGAGGATGAATTTCCCTGTCTGACTCCCTTTGACGCTCCAAACACGGATGAGTTTTGCTGGGGGAGTTTCAGGGCTGGTTGTGGAGAGTTGGGATGAGCCCAGGGTGCTGCTGGGGGGTCTCAACTGAAGCTGGATGTGGCAGCTGATCTTGCACAGCAGCAAGGACAGGACTTGGCTTTGTCCTTAACCCGGGAGCAGATTCCAGAGCTTCTCATTTTCACAGAATCCTAGAATTTGGGCTGGAGGGGACCTCAGAACTCATTCCCGTGGGCAGAGACACTTTCCATACCCCGGGTTCCTCCAAGCCCCATCCAGCCTGGCCTTGGACACTTGCAGGGATGGGGAATCCACAGTTTCTCTGTTAATTCCCCTCTGTATCAAGGAAAAATTCCCAATCCCCGCTGTTGCACTGGGATAAAAATCCCAGAGCAGCTGACCTGGGTTTTGTTGTGCAGGGCCAAGACCATCAAGAACACGGTGTCTGTGAACCTGGAGCTGACAGCAGAGGAGTGGAAGAAGAAGTATGAGAAGGAGAAGGACAAAAACAAGAGTTTAAAGAATGTTATCCAGCACCTGGAGCTGGAGCTGAACAGGTGGAGGAATGGTAGGTGCCAAAAATTGGGAGCTGGATGTGGCTGTGTTGAAATCCTGCCCTAAATCCCAGTTCTAATTAATTCTGTCTGATCACTAATTCTAAACTCACACTCAGTTACAACTCACACTTCATAATAATAATGAAAGGCGAAGAAGCAAAAACCAGGCAAACCAGCAGCTATTTGCAGGAGGAACCAGTGAAAATGCCAAAATTAGTTTGATTTCAGGTGTGGAGAACACAGGAGGCATCACTAATTTTAATGTTGTTAATGATATTAATAAAGAAAAGGAAAAATATCATTATATTTGGGGTTTTTTTTAAATAGCTCTGCTCCTCAGGCATGAGGATCATTGTGCTTGAAGGTAATTGGACCTTGGGTTTGGGGATTTTTTATAATTGAATTTCACATTAGAGTAATTAGTCCTTCAGCACAATGACAGGGAGTGGCATCTGATCAGAAGAATCACCATTTGTCTGCTCCTGTGGCTTCTAAATGAAATGTTTTTGTTGAGAACAGCCAATTTTCTCTTTAGAAACATGGGGAATTGCTGTTCAGGGTAGGTTGTAAAATCAGCTGCAGAGTGGTAGAGGAGAAGGAACATGGATACATAGAAATTAAAGAATTTTTATTGAAATACAAACTAAAAAATTTTTATTGGAATACAAATTTTAAAAAATTAATTCAATCTGCAGTGCTGACAAATAATTTTAGCAACCTGTCCCCAGTTTGAATTGTTCATTTCACATGTAAAAAATCAACCCCCAACTTCCATACCAACAAACAATCCTGAAATCCAAAGAAACCAACCCTGCATCCCTCTTGCACCCTGAAATCCCAACAAATCCCCAAGAATGCTGCTTTGGAGTCGTTTTTATTCTCTAAATTCCATGTCCTCCAGGCTCTGTGTGTGGATGTGTTTCAAGAAAAGCCTGAACCAAGAGCAAATTGTGATTTAGTGATGAGTCCCAGTTGGTGTGGCATGGCCAGGTCTGGTGTCTCACATCCCACTGCAATCCTGGCAGGATAATCCCTGACCTTTATGGATGCAGAACATCTCCCAGCTCCCCATGCTGTTTCCTTGCCTTTCAGAGGAGCTGTTACCCCCTGATTGTGCCTTTCTCTGGAGACCCTGGCACAGGGAATTTTTCCTTATCAGCACAGCCCCATTGCTATGGAGATGCTGGGATGGGGATTTGTGACCTGCTCTGTTCTCCCTCCTCCTGCCCATGTTTGCCACATGTGGCCACTTCAATTTCCTTCCCATTCTTGAGGAATTCCCTTCCCATTTTTTTTTTTTCTTAAAGAAAAGCCTGGATGGATCCTTTTGTTTAAATATCCCCCTCCTCACTCCCTCCCTCGGTGCTGCTGTTCCATCAGGGTTACCCAGCAATGCATTCAAAAGATTATTGATTTCTTGTCTGACCTTCTGCAATCCCATCCTCTGGAAGGATGGAGGCTTTTTACAAAGGAAGCTGTCACAGGGATGACATCTTGGATAATATTCCACCAGTACAGCTTATTCCAGGAATGAAGAATTTGTTCTGCAAAAGAAAAGGGCAGCAGGAACTGGGTGAGCTCAGTTCTCACCGAGGGTTTCAGCACCAAGTGCACAATTCCCCTGTGTTTTACAGGCAGGAGGTTCTCATGCAATGGGTGACAAATTAAACATTCCTTTTGGGAAGCTCCTGGTGGATTCTCCACAGCCTGAGCACAGCATTGTTTTGTGTACAAGGCCCCACATTCTGCCCGAACTCACCTTTCCTTCTCTGCTCCAACAGCGAAAAATCAATTCCCATTTCCCTCATTAAAAATATGGAATACCATCAACCCTTCAGAAACAGGGCAGAAAATATTTGGAGTGAAATACCTTGATAGAGGTGATGCTGCTTGATTTCAAATTCCACTTTTTCATGCTTTAAGCTGGAAAAAAAAAATCATCTCTTTAATTGGTTGTGCTTTTTCTTGCCCTTTTTGTTTTGCTTTGGGGCCCCACTCAGCTTTTCTGGGCTTTGATATATTTGTCCTGCTGACCTGTTCCCCTGCCAGTGAGGTAAATTGGCAGGAGGAAAGGCTGGTAAAGCTTTCAGGGGCTAAAATATTGGAGCTTTTCCTGGGAAAGGAAAAAACCTGTTTGTGGATCAGGGCTGGCTGTAACCTCCCCACCCCCTGAGCAGCATCCAAGGGCTCCCAGAGCCTCTCCCCAGCCTCTGGGGAGAGTGGATTTCATTTCTGGCATGAGCAGCTTGCCCATCCCTCATCACTGAGCCTGTGATTGTGGCACAGCGCTGTTCCCAAAGGAAATATTCCTTGGGGACAGGGATTTTGTAGGAAATGTGGCTGCTGTGCACAGGTAACCTCTGGAAGTTGGTGTTTGTGCTTGAATTTGCAAGGCAGAAAGTGGATATTGTTTTGAACACCGCTGTCCTGGTGCCCTCCTGGTCTGTCCTGGAGCTGGAAATCCCGAGAGGAAGAGACATTTAAATGCCAGCAGATTTTAGGCTGGAATTTGAGGGGTTTCCCTCTTTATTTACACCTCTGTTACTCCATGGAGTTAATCCTGGGAGTGAAAGGATTTCAGTGCTTTCAGGGTTCAACCTGTTGCTGGTTTTTATAGGATCATTAAGCTTGGAAAAGACCTCCGAGGTCATGGGGTCCATGGAGTTTGCATTTCCATGGGATCATCATCCTCACGAGGGTGGCCACCTTCCCACCCCTTTTCCGTGTCATTTGTACCCCTGGCAGTGGCACAAAGCCCTTCCTTGCTCCCCTCAGTGACTGGCAAGGCCCATCCTAAAGTATCCATGGATTTGGGATTGTCATGAGTCGTGTCCCTGCAGGAGAAGCTGTGCCCGAGGAGGAGCAGATCAGTGCCAAGGACCAGAAGAACCTGGAGCCTTGTGATAACACCCCAATCATTGATAACATCACCCCCGTGGTCGCCAGCATCTCCACAGAGGAGAAGCAGAAATACGATGAGGAGATTGCCAGTCTCTACAGGCAGCTGGATGATAAGGTGGGAATGCTTGATTCCAGGTGGAAATGGAAAATTACTGCCATATTGTGGATGGATTTTTTCTCCATTTCTTGAGCATTGTGAACTGGAAAATGCTGGAAAATTCCAAACACTGCATCAAAGCAGATCCTGTCAGCTCTCTACCCCCTTTCCATGTGCAGACAGTGTTTGGGAGCACTCTCCAGGAAATCAGAGCCAAGTTTTCCTTCAGTTTGAAGTTTAAGCTTTTCCTTTCCTTCAGTGATTTCTGTGAAATCCCTCAGCAAACTGTAACATCACCCTGGAGTCACCGGGGAAAGAAAAAAAGGGTGACTGTCCTTAATAATTCCAGCTCACAATTTTCAGGAAAATATATCCCCATCCCCTTTTGTTTGTGTTGCTGGAGCTGCAAACACAGCCCCAAGTGCAGGTGGCTCATTTATTTATCTCTTTGCACAGCTTGAGGGACATCACTGGCACTTAAAGCTCTCAGCAATTCCCTTATCCAGCCATTAAGAGCTGTGGCTTGTGGGAAGATGAAAAGGTGGAGGGGGGGAAAAAAAGGCCCAGAAAAAGCCACTCAGCACTGTGGATGAGAGCAGCAAAAAGGCTGTCCAGAGAAAGGGCAGCTCTCATCCTGAATCAATACTCAGTTTGAAAATTGGGTTGTAATTAGCAGGAAAATAGCAGCAAAAAAAGCCCAGTGTGTCCTTGCCTGTTGAGATTGGAGTTTGGCTGTTTGTGGCCACAGAGGAATCGTGGTGTGCTTAACTTTGGTGTGCTCAAGGTGTCCCTGCACAGTGTGGTTGCACAGCAGTGTTGGTGGCACTGAAAAGAGCAGTTTTCTGTAAGAAATTCCAGCTTTTCTCTGATTGCATCCCCAGCAGCAACCTCCAGCTTTTACATATTTATTAGGAAAAGGAAAAGAAAAATTCAGTTGTCCTTTCACTTTCCTCATCAAAAGCAGAAAAGCCCCTTAAATTATTCTGGAGGGAACTGGCAGCACTGGTTTGAGTTTTTCCCTAGAAAACACGGGAAGCATAATTTGGCACAGCACTGCAGGAAATGAGAAGATATTTGATCCCAAACACAGGGATCCCAAACCCAAATATCTCCATGTTCAGCAGTGTTGACAGCTTTTACTGCAGAGCTTCCCTGGATGTTTATTTTTCTCTCCCCTCACAAAGTTTGCTGAATTATTCCCCTTTGTTTTCTAGAAAGGGGAGATAAAAAGCGTTCAAATGAGAGCTGTGAAGAGAAATTTAAAATCTCCACCCCTGTTTCATTGCAGGATGATGAAATCAACCAGCAGAGCCAGTTGGCTGAAAAACTAAAGCAGCAAATGTTGGATCAAGAGGAGGTAAGAAACTAAAATAAATAAACCAGCTGAAAAAAACCCTTTCCATTTTCCTCCTGAGCCCCTTGTTTAATGATTCTGTCACAGCTATTCATACTCACTGGCTAAAATTCAATTGGAAAAGGTGCCAGCCAGGTTTAAACTTTAAATTTGATTGTATTCTCATGAAGCCTTGATAAAACTCCTGGAAATAACAATCCCTCCCGCTGGGAAGTGATGCTGGAGGTCCGAGGGAGGGGTGGGGCCAGGATTTTTCACTCCAAATGTGATTTTCAATGTACCCACTCAGGTATCCAGGCACTATGGACTACAGGGAGTTAGAGATTTCCTGATATTAAATTACTAATTCTCATTATTTTGGCAATTAGAGGCAGCAATCTGTGAGATGGAAAAACCTGATAATTGGTGCTGCCACAGATTTGCTGTAAAATCTTGGGCTGCTCACTTCAAACATTTGATTGCATTTTTTCTGTCCCTAAAATGGATGTGGTTTTGGATTTAGGATGGGGAATATGACCACTAAACTCAATCAAAGCCATTCCCTTATCTGTCATTTATGAGGAGTTTTGAAGATGCAGAATGAGGCAGTAACACCAAATGTTGCTGTGATGTTTCTTAGGAATTGCTTTTATTGTGTATCCAGGCCCTCAGAAAGGGTTCCCAGGTGTTATCAGGGAGAAAACAACGGCTGAACACATCTGTAACTCATCACTCAGGGTTCACCTGCCCCCTCTGGGGACTTGGCCTGGCTGGGGGAATCTCCAGCTTTATTTTAGTCCAAGATTAAGCTCCTCATTCTCTTGCCACGGCTTGATTTGATTGCCCAGCACTGAGCAGTGCTGCCTGTGGCTCCACCAGCATAATAATGCACTTTATGCCTGCTCAGCCCTTTATTTCCTGGTGTGTGTTAGGAGTTCATTTATGTCTCCTCACTTCTCCCATCTTTGTACATCCCTTTTCTCACCTAAGGCTGATTTTCCCCTCACACTTGTCCTCGTGCCTTGCTTTTGGGGTGACGTGCATTCCTCCTGGGATGCACTCCTCCTGTCTGGGAGCAGCTGACACAATTATTCCCCACCCTCCCTGTTCCAGTATCACCTCTGGAAGATGAATCAGGTTTTCAGTGGCCACTTTTCCCCCTTTTTTTTCCCTCACATTCCTAGTCCAGCTTTGCTGAGCTACGAAATCTCTGCAGCTGATGTCGTTCAGAACCTTTTTCTGACTCACCTCAGCAGCTTGCCCAGCTCTTACCTTTGAAGGATAAGGTGATATTTTATTATTCAAGGTGTTTTTCCCCACATCAGCTGTCCCTGCTCTCCCCTGGAGATGTGATGAGCTCACTGATCCACGAGCAGCTGCCTCACTCTGCTCCCCCCTAATTAACCAGTCCTTATTTCTGCTTGATTAAGCCAGCAGGTTAATTATAAACCTGAGGCCTGCTGCAGATGAGGCTGATTTTGGTGGAGGGGGTTTTGATACCTTTTCACCCCTGGCTGCTGCTTAAGGTGGGTGTTTTGGGGGATCCTGAATATTCCATCCGCACATGGAACTGATCCATGAGGTGCTGTAGCCATGGGCCTTTTCCCTTTGTTTACAGCTCATCATTTTAGTGTGTTATCAGTGGCTTTTGAAAACCTTGCTCCATTTTTCCACACCGTATCAGCCAGAAGCTCTTTGTTTATGCTGTAGGTGATGCATGGCACTTCTCGAAGGCACGGTAATGTTCACAGGGAAAATTTCTTAAGTAAATGTAAATAATAGTTCCATCTGTGTTTAGCAGGAAGATTATTTGAAGCTATTTTGTTGTTTAAATATTTACATGCCATCTGGCTCTGGCAATCCAATGGGTTTTTCCATAACGTGAGTGCACTTCTGAGGCTGCAGCATTACCAGGGAGATAAATTTCCCTTACATCTGAATCCTCTCGGTGCCTCTCTGGGCACGTGCCAGCCTCCAGAGCTGCCTGCCTGCTTTCCTATTTTCCACGAGCACTCTGAGCCCAAAAAAAACCCCCTTTTCTCCTGGGATATTCTGCTTTTTGGGTGGTCTGCTTGGGAGGGGGGTGTGTGTTCTGCTGGGGGTCTCTCACTCAGCTGCTTGGTGGGCAGAGCAGGAGAAATCCACCCAAAACGCTTCAGCAGGGAAGGTTTTATTCCACTGTCTGCAATGTTACACTAACCCATAATCCAGACTTCTTGGGAAGGAGTGAATTCTGTGAATGAACGCCCAGACTTTGCTGTTAGGATGAGCGTGAGGCCCTCTCCTATCTCCTGCACTGGTTTTATCTGTTGTAATTCCCAATTTGATGTTTTCACGCCGTGCCAAACCCTGATTTTGTTCTTGTTCTTGGAAGGGCAGTATCAGCAGTAAATGTTGGGTGTCACTCTTATTTATTTTCACATCATTCTGCAGCACAGAGCTGCTAGTGGGGCCGGGGTTGTGCTGAGGACACCACAGCTGAATTTTCAAGGCTTTACCACCTCACTGAACATCGGTTCAAGGGCAAGGGACAGGACTAAGCCAGTGACCTCTCACAGTCACTGAACCCTCAGCAGCGTGCAAAGAGTAAATAAGTTTTACAGCTTGGAAACACTCACCAGTGTGTGTGTGTGTGAAGTCAGTATTTTCTTCTGATATGAATGTTTTCCCTCAGCAAAAAGGAGCAGCTAATCTGTCCTCAGCATCATCCTTCAGATGATAACTGAGAATAATCGTCTTAGGTTTGCTTATCGAAATGTTTCTGTAAAGCCACAGGGTCTTTGAGGCTGCCTCAGAGAGCCCTTTTCCCTCGGCTCAGTTCAAAGCCCTGAGCCTCTGCTGAAACATTTTACTTTGTGGTATTTTTTTGGTCTGAGCTGCAGCGCTGGATTGAGGGCAGGAAACGTCTTTGGAGCTCTGCTGCTGTTTCAAATCAGTTTCTCTGCCTCAGTCTTGGGTCATAATAGGATTTGATGAAGATTTTTCTTGTTGTTGAGGTTCAGAGCTTTTTTTTTTGTGCTTCCTTCAAATGTGTTTATGCTGGAGCTGGTGCTGTTTCCAGGATTTCTCCCCTCCTGCACACACGATTTGTGCTCACCCCTTTTTTCCCCCTCTTTGCCTGTTTTTCCCCTTTCCAGCCCTGTCTTTTGAAGGAGTTTTTGGGTCACTTAACGCTGCTGTGATATTTCTTCCCAGCTTCTGGCCTCCACGAGGAGGGATTATGAGAAGATCCAGGAGGAGCTGACCCGACTCCAGATTGAGAACGAGGCAGCCAAGGATGAAGTGAAGGAGGTGCTCCAAGCCCTGGAAGAGCTGGCTGTCAACTATGACCAGAAATCCCAGGAAGTGGAGGACAAAACAAGGACCAACGAGCAGCTGGCGGATGAGCTGGCACAGAAAAGTGTAAGAGCAGCTTGTTCTTCCTGTAGGTTCTCTCCTTGCTCCCTAAACATTCCCAAAGGGCTTCCCAAAAACCCTCTCTTCCCTATCTTAATTAACCAACGAAATGGAGGTAATTCAGAAGCTGCTCCGTGGAAGCTGGTGGCAGATTGTGGCTCTTGCAGCAAGGAACTGGATGTGAGAAGTGGCCATCCTGTGTTTTGGATATTTAAAACCTGTATTTTGCCAAGAAAGCTGTGAAAATCTGCCTCATGCAAATGGCAGCATTTTGTGGTTTCCTGGACTCTGTGCTGCGGAGCAGGGATTTCACAGGGAGCCAGGGGATCTCAAGGAAGGAACCAGAAAAAAACTAATCGGCTTTTTCAGCTGATGTGTCCTGATCTTAAGGGAAAAATGAGATCTGAGGAAAATCAAGACTGGTTTAGTAGCTTAAAGCATCCTTTTACCCTTAATTCATTACACCAACTTAAGGAGCTGTTGTTAACAGCTCTGTTTCATTAAAGACTTTGTTATCTCCCTCAGTAAAACAGATTACCACGAAATCCATCGGAAAAAAATTGAATTTTCTATCCCTCTATACCTATTTCTCTGTGATTAACCTCCTTTGATGTATTATGCAAATAAGATTCTTAGCGGATTTGCTACATTTAATAGGTCTAAAGTAGCCTTTGGTGGCAAGTGAGTTGTGAAAGTGGATTATGCCAAGGTGGAACTGGATGTGTCAGTACATTGTGCCAGCAGGCACCAGGAAAATGCCACACAAAAGCTGCCCAGGCTGCAGAGGGGAGGGTAACCCTTGGTTTTAAACCTTTCCAGAGTGCCCTGACAGCGACCCAGAGGGAGCTGGGCCAGCTGCAGGAGCTCAGTAACCACCAGAAGAAGAGAGCCACGGAAATCCTGAACCTGCTGCTCAAGGACCTGGGGGAGATCGGGGGAATCATCGGCACCAACGACGTGAAAACTGTGAGTGAGTGGGCTTGGTGCTTTCCCCAGCTCTTCCTGCAGGGAAAAACACTCCAGCAAGTCAGGGAATCCCAGAGGGGTTTGCCTTGGAAGGGACTTAAAGCTCATCCAGTTCCAAATCCCCTGCCATGGGCTGGGGCACCTCCCACCGTCCCAGGCTGCTCCAGCTTGGCCTTGGACACTTCCAGGGATCCAGGGGCAGCCACAGCTTCTCTGGGAATTCCAGCCCAGCTCCTCCCCACCCTTCCATGCAGGAATTCCTTCCCAATATCCCATCCATCTCTGCCCTCTGGCAGTGGGAAGCCATTCCCTGTGTCCTGTCCCTCCAGGCCTCGTCCCCAGTCCCTCTCCAGCTCTCCTGGAGCCCCTTTAGGCCCTGCAAGGGGCTCTGAGCTCTCCCTGGAGCCTTCCCTTCCCCAGGTGAACATTCCCAGCTCTCCCAGCCTGGCTCCAGCCCTGGGAGCATCAGTAGATGTGGAATATGTGGATCCAGTAGTCCTTCTCCCAGGACATTCTGTGTAAATCCTGGCTGAGCACGCAGGAGGACCCTGCAGAGCTCTTTGGCTGGCTGGAGAGGCTCAGTGTCTGGGCTCACAGTCCCCACAGTTATTCCCAGCTCAATATTTGGGGCCCATCTGGGAGTCACTGAACTGATTAATGGGAGGCCTGAGTTCCCCCCAAAACAATGCACACATAGCCCAACTCCTTCCTTAGCTGGCATGACTCAGAATTCCCAGAATCTGAAAAAGCTTTATGAGTGAGATTTGGCTTCTGGGGTGGCCAAGTTTTGGTCTGAAGCTTGGTGCAAATTTTGGTCAGCCCCACTTTGAGATTTGCCTTTGTGTGTCCTCCTCAGCAGAGGAGGTGGCTGCTCACTTCGTCACGTCTGTAGATGAACAAAATGCTGATTTCAGAGAAAATATTTGTGTGGCCATTGCTAAATGGCAGCGATGGAAACTTTCCATGGCCTGGAAAATCTCCCTGGTGGCGTTAGTGCCATCTTTGTCCATTTGAAACCACGTGAAAAATAGCAGTGGTTGAAACTGGCTAAGTTCATTTTTGAGATGTACGAAAACTCCTTGCAGTACATTTTTGTTACTTTTAGTTCATTTCTTTGTCGATGCCCTGCCGAGGCCCCCTTAGGTCAGCAGGAGCTCCAGCCTGTCCTGCTGCAGAGGACACAATCCCTGCTGTCCGTGTGGTTCTGCAGCTTCCAGCCTTCGGAGATGTCACAGCAGCCTCTGGTGGCCGCAGGAGCAGGGACTGGGAGAGGAGATCTTTGCAAATGGAGGCAGAGGCAGTTTGGTATAAGTTTTTATAGGAACTGAGATGTCAGCACTTCAGGGGACAGCTGTCAGTGGAAATCAGGCCAGACTGAGGAGCGTTTAGGGGAATAATTTCAAATTTGTTGGCAATTAGCACCTTCTCCAAGCGTGTCTAATTTCAGAGCAGACTGAAAAATTTGGAAGAAGTCTCGTTTTTCAGGATTTTTGGGAGGAGAAGCAGCACGTGTTCCCTTCCCTTTGGCAGTGCTGGGTAAAGGGGGGAAGCAGATGAAGTTGGGCCGTGTTTTTGCTCAGGGAGAACTTGCACAGCTCCTCAGTGGAATATCCTGAGCTGGAAGGAACCCACAAGGATCAAAGTCCAGCTCCTGGCCCTGCACAGACACCCCAACAATCCCTGAGAATGTTGCCCAAACGCTCCTGGAGCTCTGGCAGCCTCGGGGCTGTGCCCATTCCCTGGGGAGCCTGGGCAGTGCCCAGCACCCTCTGGGGGAAGAACCTTTCCCTGAGATCCAACCTAATACCCATATCTTGTATGTTTTATACATATGTGTGAAGGGATTTGATATCTCTTCACACATATGTGTAAAACATAGAAGAAAAGAGGACAGATCAGATCAAAAACTCTGAAGGAAGATGTCTCCTTAATATAATAAGCACTCTTTGCTTTGTGAAAAGATCCCAATTTTGATTTTTTTTTTGTCCTCCAAATATGAGTTTTAAGTTCTCAGAAATGCAATAATTAACATCCTTCTCCCAACTCTTTCTAAAATGACACCTGGCCTGTAAAACCATCCCAAATCCCAGACCAAGCCTCCAGCCCAGTTCCCAGAGCAGGAAGAGCTCTCGGCGCTGTGGCCGTGAGCAGCTGGCAACCCCGGTGTGCTCAGTTGGCAGATGTGAACGGGGTGATCGAGGAGGAGTTCACCATGGCCAGGCTCTACATCAGCAAGATGAAGTCGGAGGTGAAGTCGCTGGTGAACCGCAGCAAGCAGCTGGAGAGCGCCCAGATGGACTCCAACAGGAAGATGAACGCCAGCGAGAGGGAGCTCGCGGCCTGCCAGCTCCTCATCTCCCAGGTGGGTCTGCTCCTGCCTTCTCCCAGGCTTTGGTGGCCTTCCCAGCCTCCTTCCCTGTGGGGTGTGTGTGCCAGGAGTGAGAAATGGGCCTTAGGGAGCAGAGCGGTGCTGGCTCTGGTGGGTTTTGTTGTTTGCTGTCTCTCCTCTCATCCCTCCCCCTCAGTGTTTCTCAGTGTGTCCTGAGCTCTGGCAAGGTCATGTCCTGCAGTGGGTGTCTCAAAACGTGTTTGGTGGAATAGCACTGAAATTCCTCCCTGGAGTGGTTTCCTCACCAGGGGTTTGAGGATCTCAAAGGTCTTTTCCAACCTGGTTCGTTCTGTGGTTCTGTAGTTTGCATCTCAAATCACTTTAAAAGATCACTGACCGTGTTTTTCACGAGCCAAATCTTCGGGCAGCTCCCTGGATCTGCTCTGTGGGTGTGCTGCCAAGAAAACCAGGCAGCAAGCTACAAAATAACATGGAAAACTTCCTGGGATAGAAATCCAGGCGGGAGGAGAGGTTCTGAGTGGGTGTCAGGGCCGGGCAACGATGGCTGTGGAGAGGGGTTGAGAGCTCTGATACCCTCACCTGCTCGGAAGTGGCCATGGAAAGGGAAAGACATGATCCAGTTTCCTGTATTTCATTCCCTAGCAGCCATCCTAAGCACACCTGGAGCAGGGAGAGCCCCTTTTGCTTCAGCACAGTGTCTTTATTAAAGTTCTACTCAATCAAGCTGTAGCTGGAAGCACGATCCTTAAAATTGCAGGGTATGGGCTGCCCAAAAATGTAAACTGAAAACAATACCAAGCAGAAAAACTCTCGAGCAGGGGATCTCCTGCCTTGGCATCTTGGAGGTTTTCCTTCTGAGGGCATGTGGAGGCCTCCCTGGGCTTAAACCCCAAAGAAGGTGGGGGAACTATTTTAATTCCAACTCAGGGTTGTTCCTCCAAGTCTCACCTTCCCAGCACCACCGACCCAGAGGTCTCATCCCCTCTCTGCCAAGGTGAACTTTAAAGTGAACCACAGGTACTTGAGTGGCTTTTTAATTAGGATGCAATAATCCAAACAGTATCTTAATTACTGTCCCCAAATTAGGATATTTTAATTCCATTGTGGGTGTTTTCACTACAAACTTCGCTGTTTTCTATTTAGCCATAATCCCTTCTAGCTCAGAAGGTCGTTGGCAAGAACCAAATCATCAGGAGGGCTGGGGAGAGTGGATCTGAGCTTCTGCAGGTGGAAGATCCCAAAGCCACCTCATAAGGCTGGTGTCCATCTGCCTTTAAAAATCTGCTTAACACCAATCCCAGGAGCTTCCAGGGATGTTTTGGGATTACTGCCTGAATTCCAAAGTGGGCTACTAAGTGTGACCTCTAAAAACACAGCCTGCTTTGATCTCGTAGCTCCTTCCCAGACATTTTGCTGTGTGTTCTCCCAGTCATCACCTCTGGATGTGGAAATCTTTCTGTTCTCGCTCCTTTACGTGGGACAGTTTTCCCTGAATTCCTAGGACACAGCTCCTCCCATCTCACTGCTGTTCCTTGTTTTTAAAGCACGAAGCAAAGATCAAGTCCCTGACAGACTACATGCAAAACATGGAGCAGAAGAGGAGGCAGCTGGAGGAGTCCCAGGACTCCCTCAACGAGGAACTGGCCAAGTTACGTGCTCAAGGTACAACTTTGGGTCTCGTGGTCGTCGTTTCTATCTCAGAACACTCAGTTCTGTGTTTTAATGAGGTGAAAAATGATGAAAAAACCCCACCCAGATCCTTTACCAAACAGCACCAATGGATCTTGCGAAATATTCTGTAAAATTCTGGGATAAGAATTTGTCTAAATGTCAGCTGTCCCTCTGGCAAACCCCCTGCCCCATTCCACACAGAGCTGCTTCCCTTAGATGTGCACAAGCTGTGTCTTTCCCAGCTCCCAGCTGACTTCATTTTAAGGCTTGCTCGGTTTATCCCCCTCCAATTTAATGTGGAAAGTGTGTGTGTATCCAAAGCAGTTCTTGGAGCTTTGCTAAGCTCCTGGGTTATATAAATTTATAACCTGCAGCCTTAGAATCGTTCTGGATTTCTGCACAAGGGATCTACCCTGACTGAGGGAGCAGCAGGTGGGGGCAAGGCTTTTATTTTTGGAAAAAGTTTTTATCACCTCCTGCATTGTCAGAACAGAATCTTTATCCCATCTCCTGGAATAAATTAAATTTATTTAAAGATCTAAAATTTAAATTTAAATAATTTAAAATTAAAACCGTCTCCACCTTTAAACAGAAAAAATGCACGAAGTCAGCTTCAAGGACAAGGAGAAGGAGCACCTGACACGGCTCCAGGATGCAGAGGAGATGAAGGTAGTTTGGCACAGTGGAAATTTCAAGGGAATTTCGTGATGAGATTGTTCATTGGGGTGGAATTTTGTCTTCCTGTTCACGTGGCCAAAAATTACATTGATTCACCTCTACGTTACACTCAATTTTTGCTGGTGGAGCTCTGCTGAAAGTCAATTTGCCCAGTAGTGAATGAGGCTACTGGGGTTAATATCATTTAGGTACTTATAAATTTGATTTTAAAAGAGGCTACTTCCCTGAAGTTTGGCTGGAATTCTGATGATCTCCTGGAAATAATAATAAAACGTATAAACCTGTTTTCTGGTATTTTTCCTTTGGAAAGCAAAGAAATGTTTGCAATAATGAATTGTTTTGATGGGGTTGCAAATTGCAGACAAGGAAAAATACAGTTTTATAAGGATAGTGATAGAGGTTTGTAGACTGCAGAACTTTTCCCTCCATTATAAAAAATTTAAAGTGATTAAAGCAGTTGTAAAGTGATTAAAGCAGTTGTGATTAAAGTGGTTGTACCTTACAGCTCTGAGGGGAAAAAAGCTAATCTTTTGTTAGCAATCTAAAGGGATACATTGAGTTCTTCTTGCTGCTCGAGGCATATTTACTGCTAGAATTTAAATTTAAAGAACAATTTCAATAGCAGGGCCGTGGATAAACAGCTCTCAGAGGTTTGGGTTTTACTTCTGCCACAGGCAGAGCTGTGCCTCTATTTCCTGGGTGAATAAACAGGGGGAATAAGAGGATTGGTGTAAAATCAGTGTCATTTGTGGCCAAGCCCAGGCTTTTCATGTGGTAGTTTTTGCAAGAAAACGAGTCAGAATTGTTGTGCATCTGTTGCTAAAAACTGAATTAAACGCTCGGATGAGCAGACTCAGAGTTCTGTGATTCCAGCAGGAAATGCCAGGCAGATTCCTGAATGGATTTGGTAGTTTTCCCTCCGGTCTAGAGGCTGGGTCAGAAGGAGCTGTGTGTCCCTGGATCTGGGTCTGATTCCTGGCTCTGGTGTTTGCAGAAGGCCCTGGAGCAGCAGATGGAGAGCCACAGGGAAGCCCACCAGAAGCAGCTGTCCAGGCTGAGGGATGAAATCGAAGAGAAGCAGAAAATCATTGATGAAATCAGGGAGTATGTTCACCCTCTCCATCCCTTCCTCTGTCCTGGGCTGCTTTGGGGTTGGTTTTGGTAGATTTGATTGATGTTTCTTTGGAAGTTCTGTCCTTACATGCAGCAGCCAAGCCTGTAATTATTTTGCAGGGTGGATTACAGTGCCTAATTCTTTATTGGGGAGCTTTAACAAGGCCATAAAATTATAGAGAGTTAAAAAAAAAGAGTAGTATTGCACCTGCAGGTCAGTAGGTGAGAGGAGCTTGGAGGAGAGCAGGTTTTGAAGGATCATGGAATCATTTGGGTTGGAAAATGCCCTTGAGGTCATCGAGTTCAGCCACCATGAACATGGTTCCATGTCCCCAGGAAGGGTTTGGGATCCTCTCACAGCAGCCAGTCCTGCCCCAGACCTTCTGAGAGTCTGGGTGACTCAAACAGCTCCCATTTTCACACGTTTTTATATCTTTTCCTCACACACCAATGTGACTCTGTTATGTTTTGCTCCCGTATTCTTCTTTTTCTAAAATCTGGGCATTCTTTTATCGCATTTCTTGTGTGGCCAAAGATTAATCCTAGGGAAATGAGGAAACAAGACAGAGAGATGCCAACAATACTTTGTGTCCTCCTTTAAGGGAAAGGAAAAAAAACCACTGAATTTAGCTCTCCAATATTTTAAAACCATGTCCTTCAGGTTCTTTCTGCTTGATTTCTTTCACAATTTTCCAGTAGAGAGTTACAGCTTTACTTTTTCTCTGCCCAATCCCATTTTGTTCTTGGAGATTTACCCTCCCTTCCTCCTGGGGTTCAGGCTGACCTGTGCTGACTTTTCCTTTTACATTTCCAGTATGAACCAGAAGCTGCAGCTGGAACAGGAGAAGCTGAGTGCTGATTATGATAAATTAAAAATTGAGGACCAGGAAAGAGAAATGAAACTGGAAAAGCTCATGTAAGTGCACAGTTTCCTCATCTGGTATCCCTGAACCTCGTGCCTCTTCATGTGCCCATGGAAAACGTGCTTAGGGAGAGGGATTTGTGTTGGAATATTCACACTGAAAATATCATTTCAGCAGCAAAGCCAGCAGGAAGTACTAATAAATAATTACCAATTACTCTCTATTTTTATACCATGCCAATAGTGGCTTTGATACTTGCCAAAAAGAGTTTATTAGAGCACTGATTTTATAAAATACCACAGCAAGTGTTGAATCTCTCATTCCTTAATGCACAGCAAAACAAGCAAGAAAGAAGTTGGGAATTTTTGGAGGGGTTTTGTTGATTTTGGGGTTTTTTCTTTAAAGTAATAAATCAGATGCCTGAGTCAAAGCCTTTCCTAGGAATGAGAGGGAAAAATCCCATGTGTGGACACAAAGGTGGAGGTGGTGACTGAGCCCTTCCATGTGAGAAAGTTGGATATGTGGGGCAGTCAGAAGCACAATTAGAGATGTACAATTTGCTCCCACCTGCAGATATGCTGCTCCAAGTGGATGCTGGTTGGTTCTCCCCTGTTTCATATGATTGATGTGTGTTCCATGTTGTGATCTTTCCAGACTCCTTAATGATAAAAGGGAACAAGCAAGAGAAGACCTTAAAGGGCTGGAGGAAACAGTGGTAGGTCTTAATGACACTTTATTCAGCTTTTTGCCTTCTGTCTGTATACCCTGGTGATATATATTTTAATTTTTGAGTAAACAGCTTTGAACTGCCTAAATTAAAATTTTAAAAAGGTTGCTTTTACTAATTTTGGAGAAATTGTTTCCTTCAGTGTGGTTTTGGGGCTGGATGGGGTTTATTTTGTGGAGTTTATTCAGAGTGGGCCCATGTGATTCCTAGAGAGAGAATCCAGAGCTCTTTTCTCCTGTTACCAACTCAAATCCAAGGAGAACTTTTACACCAGAGTATCTACTTTGTCCTAGTAATTTGTGCTTTTTAAAAAATTATTGTTTTGTTATTTTGATTCCAGGCAAGGGAACTTCAGACTCTTCACAATCTGCGCAAACTGTTTGTCCAGGATCTTACCACCCGCGTTAAAAAAGTAAAACTCTACTCTTTTAAACCCAAATCTCCTTTCTTTTGCAGTTGTCTTGTGATTTGCTGGAAGCCTTTAATGCATGCTGTTACAAAATGGGATAATGTCTTTTTTAGTAGCAATGAGAAACAAGATTAAAACTTTCCTGATGAGTATCAGCTTTTATTTGGTCCTAATTTGTTAAGGAGAATTTTGGTGGTTGAGGGAATGAACTCATTCAGTGCAGTTCAGCTACAAAATTCTCAAAGCTGTTGAACTTCAGAAATTATTTAGTATAACTTGATTTTCCTAT
This sequence comes from Dicrurus megarhynchus, assembly GCA_013399195.1. Classification (NCBI taxonomy): domain Eukaryota; kingdom Metazoa; phylum Chordata; class Aves; order Passeriformes; family Dicruridae; genus Dicrurus; species Dicrurus megarhynchus. Next base: position 107,021 of record VXAD01005927.1, on the reverse strand, counting down.
TCAGGATCCCCCCATAATTACTCAGTAAAAATAGCTTGGTTTTTGTTCAAGGGGCAATGTGATTCTTAAATATCCGACAAAAAGTTAAAATAATTTCTTTTAAATCTGGGGCTCTTTGAGATTTTTCTGCCTTTGGGGAGCTCAAATTTGCCGAAGAGCTGAGCTTCCCCTCGAGTCTGTGCCTGGCTTTGCTAAGTGCTGCAACTTTGTGTGCAGAGTGTTGAACTGGACAGTGATGATGGAGGTGGAAGTGCTGCGCAGAAGCAGAAAATTTCCTTTCTTGAGAACAACCTGGAACAACTTACAAAGGTTCACAAACAGGTAAAGGCTCCCTCTACCTCCTTCCATCAAAAAATGCACTTTTTAAATGTTTGCAAGGATAATTCTGGAAGGTAACCTGTGCTGTCTGAGGAAAAGGTACCCACTAAACTCCTTGGCATTAGGAGTTGGTGTTAGAGCTGCTCTTCCCACTCCCCGTACTTCTAGAAATGTGGGAAATAAGGAATTAATTGTTTTTCTGTGAAAATAGATCTGTTTTGGCACAAAGAAATGCCTAAAAATAGCTGGTTTCTGGATGGATTGTGCATCCCCAGTTTGGCTCCTGGCCTGAAGCTGCTCAGAGACACCTTGGAGGTGACTGGAGTGGATTCAACCAGCAGAGTTTTCATTGAAAACAATGGAATTTGGCTTTTGTGTGCAGCTGAAAGGGCTGGTGCCTCCCTGGGGTGCTGAGGTTGGTCATTTCTGGGCTTGTCCATGTCTGTCCCCTCCCTCCGTCGTGGAATTTCAGTTTCACTGAATCCCAGACTGGTTTGGGTTGGAAGGGACATTAAAGCCCATCCCATTACTCCCCTTCCATGCCCAGGGACACCTTCCACCATGCCAGGCTGCTCCCAGCCCTGTCCAGCCTGGCCTTGGACACTGCCAGAGATCCAGGAGCAGCCACAGCTTCTCTGGGCACCCTGTGCCAGCCCCTCCCCACCCCCACAGGGAAGAATTTCTCCCTAAAAATCTCCTCTCCCAGTATGTCGGAGCTGTGTCCCGCTGTTCAGGTGCACAACACAAACCACCAAAGCTGTTTTGATTTCTTTTTTTAAGCAGTGACACAACACCGTGCCCTGCACTCTCCTGAAGCTGTATTAGTGACCCACACTCCCTGATTTGCTTTAATTATTCCTGTGGAAGTGCCAAAAGAGCAGGAAGTGCTGGACTGCGACAAGTGTCCGCTAAGGTTTGGGGTTTTGAGGTTCCCAGGGAACAGATGGTTTAAAGACCTACTTTCTAAATGTGGAAACTGGGACATGTTCAGAGTGGTTTTTCTTTTACCGTTTTCGCCTTTTTTTTTGCACTTGTTTCATGCATCTGCTGCGTTTCAAATACGGATTTTTATAGCTCTCATTAGCGTGTATTTACTCAAAATCAACTTGGAATCCACATCTTGTAGGAAACTTAGAGGAGAAAAGTTACATTGTACTTGATACCACCCTGCTTGGATTTTGTATCATACCTATTTCACACAACAAGGGCTCAGCACTTGCAGAAAAATCACATTGTGACAATGTTTTTTTAGCTTGTTTGTGTTTTTCTCCAGCACTAAGCCCGGCCCAGCAGGTGTAAAATACTCTGATTGTTAAACAGCAGAATGTCAGGACATGCTGTTGCTTTGCTGTATTATTAATGTGGTTGTTAATCCACTTTTCGCTCCAGAAAAGGGAGAGTCACTCCTTTGGAGCAGATTTCTGTTGGCTTCCAGCAGTGGTGTAATCTGTTCAGTAGAAATTGTGCTGGATTTTCTGCCCGTTTGCATCAGTTCTGCGTTTATTTAAAATCCATCCTCTCTTGGCTGTTGCTGCATGGGAAGTCAGATGTGGTTTGGATAATTGGTAGACCTCGCTCAGGTTCACATTAAACTGAGGAAGTGCACGAATTCAAAGTTGCATATAATCATTATGTTTATAGTTACAGGCCTAAAAGTGATTTCTTAGTGAAGCTCCCAGTTTTCCCACATGGCTGAGTAGGGAACACCCAGGTGAACACATCGGGACCACTGGAAATTATGAATTTGGGGTGATCCCCAGTGTTGTCTGTAAGATATATTCAAGCATTATTATTTTAAAATAATGAGGTGATCAAGGATTTGCAAAATCCTGGATATTTCAGTGTTCCGAGGAAATGCAGAGTTTCTGCTGCAGTTTTTGAAGCGTAGAGAAGCAAATCTGGCTGTCGAGTGCTCTGCGGTGGCAGGTCCTGGAGTCCTCATCTTTCAGGATCAGCTCTGAGGAATCTTGTTGAATGGAATAAACTCTGTTTGTCTTTGATCTCTCTGGACAATTTTAATGAATGTCACTCCTCAGCCAGACAGATGAATTTTGTGAAAACTGAGCTTGGACAACGCTCTCAGGCACAGGGTGGGGTTGTTGGGGTGCCCTGTGTGGGGTGAGGGGCTGGACTTGATCCTCGTGGGTCTGTTCCAGCTCAGGACATTCTAAACTTCTCATTAACCTAAGCTTTTTACATTAATTTTTGGAAGAAATCTATTTAATTTTAGTATACAAGATGTGGAGAGGAGCTAGTGGCCTTTTCTCTCTCTTTGTGAGGGGACTTTTCCCGCCATTTCTCCGAGGAGAGATTTTTGCCATTTTATTTTGACCTTGTGGGTCCATTCCAGCTCAGGACATACTAAATTTCTTATTAAGCTAAGCTTTTTGCATTCATTTCTGGAAGAAACCTGTTTAATTTTAGTATACAAGGTGTGGAGAGCAGCTTGGTGGTGTTTTCTCTCTCCTTGTGGGGGGACTTTTCCCGCCATTTCTCTGAGGAGAGATTTTTGCCATTTTATTTTGACCTCGTGGTTCCATTCCAGCTCAGGGTATTCTAAATTTCTTATTAACCTAAGCCTTTTTACATTAATTTCTGGAAGAAATCTCTTTAATTTTAGTATACAAGATGTGGAGAGCAGCTGGTGGTGTTTTCTCTCTCCTTGTGAGGGGACTTTTCCCGCCATTTCTCCGAGGAGAGATTTTTGCCATTTTATTTTGACCTTGTGGGTCCATTCCAGCTCAGGACATACTAAATTTCTTATTAAGCTAAGCTTTTTGCATTCATTTCTGGAAGAAACCTGTTTAATTTTAGTACACAAGGCGTGAAGAGCAACAAGGTGGCCTTTTCTCTCTCCTCGTGGGGGGACTTTTCCCCGCCATTTCTCCGAGGAGAGATTTTTGCCATTTTATTTTGTCCTTGTGGGTCCATTCCAGCTCAGGACATACTAAATTTCTTATTAAGCTAAGCTTTTTGCATTCATTTCTGGAAGAAACCTGTTTAATTTTAGTACACAAGGCGTGAAGAGCAACAAGGTGGCCTTTTCTCTCTCCTCGTGGGGGGACTTTTCCCCGCCATTTCTCCGAGGAGATTTTTGCCACTTTCTTTTGACCTCCTTTTGATTGGAACTGCTTTCCCCTGCAGCTGGTACGTGATAATGCAGATCTTCGTTGCGAGCTTCCTAAGCTGGAGAAACGCCTTCGAGCTACGGCAGAGAGAGTTAAGGCCCTGGAGAGTGCACTGAAGGAGGCCAAGGAGAACGCCATGCGCGACCGCAAGCGCTACCAGCAGGAGGTGGATCGCATTAAGGAGGCCGTGAGAGCCAAAAACATGGCCCGGAGAGCACACTCCGCCCAAATTGGTGAGGACATGGAGCTAAAGGGGCTGCCCACGTGCTTTAAGCTTGGGCTGGTTGCTGGGGGTTGAGTGGAGGGAGTAAAACACGGGGGCTGCTTCTCCTTCGCTGCACAGGAATCTTCAAAGGCCTCGCTTTTTCGTGGAATCTGCCCCACCTCGAGTTTAAAGAGGCTCTGCTGTTCCACTGGGTAAATAAAGGGCATAATGGGGCTTGTGTGCCCTTCTAGTGACCTGAAAACTTGTCTCCTTAAATTAGTTGCTCACTTTCTTCCTCCTCCTCCCCCCACACGCTCTCTCTCTCTCTCTCTCTGCTTTCATTCTTTCCTTGCCTTTCTGGACCTTGTCCCTTTCTTTTTTTCCCCCCTGATTACTCCTCCATGTGATTTAATTTCAAAAAATCTTCCTTTGTAATTCAGATATTGATATATATCTCCGAGGCACAATGTAATGTGTGCACACAACAGATGGGGCAATTCTTGGAATGATTTGTTGGGATTGCTAAAGGACAATAGTTTAGATGGAGATGACAATATTGGGGTATTAAATCCTGAGGGAGAATCAGGCAGCACAAAATGTCACCTCCTGAATGCTTCCTCTTGTAGGGAGCCATCCAGGCTTTGTCTTGCCATCTTCTGGAATGGTGTAAATTGGACATAAAAAGTGCCTCACTGCCCACCAAGTGGCTTCCCTCTGTTGTTAGACAGTCCATAATCTTTGCAGATCCAATGCATGGGAAGGGCTCTGCCACCAGGAAAATGGATCTGGCACCAGGAAAATGGACCTGGCACCAGGAGAATGGGTGTTATTGTTGTTGGCTGCGGTGGGGAACGCTGCGTTCTGCGGAGCTGGGTTAGAAACCACGCTGGCAAGCACAGCTCTGAGCTGGGAAACAACGGGCTTTCCCTTGGAGGAGAAGGTGAGGTGGAAAGCTAAAATGTGAAAGCTAAAATGTCTGTTTGGTCCCTCTTTTCCCTCTGCAGCCAAGCCCATCCGCCCTGGTCACTACCCAGCGTCTTCTCCGACGGCCGTCCACGCCATCCGAGGGGGAGGGATGTCCAACTCCAGCTACTACCACAACACCAAATAAACGAGAGGTAATGAGAGTAACTCACTCACCTCTTCTCCCACTGATCCCTCAGTTCCCTCATATTTCAATCTTGCTTTCAGGAGACCCCACAGTACGGTTTTTTTTCTATTTTTAGTAGTTGTTTGCTACTTTGATAGTTTGATAATTACAACACTCACTAATGGAGTGCCTGTTCAGAGGCTTTGCCAGCTGCTGGGGAGAGGTTTTATTTTAATGATTTAGCGCTTAAAAGTTTTTTAAAAACTGCTCTGGTAAATCTGGACTGAAGTTCACACGTAGAGGCGTGAAACCCATGTAGTAAAAATACAGTTCCAGAGGTTCCTTTTGCCAGTATCATCTTCTGCTTTGTGTACCATGGATATGTTTCCATGTGGGATATTCCAGCCTGGGATAGGGATAGAGCAGCTGTCAGTGGCAGCAAGAGACATCTCCAAATTTGAGTGTCACCATTTGGCCAACTTTGCACTCTTAGTTCTCTTCATGAAAAAAAAAAAATCTAAATATTTTACTTTCATTGCCAGGGCTTCAGGGTTTCTCCTAAGCAAAGGATGAGCAGCATATTCCCAGGAGACTGTTCCAGGGACTCCATCCTCCCATTTGTTTCTTTAAATGCTCATAGTTGGAGAGATTTTTTATCTGCCTTATTTTAGATGATCACTTTATGCCACAGACATGCCAAGAGCTGATGGCAGTGAGTGGCTGTGAAAAGCAGCCCGGGGACAGCAAAGTTGTCCCTCCAAGTCTGGCTTTTTGCCCTCCTTGAGGATTAATTCTGTCTCACAACTCTCTTCATGGTCTGTGGTCTCCTCGAGGCGTTCTTGGGTGTTTTTAGCTTTTTTTTTGGGAATGTTTCATGTCAGGCTTGCATGCCGAGCATCCATCACGCCACACTCAAGCTGTTATTGCGCTGGGGGATTGTTCCTGCTCATTGTGTTTGCCATGAGCTTCCAGCAACATATTTCCTGTGTGGATAAATTAGGGCAAGGCTTTGCTGAGAGGTTTTGTGCATCAGTCCCTTCTGGTCTGAAATTGGCTTTTCCATCTCACGAGTGAGGCACCTCTGTCCATCTGCTTCGTTGCATTCCCACCTCTGTGACCAGGCAAAGAGTGGGATACAGAGCCTTGTCAAAAGATTTCTAAACATTTATTGTAACAGCTACTCTGAGGGGGAAAAGCTGCCTCCTGCCTCGAATAAAGGCACCTTTAACTTACCAACTGCTGTGAAATGAAGTGTCAGACTCAAACAGGCCACACATGTCAAGTGAACAACTGTAGATGAATAAAAATTGTTAATAAAATAACCGCACCTCGAACTAGATGTGTTTGTAATAACAAGACAGGACTGTGGAAGTCAAGAAAAAGCAGTCAGGAGGCATAAAACACCCACCAGATATTTTAAATGCTGAGGTTTAGATTTGGGGGCTGTGGAGCTGAGCAGATTCAGGCCATGTTGCAGAGGAGCAACAGGGAAAATGAGGCTGGAGAAAAAGAAGATGGAAGATCTCGGGAGAAACTGGATAAAGTTATGGACTTGGGGTTTCTGAAAAATTAGGAAAAATCTGAAAACCAAATGGCAGCCCTACAGGTTAGAATTAAATCATTTAAACAAAGTGTTCTTGATTTTTTGCTCATATCTAGAAATAAGTGTGGAAGGTGTAGTCAGGGGAGGCTGGGAAGTGATTGGAGAAGGTCCGTTCTCCTCGGTTTTGGTCCTTTAGTTAAGAAGATTATTGGCAAATTCCAGCTGTTTGGCTGCCAAAATTGGGAGTATCTGAGTAATCTGAAATCTGAGCTTGGATGGAAAGCCAGGGGTCTGGGAAAGGGTGTTAGTAAAGGTACTACCAGTGCAGGGAAAACTTCATCCAGATTATCTCCAGGTTATTGTCGAGACATTCCTGTGCTCTGCAGAAAGTGCTTTGGAATGGTGCAGCTCTACCCAGCTGGAATTAGAACAAAACTTTCTTTTGTAGTCATTTAACAGCAGTGAAATAAAAGTGAGGTTCCTATTTCAACATTTGCTCAGGAGAGATTTATCTTGTGTTCATTCATTATTCACCATAAAGATAAAAGACACTTAGTGCTGTTAGACTGGTCAGTGGTTATGATTGATTAACCCAGCAGATGGAAGAGAAAGAAACGTGGGATTTAATAAAATGTGCTTGTCTGATGTGCGTATATAAAATGATAAAGTATATTTTTATAATATTATCATGATATTATATATACAAAACCTTTTAGATATTTCTGTAAACACTTATTTTATATATATATATGTATCAGGAAAATATCTCTGTCAGGAGACAGAGAACAGAAGGATGGGTTTGAATTTGTATTTTTTCATCCCTTTGATTTATAATTTTCAAACTCCATTGCTGTTACTTGCCTCCCTTATCACATGAGATAAACACACACCAGCTCTTCAGCACATCCAAGCAGCCAAGAGAAAAATCCCATTAAAGGAACAGAAAATTAAAGGGGAAAAAAAAGTTACACCTTTAGATGGTGTTTGGGTGAGACGTAATTCCAGACTACAGAATGGTGGCAGAGAGGGAATTCCATCAGGAGAGTTGGCTCATTCTGTCTGTGAGACCCAAATTCCATTTTTTTTTTTTTGATGTGACTCCGGATTCATCGCTTCGGTTGCTGCCCATCCCATTTGTGTGCTCTGCTTCCCAATCCCCCAAATCCACTAATTGCCCTTCCCTCTCTTGCTCTCTCTGGCAGGTCAGTTCCACTTAGCATGTTAAGGACTGTCATTAAGTCACATTAGTTTCTTTTTTTGCCCCTCTCCAACCCGGTCCACGTCCTGTCCATCCTGCGCTTCCCACGGCCATCGGCGACGCCCCGCTCCAGGTACTCCGAGCTTCGTAGGATCTCCACGTGTACAGAAGTGTCCAGCTCAGCTCCTCCAGATCCTTGTACCATGTCTGGAACATTCCCACCTCAGTAAGGATGATAGGGAGTCTGCCACTCCAAATTCCACAACCCCTTGGCGCTGCTTAGGTTGGGGCTTCTCCACTCAGAGTGATGCTTTTTTTTTTCCAAGTCCTCCGTTGGCATCGGTAATTCCCGACTTCTGGCATCAAGGAATTAATTATTCAATGACCAAGTGCCATCAAAGGCAGGTGATTGTGCTCTGTCATGACTGATTTCCTGTATAATATACATATTATTTTATATTTTTAGGGGATGAAAATGTGCTGCTATGTGGTTTAATTTTACTGCTTAACATTTTCAGAAATTTCCCCAAAGAACCATTTGTAATATCCTGATTTAAAAAAAAAAAAAAAAAAAATCTTTGGACTGTATAAAATAACCTTTATTGCAGTACCTGGTAAAGAACAAACGGGATGCAGAGAAATCTGTTAGTATAGACCTAGGATTTGAAGTTTGGTAGTTCCATGAATTTATCTGTGTGACCTATTTTAAAATTAAGCTCCTATTTCCTCATAGTTCTCCCTACAGTGGCAGGTTTTCCTGGAGTGGGATGGCTTAGCCACGTGTTTGTAAGCATTGTTCCCTAGGAAGTTTGGAAGGCTTTCAGAATGCTGTGGAAATCTTGCCTTGGAAAATCCAACAAGCATCTCCCCCCTCCCCCTTTCCCCAAACAAGCCCTGATCTGTTCACACCGGAATTCAGATCCCGGAGGGAACAGTCCCCTACCAGAACAAAGGAAAGCGAAATCCCCCAAACCCTTCCTTAAAAAATCCAGAAGGAGGTGAGAGTTGTCCACTTGAGCTGTCCTTTGCAGAACAAATTTGGGAATTGTTCTGCTGGGATGTGAGGAGCACGTTGCCAGGGGAAGGGAATGTCTTTCTAAGCCACTATATCCACTCATCCTATGGAAGGTCCGCTCGTGCTCCAGAGGTAAGGAAAAGCCTTCCTTAGATCTCCCAGACAGCAAATTTCCATCTTCCCAGCAAGGGGGCACTGGAATTGCTCTGGGAAGGTTCTGCCGGCAGGCAGAAGGTGCTGCTGCTCCTCCTCCTCCTCCCCCCTCCCTCCACATCTCCCGGGGCAGGTGGGACTCCAGAAGCCGGGATTCTAGGAAGCCTCCGGGAAGCCGGGATTCCAGGAAGGCTCCGGCCGAGCGTAGCCCTCTGGTCTTCTTTTGCAGACGTTTGCTCTTCTTTAATTTGAGATCGATTGGGATTTTTTTTAATTTCTGAATGTGTAGGTGTAGAACTCTTCAGTTCCGTAGAGCGTTTTGGAAGATTGTGAGTTGACTTTAGATATTTTTTTCTACTGAAATTAGGGTGTTGCAAAGTAAGTTGGACTTAATTTAACTGGTTTTGTTTTTTGGTTTTTGTTTTTGGGTTTTTTTTTTTAATGTTGCACTATTTTGGGGGAGCATTTTGCTAAACATATTTAATGAAGTTGCAGATTTGCATGTATTTAATTTATTTTGTATTTTCCAAAGTTTTATATTTTCTTTCGTTACGTGCATGTGCACTGCCAGAAGAATGAACTGTGAACTTGCCATATGCAATCTTTAATAAAATCACTAACTCAGAACTACTCTGTGCTATCTTACCAGCTGGTCAGAGCTGAGGTTTCTACTAGGAATTAATAATCCTCTTGTTTTGGTTCTAGGAAAAGATCCCACGCTTTATTTGCTGTCGACGATTTTGTATCGTAGGGAAACTTTCTGTTGCATCTCTCAGAGTTTGGTACGGAATTCTCTTGTGAACGCAGCATTCACGACAACAGAAAGGTCTGGATTCCTCAAGGCATCACCAGGAATTTTGTGGGGGCAGCTTCCTGCAGCTTGGGGGATAAGTGAACCTGGACATCTCTTCCTCGTGCTGGTGCTGATCAGCCAGTCAGTGCCACCAGCAGGAAAACGATGAAGTTTCTCCAAGTTCACTTCTACACCAACACTGCAGGAGGGCTTTCAGAAATGCCCCAAAGATGCCTTAGGCTAAATCCGCAGAATTAAATACCTAAGATATTTAATAATTGGAAATGATTAATTCTCAGTTGAACATACTCTGCTTGTATCAATTTTTAGTTTCGAAGCCTATTTTTATTAGGCAGCTTCAAGTTTGTATTGCCTGGTGTATATTCAACTTTTGTACCATTTTTAAGGCTTTCACATTTTATATCTGGAAAGGAAAACCACACATCTGCTCTGCAGAGATCAGAACCTGTCTCTTGCTGTTTCCTGACCCCACCTTCCCTTCTTTGCTCTTTGAGTGTTGTGTTCTATTTATTCCAGGCTCATTTTTAAAGTTGTGGTTTGTACAGCGCAAATGGAATTTCACATCTAAAAATGTCATGCATGGGACAAATCGGGGTGGAAATACCATTCCCGAACGGAAAACGGATTTCAGATGGAACTAAAGTGCGTATTGTTCTTTTTGCTAGTAATTAAAAAGTATTTCTGGCTCACTTGAGCTTCTCTTAATGATATGTTCAAATATCTTGTGTTTGTCCTTGAGTTCCCGTTTCATCGACTTGTTTTCTGGAAAGCAAGGAAAGTTTTAAGCTTGGAAAGACCTTGGCTGATGCATTTTAAAGTTTTGTATTAAACTCAACAAGGGTGAGAGTTGGATTATCCTGAATATACCGAAAACTTAAAAATAAGTCACAAAAAAAGTTTGCTACAACAATTCCTGCCCACAGAGCCTTGAGTAGCTTTTCGATTCCTCTTTATAGAGCCTGATGGACTAAGATGCACATTTGCCTGAAATCTTTACAAATTATAGGATCATGGAATGGTTTGGTTGGAAGGGATCTTACAGGTCAGCTGATTCCACCCCCTGCCACGGGCAGGGACACCTCCCACTGTCCCAGGCTGCTCCAAGCCCTGTCCAGCCTGGCCTTGGGCACTTCCAGGGACCCAGGGGCAGCCACAGCTTCTCTGGGCACCCTGTGCCAGGGCCTCACCTCCCTCACAGAATTCCTTCCCAATATCCAATCAAGCCCTAAGGCTTGAAAATAAACAAAATCAAGAATTTTAATTTGAACATGGTTTTATTTGAAGAAATGTTTAAACCAAATGGCGATGAAGGTCCAAAAGGAAAAGGGCTCATCAGATTCCCCTTGCTGGAGGAGAAATACCTCCCGTAACCATGACTGAAGTCCTCCATTACTCCTCCATGGGGAAGAAGGGAAAACAAATGGGCAGGATAATCTGAATCTCCCCTTGCTTTGACTTTTGTCCTCACTGTGCCTGTAGGAACCGCGCCGTGCACCGGCACCATCCGCTGTGCAGGATGGCAACACCGCTCCAGCACCCGGCAGGGCCGCCCTGCTGGCTGTGGGGGAGCCACAATTCTGTAGATTTATACCTGTCTAGTTTGTAAAGTGTGTAACGTGTACTGCAGATGTGTATTCTCTGGGCTCTATGTATCTTTACAGTAGTGTTCAATTTAGGAAAAAGAAAACAAACAAAAAAAGAAGAAATAAATGGTGGACACGTTTTGCTGGTAACAAGGGGAAATTTTTTTTGCCATTGCATCAAATGATGCTGAACTGTATTAAACTCTTGATAGCAGACCTGAACCCTCCTCCTTCCCCCAGCCCGTGGAGAGAAGTCTTTTATCTTCGTGCTGAAGTTCTGTCGGAGATGGATGGATACACTGGCAGACTGCATGATGTATCATTCGAAATCCGTTACAGTGGAAAATAAAACTGAACTGAACTCTGCCGTGTGCGCCTGGTGTGACACGGGACAGGGCACTCTGTGCGGCAGGGACAGGACCCAGGGAACGGCTGGAGCTGGGCCAGGGCATGTTCAGGGTGGGTATCAGGAAAAGGTTCTTCCCCCAGAGGGTGCTGGGCACTGAACATTCCCCAGGGAATGGGCACGGCCCCGAGGCTGCCAGAGCTCCAGGAGCGTTTGGCCAGTGCTCCCAGGGATGCCCAGGGTGGGATTTTGGGATGTCTGTGCAGGGCCAGGAGCTGGACTCAGTGGCTCCTTTCAAACTCAGGATATTCCCTGATTCCATGAGTGACCCATTCAATGGAACCACACTCCAGAGCGGGCCGAGTCCATGTCCGAGGCCACGCTCTGGATTTCAGCTTTCCTTCTAAACCTGTAGCAAGTCATTCACAAAATCATAGAATGCCAGACTGGATTGGTTGGAAGGGACCTTAAAGCTCATCCCATTCCACCCCCTGCCACGGGCAGGGACACCTTCCACTATCCCAGGTTGTTCCAAGCCCCGTCCAGCCTGGCCCTGGACACTTCCAGGGATCCAGGGGCACTAATTAAAAGGTTTGAGTGACAGGGGAATGAACACAGCATAATTTTTTATTTTTTTAATAAATAATTGCATCTTCTCTACTACCTCTCCATGGGGATATTCCTTCTTCCTCCTCTTTTTCAGTAGCCTGGAGGATGACAGGGAGCCTGTTCCACTTCCCCTGTGCATGTATTTCCATTTTTATAGGAATATTCCACTCACTTTATGTAAGGGAGTAGAAGTTCCTGTGTCCTTGCCACTTCCCTAAAGTCATACTCAGGAGCTTTATAAAGAGCTTATTTCCAGTAATTATTACTCTGAGCATTTCTCAATTAAATCATTACTTTTCTCCTCAGCAATGCAAATCCCGGGCGCTCCCAAGGTTTCTGTAGGAATGGATTGCTCTCTTTGCTTTTTTTGTTGCCGAGTAGACTCCTAATGAGGATTATGTGTTTTTTGCACCATAAAAAAAAAAACATGAGTGGACTTAGAAATTAGTCCAGTAAAATTTGGAGTCGATTACTTAAAAAAAAGAATAAATTTTGGATTGTGTTAAATTTTGGGTTCAGTGCATAAGAGGCACTTCCTCACCCTCTGAGAAGCGCCTGCAGGATGAGGATGGCTCCACCCGGGAAGAAGAGGCTTTCCAGTGTAGATGGTTTATATTAAGGAGAGCAGATGGGAAGTCCAAACATTCCCCAAAAGTCCTGCAGAGGAAGACAAACACTGCAGGGTGCCAGAGCTTATTCCATGAGTCAAAAAATAATCACCCTTCAAGATCTTCTCGATAAAGCTCATGCCTGAAGGATGAACTCAATTAGAGAGCAGACTGTTTGCAAGTGTATCCCTACAATTTCGTTTTCGGAATGTGGGATTGCAGCAGTTAATTAACTCTATGAAAACAGCACAAATTACTGTATCCATTTCCAAGATTTCAGCTTTCGCAAGAGCGCAGCGAAAACAAAGGAATGGGAGTTGCATCCCTAGAAAAATACTCGCTGCAAGGCTGCCGCTATTGATTCAAACACTTCTCAGCTCAAACTGAAACACTTTAAATCTATCTTCCAGCAGAGCTGATCCCAGGGGAAGCTGTATTTATCCTAAAATGACGATATTCGGTAGCTCGCGATCAAGATCCCTGGTGGTCGCCTCGATGCGCTGTGCTGGCAAACTGATGGGTGGGTGCCGGGGCAGGGGGTGTCGGGGAGGTCTCGCTTCCAAGGATTCCCGGGAGGTTCGGGAGCCGCCCCCTCTCTCCCCGCAGGTGTCCGGGTCCCTCCCTGCCCGCAGGTGCCACCGCCCCGGGGGCGGGCACGGCGTGTCCGAGCCGCCCGCTCCGCCCCGGCCCCTCCTCCGCCGGCCCCGCCCGCACGGCCAGGGCTGAACAGCCCCGTGTCCCGCAGCTCCCGTGTCCCGCAGCTCCCGTGTCCCCGTGTCCTGCAGCTCCCGAGTCCTGCAGCTCCCGTGTCCCGCTGCTCCCGTGTCCCCGTGTCCTGCAGCTCCCGTGTCCTGCAGCTCCCGTGTCCCGCAGCTCCCGTGTCCCCGTGNCCTGCAGCTCCCGTGTCCCGCTGCTCCGGTGTCCCGGTGTCCCGGCACGGAGGTGAGTGCGGGGAAGGGGCCCCGGAGGGGAGCGGGGCGGGCTCGGGGCTGCGGGTCCCGCTCTGCCGCTGCCGGTGATGCTGAGCCGCGTCCCAGCCTCAAGGGGACTGGGAGGTGGCACCAAAATTAGGGTGTTCCCAGCCCCCCCCC
>VXAD01005927.1:64620-93310 GCA_013399195.1 Dicrurus megarhynchus | reverse complement strand
ACCGGAATCTGGGTGTCCCCAGCCCTGCTGGTTTTGGGGAGCAGGAGGTGGCACTAAAATTAGGGTGTCAGCAGCTCTGGTGGTTTTGGGGAGAAGGATGTGGCCCCCAAATCAGGTGTCTCCAGCCTTGGCAGTTTTGGGGAGCAGGAGGTGGCACTAAAATTAGGGTGTCAGCAGCTCTGGTGGTTTTGGGGAGAAGGATGTGGCCCCCAAATCAGGTGTCTCCAGCCTTGGCAGTTTTGGGGAGCAGGAGGTGGCACCAAAATCATTATGTCTCTAGCCCCGCTGGTTTTGGGGAGCAGGACACGACACCTAAATGTAGGTGTCCCCAGCCACACAGGAAGCAGGAGGCGTCACCAAAATCAGGGTGTCCTGATGGCTGTGGTGCTGGCGGGAAGGAGCCAGGCTGTGAGAAGCGCTGGGTGTGCAGCGTCAAGTGCCTGGGACCCAATTCACAGCCTGTGTTTTACAGGTCTCTTGTAAAAGTGCAGTTATTACACATCTCCTGATGATTATAGAGCTGTAAAAAGAACTGGGCTCCGTGTTCTGCAGGTGTGGACGCCAACCTCGGGCTCTTTAACAGTGGGGCTTCGCTGTAGGAAATGACAGAACACGATAAAAATGTACTTAGTGCAGCAAAAACTGTGAGGGAAAAATACAAGCTGCCCACCATGAAGGCTGCAGAGGGGTTTTGGATAAGGGCCTGGAGTGGCAGGACACAGGGAATGGCTTCCCACTGCCAGAGGGCAGGGAGAGCTGGGATATTGGGATGAAATTGTTCCCTGTGAGGGCAGTGAGGCCCTGGCACAGGGTGCCCAGAGCAGCTGTGGCTGCCCCTGGATCCCTGGAAGTGCCCAAGGCCAGGCTGGACGGGGCTTGGAGCAGCCTGGGACAGTGGGAGGTGTCCCTGCCCATGGCAGGGGGTGGATTGAGATGTGTTTAAGGTCCCCCCAACCCAAACCATGCTGTGATCCTATGAAAGCACATAAGCAGGCTGACTCTGGCAGGCTGTACAGCTGCTGCCTTTAGCGTGGTGTTTTCCTTCAGAATGGACACAGGCTTCTGGCACCTATTCCCTATATCCAGATGCATCTCCTTGTGCTGAATCAGGCTGTAAATCCCTCGGAACAGCAGCCAGCAGCGTTGTGTGGGACTGTGGGGATCATGGGCGCCGAGGACTCGGTTCTGCACGAGGCCCTGGATGCTCTGCTGATGCAGGGAATGAAAACGGTGCTGGGCTTGAGGAGTGCACGTGGTTCACACAGACAGACCTGGCTTGCAAGACCCAGCTGGTTGATTCCTGAGGGCAATCTCAGGAAAATGGGATTGTGCGCTTTCCCGTCTGTCAGAGGGTAACACAGCGAACCGCAAAGGCAGAGATCAGAGCAGTTGCAGAGCCATGTGCTGCAGCCTCCTCCAGAAATGCCATGCTGGTGATCCCAGATGCTCAGAGAATGAGTCAAGAAACAAGAACATGAAACATGTTTCCCTCAAGAAACATGTTTTTGTTTAAAATCATAAACTGATTGCTGAGATCTCTGTTTCTTGGGTCAGTTTTGAACCTTTTAAGTTTAAAGTTTTCAAGCTTCCTCCGTGACTTTGAACCTCGCCATTGTCACACCTCTGCTTGGGTGAGGTTTTTAGAAAAGGACAAAAAGATTAAAGGGTTTGTGATGACAAAGAATAAAGTTTGAGAACACAAAGATCAGCTCAGAGAAGAAGAATTCAGAGCTGAAAGACTCTGTCCCTGTTGTGTGTGTCTGTGTCCCCCGGCCCGGCCCTGTACCTGCAGTGCAGGTGCATTCCAGAGGTAATTGCAGAGGGATGTTTTATGGCACACAGGAGCAAGGGAGTTGTCCTGGTTGTTCACAGCTTGGTGATTCATCAACCTTTGCATGGTGATACTTTTACTCTCCAGTGAGCCCACAATTAACTCGGTTACCAGAGCTCTCCCTCTTCCCGCCCTGCCTTCCTTGCTTTAAGTCAATTAGTGCTTCCCAGCGTGATAATTGCTCTGCTCCCCGCCAGCCACATCCTCTCAGTGACATCCCTTCCAGAGGGGATAATCTGCAGGCCTTTAGCCTCAGCCTGGCTCTGGCAGGGCCCTCTCTCCGAGGTTTGACATCTGGGTGATGTTCGCTGTCAGGAGCCGGGAAATCCCGTAATCGGCTTACGCGGGATGGATCCCGCGTGCTGATCCTCGGAACGCTCCTGATGAATTCCCTCTTCTGGCTGCTTTGTCTGGCACCGGGAGGAGGAGGGAAAGCATGGCCAAGGTGAGGGGGATGTGGTGTCTGGGTCAGGAAGGTGATTGCCATTGGCACCCTGGGGTGCTGCAGGGAAAAAATCCATTTTAGAGGAACAGGCACCTTTTCCTGCAGCCTTGGGAGCTCTGTAGGAGAGACACCTGTGCCTTGCTAACTCAAGGCTGAGGCAGGTTATCCCAATCTCTTCCTGCCTGGTTTCCCATTTCCCCAAGTTTCAGATGTGGCAGAAGAGAGAGGGGATGTTTCTTATAATCTGTGCCTTGCTAACTCAAGGCTGAGGCAGGTTATCCCAATCTCTTCCTGCCTGGTTTCCCATTTCCCCAAGTTTCAGATGTGGCAGAAGAGAGAGGGGATGTTTCTTATAATCCATTTATATGGTTATGGTAATTACGTAGGAGAGCCCTGCCTGAAATCAGGAGCGCAGACTTGGGTTACAAAGCAGAAGTCACCAAGTGGAAGATTCCCTGCCCATGGAAGATTCCCTGCCTGTGGAAGACTCCCTTTCCATGGCAGGGGCTTGGAACACGATGAGCTTTAAGGCCCCTTCCAACCCAAACCATTCTGTGATTAAAAATTAAAAAAGAATAATAATTTTGCTGCACAAAGTCTGATACTTCTCAAAATTCCCCTCTTTTTTTTTTTCTCCAAGTCTGTTTTTCTTCAATACTTTAATTCCTTTCCTCACATCCACTGGCTGGATCTTGCGGACTCAAAGGAAAGGAATGCTTCGGTTATTCCCATGTGTGCCTCAAAGGCCTCCTGGATGAGGTGCATGTCCAACAGTTCAGAAGTGGTGAAAAGGCACCCACGATACTTCCATGCCAATAAACTTCAGAAGGAATTTCAGGTGGCAGCTTTCCTGAGGGATTGAGGCGGATTGAGTGATGCGTGTGATGTCGGCAGGCATTTTTCCAGTAATTGCTGGGAGAATCTTCGAGTCTAAATAAGGAGGTTTCACCTGGGCTTTGCCCGAGATTTCAGCAGATACTTGATCACCAGGATGGTCATTCCCAGTGCCAAATGCTGAAGGCCAGGTTGGACAGGGCTTGGAGCACCTGGGATAGTGGAAGATGTCCCTGCCCATGGAACTGGATGAGCTTTAAGGTCCTTTCTAACCCAAACCATCCTGGGATTCCGTGATTTTAAGCGAAGGCTCAGGATAAACCGTTGGCATTCCTTGTTTTCTTGCTGTGTCCATGAGCAGCCAGAACAGGGAGCACGAGCTATGATCCAACAAAACAGGCCTGGGATTTCTTGCCTGAAGCCTGGGGCTTTTGGATGTGCCTGGGTTGAAGTACAAGCTTTGGCTTTGGACCAAATTCGGGGTAAAATGGTTTTCATTTGGGTTTTGTCTGGGTTTTCTTTGATGTTCAAACAAACCTGAACTGTTGTGTGTGAAACCTGCTTGGAATAAACTTACAAACCCCATTGCTGATATCACCATATAGGCCTGGAAGTGGGGTAGTAAAGGATTAGAACCTGAGGTTTTGTGTTAAAAAACCCCCAAAGAATCATCCTGGAATGGTTTGGGTTGGAAGGGCCCTTAAAGCTCATCCCATTCCCAGCAATCCTCCTGGAGTTTGTACAGGTGACCCAGGTTGAACCCAGTCCTGCCCTCGCTGCTCTTCAGGGAGAACTGTGGATCCTTAGATTTAAAGTTTTCTCTCCCCATGATGCCTTAGGTTTTAACTTTTCTATTTTTCAAATCCTGTGCTGTTTGCTGCGTAACTCTGAGGTTTCTCGTAGCCTGTTCATTTCTGCTCTCTCTGCCAGGCAGACAGAACAAAGCCTCTCTGGGCCTGCTCTCCAAGGACACCCAGACTGTCCTAGGCCCAAAATGTGTAAACCAAAAGCCTCTGAGAGGGGGGCAAGCTGAGGGGAATTACATCATTAAACTGAAGCTTTAATTGGAGAATTAACCCTGCTATGCAAATGAACCAAACCCATAAAAGTGTGAAGAACTCGGGACCTGCCCTCCATCTTGGGGTCCATTTTGAGAACAGCCTCTGGCTCCCCAGGGGTACCTTTGAAGGCATCACCCAGCTGTCAATCCATCCTCTCCATCCTTCATTTCCATCCTTCATTATCCTGCATTCTTTACAACAGGAGCACCCCTTAATGAGCAAAGTGGGAAGAGATGCTTGCAACACGTGGGTGAAAAATCAGGTGCATAAATACGTTGGACATTCTGCTCCTTCAGAATTTTGAAACAGAGTTGTTCTCACACTCTTAATTAGTTTTGCCCATAAATTAATGTGTCTGTGAGAACAATCGTCTCTCCTAAGTCAAAATGGCCTTGTTTTCCTGTAAAGAAATGTGGTTTTCTTCCTTGTAGCCCAGTTTCACAGTTATTTCCAAATGTTAGGGAAGCTAAGACTGAAATCCT
Organism: Dicrurus megarhynchus; assembly: GCA_013399195.1. Classification (NCBI taxonomy): domain Eukaryota; kingdom Metazoa; phylum Chordata; class Aves; order Passeriformes; family Dicruridae; genus Dicrurus; species Dicrurus megarhynchus. Next base: position 88,657 of record VXAD01005927.1, on the reverse strand, counting down.
TCAGCCCACCTTGGTTTGTATGGATGGGGAATTACCCCCAGTTGTAGGAGCAGCCTTGCCCTAGGTTTAAGTGCAAGATACGGTAATTTTTGCCTGTTCTTTAAAATTCAACAGGCCAAAGCCCTGCACGAACTACCATCCCGAGTGGTACCGTAACAATTCCTTCCAGGTTGGCTCCACGGAACCTTTCATCCCTGAAATCCCTGCCATCCAGCACAGGGTTGAAGCTGTTTGGGGTTGGAAGGAGCAGGCTGCCATCCCAGCCTGGCTCCTCTGTGGAGCTGCCCTTGGCTCTGGTGAGTACCTGGTGCTCCAGGGCACTCTTCTACCCTCCCTCCCTCGCCTCCCTACTCAGGGCCACGTCAGAAGCAGCAAGACAGACACCAGATTATCTCCCCAGCCCTGGGGATCGTGCCCTGGAGGGTAGTGATTACCCTGCTCGGGAGTCTAAACATGCAGATGGGAGCACTTAGCGTCATCTAATCCTTTTTTGGGGAAAAACGCTGCCCCAGTTTTGTCCTGATGTGAAGAAACCTGTTGTGGCAAATTGCACTAATTCAGAGCTCAGCTTAATACACTGAAATGGAGCTAAAAGCTTTGGAGAGAGGCACCGGCAGGAGCCTCGTGTGCCCCCACCGTGCCTCAGACCTTCTTTCCAGAGGCTGCTTTGGCTTAAATGTCATTTAAGTCTGGACTTGAGGAGTTCTGGTGCTTTGGATATGAAGAGTTGTGGTGCGTTAGGTGTGGGCTTGGAGCGTTGCTGTTCCTACTTTTCAGCTGGCAGCTAAGGAAATGCATTTCATGGAATCTCCTGAGCTGGGAGGGACCCACAGGATCATCGATCCAACCCCTGGCCCTGCACAGACAGCCCAAAATCTGACCCTGCGCATCCCTGAGTGTTGTCCCAACGCTCCTGGAGCTCTGGCAGCCTGGGGAATGTGACCATTCCCTGGGGAGCCTGGGCAGTGCCCAGCACCCTCTGGGGGAAGAACCTTTCCCTGAAATCCAACCTAAAATTCCCCTGGCCCATCTCCAGCCATTCCCTGGGTCACACAGAGCAGAGATCGGAGCTGTCCCTCAGGAGGAAGCTCCAGACTGGGATGAGTCCCCCTCAGTCTTTTCTCCAGGCTGAACAAGTGACCTTGGCTGTGGGGTTTTTTTGTGGCCGTATTTTCCTTGGCTTTTAATTTCAGAGCATCAGGTGCGTGTTCAGGTCCCAGCACTGTTTTCTGGCTGGGATCATCATTTTTCCTTGGAAGTTCACTGTCTCCATCTGTTGTGCCTGGCTGGAGTAATGAAACATCTTCCCTAGGCTCATCCTTGTCTCTGTAGCTCCCAGCTCTTTGTGGCTTTGTGACTCTGTAGGATAATCCCCTCCCTGGCTGTTGCAGGACAGAGCATTATCAGCTGCTGGATCCCAGCTGTCCAGGGAAGCGTGGCTGCTCCAAAATTTGACTTTGCTCCCAGGGCAGGTCCTGTTCCCGTCCTTTGAAATTAAGCCTACACTAAGCCTACATCAAAAAACCTAAAAATTGAGATTACAGTGGCGCTTCCCTCTTTGGAAAGGTCCAGGGCATCTCATCTGCCTCACGTGGAGTCAAAGCAGAGGGTGTTTATAGAAATATATAAAAATTAATTTCAGGTTTATTAATAAAACCCAGCAGCAGGGATTCTGCAGAAGTCAAGGAAGCAGAATGTCCAAGCAAACCCAGGAGATCCTGGCACTGCAGCTGCTCCTCTGGGATATCAGCTTTTGTAACACCACGTGGGTGTCAGGGCTGGGGAGTCTCCCTGTGCAGAGCTGATTCCAGCCTGGGGCTGCTTTCTGTTCCTCTTCATTATTTTATTTTTCTGAGATTATTGCAATACTGCCTGGTATCAATCTAGCCTGGTAGCATTCAAAATCACAGCACAGAAGGGAAAAATTCTTTCCGTTTAAGGAAGGACTTTTCCTGTGGTTTTTTATGTTTAATTTTCTTGTTTCTTTATTTCAGCTTATATATACATATATATAAAAATATAAACTAACTTTGTAACATTTCAGAATTGACTGTTTGGCTTCATTTCTTCAAACTATTCCTATTCAGAAACAGAAATTCCCATCTTTCCTTTTCCTTCCCCGTGTTAATTCTCACATTTGGAAGAGACCACCAGATTTGTGAGATTGTGGCTGCAAAGTTTATACTGACACAAGTGATCTCTAGTGCAGAAAACCTTAAAATAGGTGTTTATAATATTCACGAGGTATCAAAGAGCTGCAGATTTACAGCTGATCTGCACAGACTTGAAAAAATCTCTTTTCTCTGAAGCAATAAATGAAGTTAATAATTACAGTACAATTAGAGCAGGAGGGTGATGCGTGGAGTGAGGGAGGATTTCTCCTTCAGTGGTTACAGGAAATGAGAGATTCGGGGTGCAGGGCTGGGAGTGTCCTTTAAACTGCCCTCTCTCCTACAGGTGGATAAAACACTCAGAGTAGTAAGGTTTTGGTTGAAGCAGCCTGCTAATTTAGCTAAAATCTGCTTTTTTTTTTTTTTTTTTAATTCCTTTAGGAGGCAGGGATGAAGGGCTGTCATTGCTTCCCTCGAGCGCCCCAGGCTCTGTGAACTCTGTGCTAAATCAAACTGGAATTCGGGGCATTCACCACCCATGAGTGGTCTGGGCTGGAGGGGACCTTAAAGATGATCCCACCTCACCCCTGCCATGGGCAGGGACACCTCCCACTGGCCCAGGCTGCTCCAAGCCCCATGTCCAGCCTGGCCTTGGACACTTCCAGGGATCCAGGGGCAGCCACAGCTTCTCTGGGCACCCTGTGCCAGGGCCTCCCCACCCTCCCAGCCAGGAATTCCTTCCCAATATCCCATCCATCCCTGCCCTCTGGCAGTGGAAAGCCATTCCCTGTGTCCTGTCCCTCCATCCCTTGTCAATTGTCTCTCTCCATCTTCCCTGCAGCTCCTTCAGGAACTGCAAGGCCACACTGAGGTCACCCCAAAGCTTCTCCAGGCTGAACAATCCCAGCTCTCCCAGGCTTTCCTCGTAGGAGAGCTGCAGGATGGTCCTTGTGGGTCCCTTCCACCTCAGGGTATTGTCACCAAGCAGATTAAATTTTCAGGATCATGACAGAGCAGTTTATATTATTTACGGGTTTGTCTCGCAGAGAATCAAAACTCAACTCATTTGTTTTTATTGTTTTTATTTATGGTTTTTACCCCTTTGTATCCCACGGTGCCGTGTCCCCCCTCGCCAGCTGCAATCATTCCTGGCTGTGGCATTGGTTATTTTGTACCAACCCTTCAAATGTCAGATTATCCCTCCCACCCACCTGCCAGCACTGGGAACCTCCCTTTGCTCGGGGCCATTCCCGAGCCATTGTGAATTCCCGAGGGAATGCTGGAGTAGCCTTGACTCCCTTTCCTGACCAGCCCCGGCTCAGAAATGCCCTGGTGGTTTGACAAACGATGGTTGGCAGGTGGCAAAGTATTGTTTGCTGTGGTTTGAAGCCAGGTTTCAGAGGTATAGAAAAATGTATCACTTAAAATTACCAGGAGAGGTGATTCTTTCCCTGATTTTCCTTTAATATTTAATAAACAGCAGTTAGATCAGGTAGACGGATGAGGAGTTTGTCCTCCACCAGAGTGGAGCCCGTTGCAGGTTGTTCTGCAGAAGAAATCTGAAAAATAATAAATTTTGCAGCTGTGGAGCAAAGTTCTGATGTATTTCCATTTGGAACTGGGCATTTAAATCCAGGATTTCGTTCTGAGCACCTGGAGGATTCGATTATTCCCTCAGGAGAGGAGGAAAAGGCCTTTGCTCACGTATTTCAATGCCACAGAATTTATTTTTCCCTGGCAACTTAGTGAGCCCAGCAAGGGCAGGCTGTAAGAAAGGATAATTGTTAGATGTGGGGTTTTGATACAGAGAAGTTTCTTTCCTCTTCTTAATTTTACCAAAAGGCACACAAGGTAACTGAAGTCACATCAAATACTTCAAATGCATTTTTGCTGGGTTATGTAACATCTGAAACGAGCAGAATTTGTCTTTCTGCATCAGAATTTGGTGCTGTGCATCGACTGCAGCCAGCTGGGACAGCAGATCTGATCTGATCAAAGGCATTTTCCACATCATTCCATGCCTTATCACATCTTCCTCAGCAATAAAACCTGAGGGTTGAGTCTTTCCAAAGGGGGTTTTTACTCAGGGAATGACCAGGCATGGATGTGTTGGTGGGAGAGGGTGAGCGATTGCCTTTGCATCACTTACTAAACTGCCTTTCCCTGTTTATTTTAAATTTTAAATAAAGCATTTTTTAAAAGCGCATTCTGCAATGCCTGACATCCCATCATAATTGATCACCTGAACCTCTTGCTTTGTATTTGGGCCGCTCTTGGATTTTCAAACCTCAAAGCCTCACCCTTTCCTTGCAAAAGAAGCCCTTTCAAGCCTTCAGGAATGGCAGCTGCAGGGTGGGACGCTGCCTCCTGAAAAGCTGGACGACAAAACTGCCCTGGCGTTGGAAGGAGCCGTGTTTTGCCTTCTTTTTCAAAAAGCCCAGGGCAATCAGCAGCTCCTCGGATGCCTTAATTCCATAAAAAATGCCCCAAGAGCTGCAGCGGGGCTCAGGCTTTAACCCCAGGGCAGCAGCTGAAGTCAGAGCTTTGTAAAATCCATGCAGGAATATAACGGGGGTGGGCACAGGGAATCAAAAAGGACCAGGGCCGCTTGGAGCTGGCTTGAAGGGTTGTTCTGCCTCGAAAAAAAAAACCCCAAACACCGGAAAATGTCGCTGGGCACGTGGATTTATTTCCGAAGGCCCTTTGTGTGCCGCTGTCCTGCCAGGGGCAGCAGAGCTGGGTATCGCGGCTCCGGCCTGCCGGCCTCGGCACACGAGCGAGGGAGGCTTCAGCGCTTTGCCCAGGAATTCAGTCAGAGGCTGGAGCTGTTATGCAGAGGTTGTTTATTCTAATGTTATCTATAGCTGCGGTGCCCTGCACAGTCGCAGGTTCACCTTGCAGCCGAAAGTACCCTAGAACTGCCCACCAGCTGGGCGTACCAGAACTTTTATACCCCGTTACAAGCCCAACCAGGAGACAGTACGTTTCGTTATTTTTACTTTTATACCAATTATTTCTAACCTGTTCTAGACATGCAATTTCCTGTTTTATCTCTATTCTACCAATGAAACTATTCTCCCGTCACCAAGAATATGGAGGACAGTGGAGAAGAAGAAGGAAAAGGTGACCACACCCTTTAGACTCCATCTTGACCCCCCTGTACATGTCGTACCCCCATGTACATGTTATCAGATCTTCTATATACTGCATTTCACCCGGTGCAAAGTGACTATCAGTGCTTATATTAGACTCTTGTGGCTTGCAGTTCATCTCTCAGAGTCGGTAAAGTTCTCCAAGGACAAAGACCAAAGGCAGTGCCCTCTGGGGCACCCCCATTTCGGGGTGTCAGGTCCCCTAAATTAGACAGAGGCATGTCGTGGGTTCCGACAGCTGGGGACAGTCCCGGGGGTTTGAGGGCTGAGTGGATGCACTGGGGGCAGCGCAGAGGTGCCCAGCAGATGATTTTTGGCAGCACAGAGGTGCCCAGCAGATGATTTTTGGCAGCACAGAGGGAGGGGGAAGCGTTTCCTCTCCTTTCTTTGCCCTGCTTTATTTCTGGGACAGCTCCGAGTGGAGTGTGCAGGAATGAGGGTTTGGGGGTGGGCTCGGGGCCTGGAGGTCTTGGGAAGGATGAACTGGGGGGCTCTTCCAGCAGGGAAGTGGCTGTGAAAATCATGGAACTGGCCTGGAATTCTCTTGGGCACCAGGTGGTTCCTCAGCTGGTGGCAAGAGAAGGATACAAAGACTTGTTCAAAGTAAAAATCCAGGATATTTCAGGCTCTGTCCAGATAATCACTCAGACTTGTTCTACATAATATTGCTAAATTGCTTTTTTTTTTTCATTTTAGAAATGGTGTTAATATTCAGCTTAATTTTAATTGTGGAATTCGGTGGATGCTTGAGGACTTTTCAAAATAAATAATGTTATTTCCGGGGTTTGGGGATTTTAAAACCATATCCCCATCTTCTTTAATATTGCCAAAAATGCCGGGTTGCCTCTGTCAGGGTGAGGAAGTCCAATTCGTAGCTCTCTTCCCACAGAAAGTTTCTTTCATTCTATGTGGATATAAACCAATTTTTTTTTCCTCAGTTAATCCCCAGCTAAGTGCAAAGTAGATATTTATTAAAAATATATTTCTAGACGTGGCTTTGCGAGTAGTTTGACCACCGCAGTGAAGCAATTGCATGGTAAATTCTTCTAAAAAGAACGTTTAATTGCAAAAGGAATTTTTACCCGTGTACTTAGGTGCCAAAATAAAGGGAACCGAGATCTTCTCTGAATTGCCAGGATTGTCTTAACTGGTTAAATCCATGTTTACAACCTTGCCTGTGGTTAACCACCCCTAGATAAGATCACGGACTGTCTCCCTGTGAGTGTAACAGGTGAGGGGTTGTTGATATAATTCCCATTTAAATCGCTTTGTGCTTTATTTTTTTTTCTCTTTGGCTCTGAGAGGGACTCGCTGTGTGTGTGTGGAATGTTATCAGCTCGTGAAGTGTTTCTCAAGATAATCCACCGTGGCTCGGGAGGTAGTGATTTGCCTTCCCTGACACTGCACTGCCCTGTTTTCCTGCAGTGCTCCCATAAAAAATAAAAAAAGGGCTCCAGTGGTTAAGGATAATGTGCTAAACCACATGTCTGGACACATGCGAGAGGTGAAACCTGAAACTTGGCAGTTCAGACACTTTTTAAGTCAACACAGCTAAAAGCAGCCACAGCACAACTCCTGAACTGTTTCTGAGTTATACAGAAAAGCAAAGAGAATTTATTTCCAGCACCGCTGTAATCCCGGCTCTCACTGTGAGGCTCCTTCAGTTTTCTCTGGAGTTTATCCAGTTTATCACCAGGGAAAAGTGATATTCGAGCTGGAGATTCGGGCTTTGCCACCAGGGCTAGGTTTTAGTGCTACTTGTTTTACACCAGAGCAACCACAGCGTGTAAAAGTCTGTGTCTATAGATTGAGAAATGGTTTAAAATTTACATAGAAATTGAGTATAAAATCTGTTAAAAGTTAATTAACAGCAGTCAGATGAGGTGGGCAGATGAGGAGTTTGTCCTCCACCAGAGTAGAGCCCATTGCAGGTTGTTCTGTGGAACAAATCTGAAAAATAATAAACTTTGCAGCTGTGGAGCAAAGTTCTGGTGTATTTCCATTTGAGGCTGGGCATTTAAATCCAGGATTTTGTTGTGAGCACCTGGAGGATTTGCTTTTCCCCCCAGACAATGGCAGGAATGGGAATAGTGTGGATTGTGGCAAGAGTCTTTCATTTTCATCTCTCCACTTGCCTGTAGCTTTTGGATCTTTCCTTCATGCACTTTGCCTGATAATTTGATTCAGGCTGTGCACAAGATTTCCATTTCTTTGGGCAGCCTCAGCACCTGATTTCTAGGCAGAGGACAAACAGCTGGACTGGGAGCTGGTCCATAATCCCTGGATGGAGAATGCTCCCTCCCGTGGGATGGGGATAATAGTGGGATTGTCTTTATTTTTAAAGGTGACCACTGGATTCTGCCCCACTGGAAACTCGAGGTTTAGACCTGCAGAAAATCGACTGGTTTGGAGCTACTGAAAGAGGAGGTTCAGCTCTCCTGGCTGCAGCAAAATTCATTTATTTCTCTATTAATATGGGATAAAGCAGTCCAAAAAGCACAGATTTCGTGAGGAGCAGATGGGGGAGCTGGGAAAGGGGCTCAGGCTGGAGAAAAGGAGCTCAGGGGGGACCTTGTGGCTCTGCACAACTCCCTGACAGGAGGGGGCAGCCGGGGGGGTCGGGCTCTGCTGCCAGGGAACAGGGACAGGAGGAGAGGGAACGGCCTCAGGCTGGGCCAGGGGATGGCTCAGGGTGGATATTGGGGAAATTCCTTCATGGAAAGGTTGCTGAGGTGGAGTCCCCATCCCTGGAGGGATTTCAAAGCCCTGTGGATGTGGCACTTGGGGACATGGGGCAGTGGTGGCCTTGGCAGTGCTGAGGGAATGTTGGACTGGATGGTCTGAGAGGGATTTTCCATCCTTAACAATTCTAATCTTTATTCCACATCACTAAAAATGGCCTGGGTTTCCTGGAGCACCATTCCCTCGGTGGCTTCTCTCCTGTCTCTTATTCCCGTTGGATTTTATTTCTCTCCGTGATGGGTTTGGTGCTGAAGTGCACGTGCTGGACCCAATCCTCGTGTGGGATTTGGCTGGGAGGATTCCTGATGGGAGATGCCTGGCAAATTCCCAGCTCGTGCTGTTCCCACAGACAACCTGGAAATGGGTGGGGCTGGGGAGAGCAGAGGCAACAATGGTACGAAGCTGAGATTGCCTGCTGGAATGGCAGCTCATCAAAGGGCCAGGGAAATCTATAAAATGAGCAATAAAGTTCCTTTGAAAGCTTTAGGTTTACTCATTTTACTACTGCAGGAAGATGCCTGTAATGTAGATAAACGTAAAACACGGCCTCGTATGGGGAATATGGGATTTCTTCTTTGGAAAAGGAGATGAGGGGAAGTCCCTTCAGGATTCTTCTGACGACTGTGCTCCTAGAAAAGGGCTCTTTTCTTCTGGGAGAATTTTAAACTCTTGTTTATTTGGGTTTCTTTACCTGAACTGTTTCCTTTCCGTATCAAGGATGCAGTGGTTAATCAACTTCTGAGTCTGATTGGAGGAGGGTTAATTGTTAATCAGTGTCACCAGTACCCAGAAGTGCCTGAGCTCATTTGGGGAAGTGCATTTTCCCTGCACGTCTTCAACAATCTGTTCTGATCGATTATCCAGCTCTGCCCTGTGGCTGAATCCATGAAAACTCGGATATGTTTTGAAAGCAGCCCTTAAAACAGCAGTGAAATCCAGGAAATGCCACGTGGAACCCTAAAATCAGTGGTTTGGATTCTTGACTAATGGAAGGGAATTCGAAGCAGCTGTCAAGGGCCCCCATTCCACCTGTGGGAAGCTGCCCGGGGCTATGGGGAGGGAGGAGAGGGAAACACAGCTTTTAAAACCACAACTCTCTCGGAAAGAGGGAGCTCTATTCAGGTTTACCAGAGGCGTTGGTGTTCCCTGAGAATGCAGATGTTTTATGTGCCAAAGTCACTGGATAAAAGAGTTGATAAAGGGGAACAAAACCTGGAATGCGGGTTGTGCTCCTCCCAGGTGATGCTGGGCTCTGTGTGTGAGTGTGGAGAGGTTTTGGGGGGTGTGTGGAGCCTTTCTCTGTGTGTGTGAGTCTGGGGGTGTGTGTGTGTCTTTTCCTGTGTATGTGGTGTTTTTGGGGGGGTCTTTTGCTGTGTGTGAGCATGTGAAGTCTATGTGTGTGGAGTCTGTGTGTGTGAATCCTTGAGTTTTTGTGTGTCTGTGTCAGTTTTTCTGGGTGTGGGGGCCTGTGTGAGTCTTTGGGGGCCTTTCTGTGCGATGGGGTTTTTTTGTGTGTGTCTTCCTCTGTGTGTGGGTGTTGTTCTCTGAGTCTGTCAGTGTGTGAGAGTCTGTGAGTGTGGGTGCTGCTCTGTGTCTTTCAGCGTGTGTGCAGTCTGTCTGTGAGTGTCTTTTTGTCTCTCTGGGAGTCTTTCTGTGTGTGAGCGTGCAGTCTTTCTGGGGGTGTGTGTTTCTCTGCGTGGGATTTCTTTCTCTGCGTGTGTGTCTTTCTAGGAGTCGTCGTGTATGTGTGAAGTCTTTGGGGGTGTGTGGAGCCTTTCTGTGTGTGTGATTTCTTTCTGGGAGTCTTTGTGTGTGTGTGGAGTCTTTTTGGGGGTGTGTGAAGTCTCTGTGTGTATCTTTGTGGGCCTTTCTGTGTGATGGGGTGTCTTGGGGTCTTTTTTTGTGTGTCTTCCTCTGTGTGTGAGAGTGGGTTTCAGTGTGTGAGTGAGAGTCTTTCAGAGTGTGGGTGTTGCTCTGTGTCTTTCAGTGTGTGTGCAGTCTTTCTGTGAGTGTCCTTTTGTTGTGTGTGTGAGCGTGGAGGCTTTTTCCATGTGTGTGTGAGTCTTGGGGTGTGCATGTGCCTTTTTCTGTGTCTGTGGTGTCTTTCTGTGCGTGTTTGGAGTCTTTCTGTGGAACCTTTCTCTGTGTGTGAATCTTTCTGAGTCTCTGTGTGTGTGTGTGACTTTCTGTGTGTGTCTGTCAGTTTTTCTCTCTGTGTGTGAGTCTGTGTGGGTCTTTCTGTGTCTCTGTGAGTCTTTCAGTGTGTGGGTGTCTGTGTCTGTGTCCTTCTATGTGTGTGGAGTCTTTCCACGTGTGCCTGTGTGTGAGTCCTTGGGTGTGTGTCTTTCTGTGTGCGTTTCAGTGTGTCTCGGTGTGTGTTTGTGGTCTTTCAGTGTGTGGGTGGTGTGTGTGAGTCCTTCTGAGCATGTACCACTCTGTGTGTGAGTCTTTCTCTCTGTGTGTGTGATTTTTTTCTCTGTGTCTGCCCCCAGCCTGTTTTGTTGTTCCCTGCAAGGTGTCTCAGCTTCCCCAAGACAGACCCAGAGCCTCCTGCTACAAATAAACCCATGGAGTCTGACAGAACACTTCCCTGGAGAAACCACGCTGCAAATCCAACAGGAATTCCCCCAGATCTCCCACACCTGAGTGCTGTTTAGGTCCTTTGAATGAGCTCCCAGGAGGGGCAAGGCCCCTTGACCAGTTATTCCCTCCCCACCAGAGCTGGGATCCGTCCGTCTGCCACCGGGATCAGCCCCTCCATGGAGCCCTGAGAAGGGCCTGTGAGTACAAGTGTGAGACTGAGCTGGGAGATGGGTGGGAAGCTGCTCAGACCTGCCAGCTCTGGGTGTGCCTGAGAGCTGAATTTCGTGTGATTGCAGCATGGAAAACTTTGAGGTGCCTGGGCAATCCGGGAAGCAGCTGAGAGGGTGAAAGTGAAGTTTGCACTTACTGGTTACTCTGATTTTTTCCTGTTTTTTTTTTTAAAAATAAATTCATTTTGTGGCTATAAAATTAGGTGCTTGAAAAAAATTACTGTTTCATGTCTTTAAAAACAAATCACATCAGTATGGGCCACTCACTTAAGAGTTGGGCTTGATGATCCTGGTAGGTCCATCCAACCAGAATATTCTGTGATCTCAAGGTGAGCTTCAGTCTCCGAAGTCTAATCCCAGGAATAATTTCTGATGGTGGGTTTAGGTGCAGCAATGCCATGGAGTTCATGGCTCACATCAGGACTGGCTCCACTGGAGTTTGGTGTAGGTTTTTTCCAGTCTCTCTGTTGGTGGAGAAGGACAGAAATTGGAAGGACTGGCGGGTTGTGCTTGGCTGACATCGTGGCTGTGAATGAAACACCCAAATGCCTTTCCCTGCCCCAGGACTGACCTGTCACTGCAGTGACCAGTGGTTTAGAAAGCTGGGGTTTTTATTTTCTGTTTAAATGGGAAAGCCTGAGGCTGTGAATATGCATTGTGCAATGCAATCCCCCGAAGTACAGCGGGCAGAGAAAATTCCCTGTGCCTGTAGCTATGTTAGGATGTTAAATACCAGGGTTATTAATCTTTCCTCACCTCAGCAACTCTTAGGCCACGTATTAATGTGTTTTTGTGTGAGATTTAATTGCTCAGGCTTGTAACAACTCAAAACCTTAAGATCCTGTTTCCCACTGTGACTTCAGTCCTGAGAAATTGGCTCTCTGGAAAAGCAGCAAATGGTTGTTTGGATTGTATTCCATTTTCCATGGCAGATGGGGGCTCATCTGCGGGTTATGGATCAGTGGGGAGCAAGACTGAGACTGGGGCAGGGATTTTCCAGAAGTAAACAGCAGCCAGGAGTGATGCTGGGAAGGGAATTCCAGAGTCAGGGCTTCCAGCACTGAACTTGAATCATGTCAGCACCATATTTGCTGTCTTGGAGAAATTACCGCAATAAAACACCTGAATGTTTATCTTAACTTAATAAAACAAGGTGTTTCTATAAATAAAATATGATTAGAGCCGTGAAATAAGAAATAAGAGTTGCTAAATAAGCTTCAGATGGAGGCCAAGTGTATCTTTTATTCCAGGGCTTTGGCTTTCACATTGCATAAGCTCAAAGCAGCAAAGCTTATTTTTAAGAGTTCAAAAAAAAAAAAAAAAAATTAAACTGTTAGGAAAAAATTTAAAAGGTTTTGACATTCAATCTGTCATCATTGTCTTCTCAAGAATGCACACGTCCTGAAAAAAGGCAAAAGGTTTTGTTGAATGACATTGATCTTTGGAGTTCTTGTTTGGTTTTCTGCTCATTAAGCTCCTGACATGGAAACAGACTTGAAAAGGCCAAGAACTGTGACATTGGATGCAGATTTTAGCATGTCAGCAGGTCTGGAAATAAAATAGACACTGAACTTGATTTTATTACCTTTTCTTTTAACAGCGAGAACCAATATTTGAAAAGGATCGACCTCGGTGCAGTGATAGGAGAGACAGCATAGGAGACATGATCAAACACTGCATGTGCTTTCCTATTTAAAAAAGGGCAGTGCTGGAAGTATTTTGGGATTCTGTTTGTGAATTCCAGGCCTTCATTTGGATTACGGACATGGAAGCAAATTGGGGCAATTAAAATATTTTAAATGCGCGCCTGCTTATTTTTTCGGAGGGCGGGGAAAAAACCCAACCCAAAACCACCACAAGAAGCTTTTTGTTTGGAACATCTGGCAAGTCTTTGCCACAAATTCAATTCTAGATTTTGATTCTGTAACAGAGAGAGAGCCCAGCCAGTGTGTCTGTAGTGAGGCTCATTTTAGTGCAAAGGAGGGACCAGGAGGATTCCCTGGAAGTTGCCCAGGGCAAATGGGCCTCAGCAAGTGCCTGGATGGAGACTGAAATGAGAGGAGACATCTGAGAACATGAGGGCTGAAAGAGGGTTGAAACCCCTTTTTTTTTTAAACTAACTTGCACCAAGTGCAAGGCTTGAGACCGTGTTTGAAGTAGAGTTTTGGTTTTGGTCATAAATCCAAGCGTGGCACCTCCTGGAAAAAAAACAATCCCAGCACAATCCTGCTTGAATCTGCTGGTGTTTTCTTTTAGGTTTCTGTTCATCTCAACATATTTTCCCCTCGGCTTTCATCACTTTCAAACCCAACCAAACACGTGTTCCTTTTAAGAGGTAATGCTGCTTTGAGAAAAGCCTTGTTTTATTCATCTCCTTCATTTGTCTACTTCAAAATGTGGTTCCACATTGGAAACCCAAAGCGATCTTTCCCCAGAGATTAGCTCTCCTCCAAAGACTTTTCATGTTCTTTAATCTGCAGTTTCTCCTCTCTTGGAGTGTCAGGAACTGATGCAGAGCGTGGGCTTGTTTATTGTCTCTGTCATCAAGAAATAGAGAAGTTGTTTATTTTAAAGTGTGGGGTTTTCTCCAGGCCCAAGCGGCTGAAGTGAGCGTTAAAAACCCTGTTTTATTTCACTTCGTGGCACAGAAGGAAACAATTCTTCTTGAATTCTCATTCTATTCTCCTTGTTTCTAAATAAACCCTCCCCCATTTTAATTGGCGATCATGTTTGAAATGATCCCCAATTAAAAACTGGTCTTCAAATGAGATGGGAAAAGAGGGGCCTTGTGCTTGATGTGCTCCGAGTGCGAAGTGTGTGACCTCCAGGTGTGGAATATGCAGTCATTCCCCTTGGCTTCGGGCTATAGAAACCGTCAGGGATACACCCAGGCAGGCAAAAAGAATATAAAATTCAGTTTAAAACAGGCTGGGAAAGGCCTTGCTGCAAACAGCACGTCAGGTGCTGGTGGGACTGGTTGTGATCCTTTCAAATGGCAATTTCTGGCATTTCTGCCTCACTGCCCAGGCTGTGCTGAGGTTAGAAATGAGATTTTTTTATCAGCTTTCAAGGATTGCTCTCACCGACACTGTTACAGGAGATTTCCAGGATTTTGAGTGAATTAGGCATCTCTTCTTGGCCTGAAGTGAGCGTTGAACACTCTGTTTTACTTCCCATAAAACAAGTCTGTGGTGTCTTCCATGGCACAAAAGGAAACAATTCTTCTTGAATTCTCATTCTATTCTCCTTGTACCTAAATAAACCCCCCCCCACTTGTTTGAAATGATCCCCAATTAAAGACTGGGCTTAAACGAGATGGGAAAAGAGGGGCCTTGTGCTTGATGTGCTCCGAGTGCGAAGTGTGTGACCTCCAGGTGTGGAACACGCAGTCGTTCCCCTTGGCTTCGGGCCATGGCAGCAGCCCCCCTGCTTTCTTCAGCGGGCTGGGAAAATTGCAAATGCCTGGGTTTGGGTCTCCTTGGCACTCGGGAGTTTCTCAGGACTTTGATTGCGAGGGGATCCCAGACAGAGTCGCTTTGTTTATCTGTAAACTGTGCCAAGAGCTTATCAGATGCTGTGTAATGAGCCCCTTTCTCTTAGGGATGCTGCTGACAATTATTGACTTTCATCCCCCGTGGTAGTCGCTTTAAAGGAGGAGAAACTCAAGTTTTTAATGGTTTTTGTTGTCGTATGGGAGCACAGTCATTAGATGGGGTTTTGTGTGGGGCAGGTAATGATTTCTCACCCTCAGTGTCGCATTTCCCAGGTGTTGTGGTTTGGGAAGTGTGGCTTTCTCTGCCTCCAGTGCTGCAGGGATGAACTTGGTGAGGAAATGGATCCAGTTAAGAAAAAAAGGAAAAAAAAAAAACACCAAGGAAAAGATCCCTCAACAAAGAGTCTGTGTCGTTTTCCTGCTCTCTGATTCCTTCTTTCCCCTCTCACTGAACTCCGCTTATTCCTCCACATCCCTTTCCTGCCCACCAAGCATCGAGGCCACCGGGGATGCTTCTCCAGCTGAGCAAATTCTTGGAGCTTGCAGCTCCTCCGAGGGCAGCAGGTGATGGTGGCCAAGAAATCCCCTGGGATTTCCCTGACCCCATGGCCCGTTCTGGCTCCTTCCTGCCTGAAGTGCCCAGCCCCGGTGGCAGCTTGGCAGTGGGGAGGTGGGATGCTCAGGGAAACCATCAGGGATGCACCCAGGCAGGCCAAAAAAGATATAAAATTCACTTTAAAACAGGCTGGGAAAGGCCTTGCTGCAAACAGCACCTCAGGTGCTGGTGGGACTGGTTGTGATCCTTTCAAATGGCAATTTCTGGCATTTCTGCCTCACTGCCCAGGCTGTGCTGAGGTTAGAACTGAGATTTTTTTATCAGCTTTCAAGGATTGCTCTCACTGTGACTCTATTACAGGAGATTTCCAGGATTTTGAGTGAATAATTTATCTCTGCTCGGCCTCCCTGTGGTAGAACTGGGTGAATTCAGTGGGTGCTGGAGATGTAACAATTCAGTTTTCTCACATTTTCTTTGTTTTCCCTAAAATGCAGCAGAAGAGGATTTTAAGTCCCAATTTGAGGCTCTGAGCGACCTGGTCTGGGGGAAGCTGTCGCTGCCTGTGGCAGGAGGTTGGAATTAATTGAGTTTTAAAGCCTCTTCCAACTCAAACCATTCTGGGATTTTTTAAAAGCCCATCTTGAAAGTTATTCTTGGTTTCCTGTAAGAAACCTCATTGAGGAGTCCTTGAAATTGCTGTATTTTGCTGTAAAACTTCCCTAATTTATTTATGAAAAGGAGATAGGAGGGGATTAGAGAAGATAAAATATAACCAAGCAACCTTTGTATCCGTTTGGAAAAATATTTGAACTTGGACCTCCTTTCAGGAAACCCCTGATTAATGACCCCTGAGCAAAGAAAATTAATCTGCAGTGATAAAAACCTCCCCGGTCACATCACCTGTCTTAATTCCTCTTAAAAACAGCGCTGGCATGGAGCAAAGGAGGACTCAGAGCCAGGAAAATCAAAAGGATGAGGTTCTGTAAATGTAAAACACGTAAATGCAGCTTTATTTTTTGTTTTGTTTTGGTCCAGAGCATCTTGTGTCACTTTTCTTTGGACTCCAAATTTATGGAAAAGCACTGACACCTCCAAAAAAAAAAAAGAATTTCAACTCCATTTCTGTGCTAATCTGGGAAACCAGCTCAGTTTTTATGGAGAGTTGAAGGTTCTTAAGCTAATTGTGAAAATCCTCTCTGTGGTTTTAGCTGTGTTTAAGGTCCCCTTCCCACTTTAAATCACTTCTGGATAGTGACTTGCAGCCTTCTCCGCTGTGGGAATATTTCTCTGGGGAGTACGGTGGGAAAATGAAAATGTTATTTTTACTGTGAGAATAAGGAGAGGAGTGATCAGAATGACTGAATTGCCTGCATTTGAGTAAACTTAAGTAAATTAATTGAGGTTGGAAAAGAAACTTAGTCCTTTCTGTAGAATTCTTTTTCTGAAGTTAAATTCTGGTTTTAGAGAGGTTGATGGGAAATTTTGCTGTTTCTTTCACTGATGAGGGATTAAGTTGTTTTTAAACTCCTTTTGTTGTTTTTATCACAGAGCAAAACCAAGATTTAAATTTTTTTTTCCTGGTTTCCTCTCTTCCATGATTTTCTGGGATTTAGTTCTTAACTACTTTCTGCTTAATTTTCATTTCAGCCTCAGTGAGGCGATTTAATAATTAACTTTTTTTGTAATTTATGTATAAATTCTCCTTTTATTTTTTTTTCACTACATGGTGCAAGACTACTCAGGAGTCCTGAGGGTGACAGAGTTCCAGGCACTGGAGCGTGAGCCAGCAAGTGGCTCTTGAGTCAAATTAAAACCACTTCAAAATGGTTTTTGTGGTGTAAAAGGATGTATTTTGAGTGATGTTTCCACTTCCAAAGAGAAACTGAGAACAAAAGGAGCTCAAAAGAGTTGGAGGTGACGTTTTAGGTCTCAGATGAGTCAGTTAGGCCAGAAAATATGTTTTATATTTTGTGGTTTGTATTTTGTGTTTTATCTTTTGTCTTTTATCTTTTTAATTTTATCTTTTAATTTTTTTATCTTTTTTATAGTTTGTATTTTGTATTTTATAGTTTGTATTTTATATTTTGTATTTTATATTTTGTATTTTATCTTTTATATGTGCAACCAGGATCTCTGAGTGGCTTATTAGGGTGTGTTTTTTTGTGCATGAAGATTAAAATGCAGGATTTTACCTCCAGCTTCCAACTGGGCAACTCTGCCTTCATCTTCTGGCTAATCCCACAAAAACTATGATAAAGAAGCATGGAAAGAGGTTATGGAATCCCAGGAAAAGGTTGGAAAAGCCCTCCCAGCCCACGGAGTCCCAGCTGTGCCCAATGCCCACCTTGTCCCCAGCCCAGAGCACCGAGTGCCACCTCCAGGAATTCCTTGGGCACCTCCAGGGATGGGCACTCCAAACCTCCCTGGGCAGTTCCAAGGGCTTTTCCTGACTTAAATCCACCCTGAAATGTGGATTATGTGAGATGTGTGTGGCCGGGGCTGTGCTGCTGTTTGGTGGGCAGGCTGTGAGTGTCACAATTCCTCACTCCTGGCAGTGCTCCGGGCCTTGTTCTTCCCGAATTCCCTTCTCCTGAGGCATGACCTCGCCTCTTGGATTTTGTGTCTTTGCACGTGGGTTGCTTTTCCAAATCTTTGAGTTCCTGAATTGTTTGATTGCTCTGTCCTTCCCCAGTTTCTGCTTTTTCTTTGTCTAAAGAGAATCGTGGAATCCCAGCTTGCTTGGGGTTGGGAAGGAACTTAAAGATGAGCTGATTCCACCTCTCCGTGGGCAGGGACACCTCCCACTGTCCCAGGCTGCTCCAAGCCCCATCCAGCCCGGCCTTGGACACTCCAGGGATCCAGGGGCATCCATGGAATAACCTGTGCCAGGCTCTCCCCACCCTCCCAGCCAGGAATCCCTTCCCCATATCCCATCCATCCCTGCCCTCTGGCAGTGGGAAGCCATTCCCTGTGTCCTGTTCCTCCATCCCTTCTCCCCAGTCCCTCTCCAGCTCTCCTGGAATCTCAACAGCATAACCAGCTCAAACCCACCAGCCTGCACCTCCCAAAGCTGGGTTTTTTTTGGGACAGGTCCCCACCTTTCCCTAAATCTGCTGCCAGAACCCCGCAGGCTTTCCCTCAGCGCGGTTTGCCCGCAGCAGGGGCTGGTTTTTAGCTGCCCTGGGTGTCTGAGCAGGGGCAGGGAGCTGAGGATCCTTGATCCAGCCCCAAAGCACGTGAGGAATGCGAGGCAGCTCCTCTGGGAGCGGCAGGGAAAGGCCAGGGTTGATTTTAAGGCAAACTGAAGTTCACGGGGAGCTCTGTGGCAGCTGCTCCCGTGTTCCTGCCCCTCGCAGGCTCTGTTTGCAGAGGCATTGATGCAGCTGGGAGGGGATCAGGGAAGGGAGTGGGGCTGGAAAACTGCCTTTCCTGGGATTATTTTCACCTGGGGCTGCCACCTTCCTGCTGCCTCCTCCCCAAAAAGCCTTTTCCCACTCCTCAGCCTCCAGCTGCCATCCTGGCCCCGTCCTAAGGCTCTCGGGGATGCTGAGAGGCTGGATCGGTGCTTCAGTTCTGCCCTAAATAATTCCCCATCCCGGCACTTTTTAGGCAAAACTTCACTGTGCAAATCTTTGGGAATCTGCGCAATTCGGTCCTGGCATTTCCCGTGAGAGAAGCTTGGATTTTTGCACCTGTACTCTACAAATTATATCAATAATGTGGTTTCAGGACGAAGACTTTAGATTTGTTTTTCTTTCTATCTTCTTCATGGAATTATGGAACAGTTTGGGTTGGAAGGGACCTCATGGATCGTCTTATTTGAACCCCCTGCCACGGGCAGGGTCACCTTCCACTATCCCAGGTTGCTCCAAGCTGGCCTTGGACACTTCCAGGGATCCAGGAGCAGCCACAGCTTCTCTGGGCAACCTCCCTTAAATAATTTCCCTGGGTTTCTATTTGGCTTTGTAAGAATATGCAACACAAGAACCACTTGGTGTTTTTTAAGACACGTTGATTAAAAAGTCAAACCCCAAACAGGAAAGTGTGACAACATTTGTAGGAATGTAGAAGGAATCAATGGGATTTTTATACAGGGAATGGGGAAAAAAAAACCCCTTTTTCAGCAACGTAATGGGAGGAAATGTCCCAGTTGTGCCAGACACACGGCTCAGAGGGTTCTTTTCCAGCAGCTGGGACATTTGTGATGATGACTGAAGCCTCGAAACTTCTGTTCAGCATTTTTACAAGCAAAACACCACGTTTGGAGAGCGCTGCCCACAGCCAGGCTCCTGGAAGGAAAGGGGTTATGGAGCAGATGCATTCGGATGCTGATTTTTCAGTGAGTGTCAAGCCTGAATAAGCAAAGGCTGACGAGGCAGAGCAGGTTTTATTCTTCATATCCAGGATTCAGGCTGGCTTTTACAAGGGGAGGTGTGTGGGATGTGTTTCTGAAGGAGAAATTTTTCAGAAGCCCTCACAACGCTGGGGATCCAACAGCAGAAATCTGGTGATGCTGGTAGGTTCAGTCCAGATTGTCTCAGAAAAGTGAGAGTATTTTTTCTTACCCAGCGTGTGAGTTGTGGAGAGCTCCAGTTGTCACACTTGGTGATTTCCGAGTGTCCAAACACCTCCTAGAAAGTTGCAGTGTCTCCCCTCAGGCAGCAGTTGCTTTCAATTCAATCAATATCTAATAAAGGGGTTTTTTTGGGGGTTCATTTACAGTTATATCACAGTCAGTGATCACCTTAGCACTTTATTAGTGTTATTTGTGACAATTCTCAATGTTGGGGTAGCAGCTGACATTTCAAGGAGTAATTTAATCTCTTTTTTTAGGTAAATTCAGCTTTGTCCAGCACCTTCAGCTCCTCTGTGTTTCATAGAGTGGCTGCAGCAATCTTTGCTATTTATTTTATGTTCCATTAATTAATTTATTCTTCTCCTGCTGAGGTTCAGTGGTCACATCAAACCTGAGGGGGGTGCATTTCGGTGTAGTTGGAATAGGGAATTATAAAACTGGATGTTTTGTAGCTCACAAGACCCCAAATGAAATAGGGCATACAAAAGGTCTCCTGGATTTGCAGGGAAGTCCAGGAGAGCTTTTTGTTTGGAGATCTCGGAGCATTCACAGCACTGCTCCTTTTCAAAGGCAGTTCTGCCGTGGTTTGTACTCTGGAGGCTCATCTTGTGTTTCCCTTCTCTTCCACCCCCAATTTCTGCTCCTTGTTTCCTAAAGGAGGGGATAAAACAGTCAGATCTGGCAATAACAATGAGGGAGAGCAAGGAGAATTTAGGGAAGGGACGGATAACCCCAAAAACCACGAGTCAAGTAAGAAGGGCAGGAAATTTTTTGGCCCTTGGGAAAGCACAGCCACACCTCTCCATCTCCCTGTCCTGTTCCAGGCCCAGAACCTCCAAACTGGAGCAAAATACTAAAAAATTCCCTCAGTTTGGTGAAGAGGAACATTCCAGCTCCTCCTCACTTGCCAGAGGCTCGTGCCAAGGGTTTCCCGTCCCAGGCAGCTTTCCGAGCCCGGGAGGTACTCGTGGCACAAAGCAGGAGAATTTCACGTGGATGGGATTCTGCAGCTCTGTTGATAATTAAATTTGGATTATTTTTTTTTCACTCCACCCTGTTTTCCCCACCCTGCCCTTCCGAGCCTTTGAAGAGAGGCCAGATGGCTGCGAAGGCTGTCACAGCTCTCCTGGCCCTGGAGCAATTCCAGGGTCAGGGATGGCTGCCAGCGCAGAGAAATTTATCAAATAGGGGCAGGAGATGATCACAACAACAAAATCGCTGCTTCTTGTGGAGATGCCACTCATTTTCTAAAGTTTTCTATTCAGAACGGCCATAAAAATGGAGAAAGAGACTGGTTTGGGCCCAGCTCTACACCACATTTACACCTAGGTGTAAATCCAGCCCTAACTGGATTAAAGTTCATCCTGGTTTATCGATGTGGCTCCCTGGGATCATCACCTGGATGCTTTTCCTTCTGTCCTGCAGGAAACTCCCGTGGTTCTCCATTTTTCCTGGACAAGACATTCCCTTTTCCTTCAGTTTCTGCTCTGGTTGGATAAATCCTGGCTGTTCCTGTTCTTTAGGAATGGACATCATCCCATTAAATTATAAATTTGATTTTGAAATGGAGCCTGGAGCTTAAGGTTTGACTTTTTTTCCCACAAATCTGCTTCCTTTGAGGTAATTCGGTGTAAAATTCAGTGTGTACCTATAAAAACACAGCATTCCTGCCTGCCAGCAAACACCTCCTAGTCTGTCGTGGACTAAATGTGTTTAAGGTGCACAATTATTCCAAAATATTGGAAAAATGGGAAGGCTGGTGAGCTCCCTTGGATGGGAGGTGTTTGCAAGTGCGAACCTGGGCCCTTCCAAGCCTTGGCCTGGCAATAAATGGACATTTTCCCTTGCTCGATGTTGACTTTTTGGAGGGCACTTCAATCTTCTTAGGAATAACTCCAATGATAATTCCACTTTTTCCTTTGGAATCATTTCCGTGGAGGTTTGTGCAGCATTAATTAATTTTCTTGTCTCTGGCTGTTGATTACTCAGATGGTTTGGATGAATCTGCTCTTGGCTCAGCTGGCCCAGCCCTTTCCGTGCCTTCTCTCTTGTCTTTGCCTCACTTCTCTGCCCCTTTTTTGTCTCCAAATTTGGTTTTATTCTTAAGGGCTTCAGCTCTAAGCCCCTCGTGGCTGAGGTAACTTTTTGACCTCGTTTTTGATAACAGCAGCAACCCTCAGCAGATGGAGAACTTTTATCTTTCCCCAGCACTTTGTGGTGTTTATGCAGTGGCTGATAAGAGCTGCAGGAATTCTGCCCCTGCTCCAGCATCTCCTCACTCTGTTCCAGGCAAAATTGGTACTTTTATGGCTGCAAAAAGCAAAATATACATTAATTTTTTTAATTCTAGTTTCGTTCTTTGTTCTGTGAGGAAAAGTAGAATTTTCTATTATCTTCCTGGCCAATGAGTTTCTTTTTTTATTAATTTTTTTTAATTCTAGATTCATACTTTGTCCTGCAAGGAAAAGTCAAGGTTTTTATTCTTTTCTTGGCCAATGAGTTTATTTTTTTATTAATTTTTTTTTTTAAATTCTAGATTCATACTTTGTCCTGTGAGGAAAAGTCAAGTTTTTTATTATCTTCCTGGCCAATGAGTTTCTTTTTTTATTAATTTTTTTTAATTCTAGATTCATACTTTGTCCTGTGAGGAAAAGTCGAATCTTCTATTCTTTTCTTGACCAATGAATTTCTTTTTTTGTTAAATTTTAAAATTCTAGATTCATACTTTGTCCTGTGAGGAAAAGTCGAGGTTTTTATTCTTTTCTTGGCCAATGAATTTCTTCTTTGTTAATTTTTAGAACTCTAGATTCATACTTTGTCCTGTGAGGAAAAGCAGAGTTTTTTATTCTTTTCTTGGCCAATGAGTTTATTTTTTAATTTTTTTTTTTTAAATTCTAGAGTCATACTTTGTCCTGTGAGGAAAAGTCGAATCTTCTATTCTTTTCTTGGCCAATGAATTTCTTTTTTTGTTAATTTTTAAAATTCTAGATTCATACTTTGTCCTGTGAGGAAAAGTCAAGTTTTTTATTCTCTCCTTGGCCAATGAGTTTCTTTTTTCACCCCAAAATCCTTCCTGCCACAGTTATTTCTTGTGGCCGTGCAGTTGGCTGTGATTTGAGTTCTTTGGAATAGGCTAATGAATATTTTCATGGGATTATTGCTTTCAGGACTGATCTAAACCCACTAGAGACCCCAAACAGGTTTCATCCTGCAGGTTTTATTATTCATCCTGCTGTAGGATTTCCTAGGGAACACTGAGGGATGGATGTGGAGCTGGTGCTTTGCTTGCTGTGGGTGACAATTGCCGCATTTAAGTGGTGGAATTTTGTAAATTGAATTTTTCCTTCTTCATAAAAGATGCAGGAATTTGTGATTTGCCTGGAAGTGTCCAAGGCCAGGTTGGACGGTGCTTGGAGCAACCTGGGGTAGTGGAAGGGGATGAGCTTTAAGGTCCCTCCCAACCCAAATTCCAGGGTTTATAGGACAAGCCTAGAGGAGGAAACTCCCAGTTCTCTCCCAAGAGATCCAAACTCAGCCTGTTGTGTTTTCCTAACAACATCCTTGGAATTCCTGCCTTCCCAACCTGCAGTCCACCCTCTGAGGCTGTAATAAAGAATCCAGATTAAAGGTCAGGCTCACACACACAATTCCTGGGGTGGAACTGGAGGAGGGGCTGGTGTCCCACTGAATTCCAAGCTGTGGAACATCCAGGGGGTTTTTCACAGCAGCGTGGCGCTGCAGGGAATGACATGTGGCTCAAAACTGGGAATTAGGATCGTGCTCTTGGCCTCTTCTCGACCCTTTTGGATCAGCAGATCAGGCTGGATCCCTCCCTGCAGCTGGCAGGATTTGAGGGTCACTCAGCATTTAAACACATCCTGAATAATTCTGGGCTTGTTGTTGTATTTAATCTTATTTTTTATTAAAAACTTCATCATCCTTTATCTACTTGGGATAAATACCTTATTTCTTTCATTAAATGACCTTAAGCAACCGAGGATTTTGGGAGATGATTTTGGAAAGGCAGTAATTCCAAGGATGATGTTAGGAGAACACAACAGGGTGGGTTTGGAGCTCAACCCAAAGGTTTGGGACAAACTGGGGAGTTTCCTCCTCTAGGCTTGTCCTACAAATCATGGAATTTGGGTAGGGAGGGACCTTGAAGCTCATCCAGTCCCATTCCACCTCTGCTGTGGGGAGATGATGGGCAGGGATGAGAGAGGGGGCGGGGGAATTAACATCTTAATAATAAAGGATATTTTAAAAGGTGGAATTCTGTTCCCTCAGAGGAAGGGACCAGATGCACAATTTTCCAAGCTGTTCCCTCCAGCTGCTGCATCCACTTCTTCATAGGCATTGCAATATTTCTTTGGGAATGTTTAAAATATTCCTGAAAGCACTGAGGAGGTTTTGCTGGAGCAGCATCCCTTTATCCTGGTGATTACACAGCACCTGAGAACTGCTCAGGAACGTTGGCTCCGCTTTTTTTCCCTTTTCAATTCCCAAAGCCCATTCCTGGCGGATAAGTGAGAGCCCAGAATTGCAGTATAAAGTTCTCTTATTTCAAAAGGTTGTTGAACTTCTTTCCCCCCCC
>VXAD01005927.1:0-61537 GCA_013399195.1 Dicrurus megarhynchus | reverse complement strand
GAAGATGATTTAAGTGGGAGTAATCTTAGGGGGCTTGGAAAATACGATGGAAGAGCTGGGATGGTCCAGAATAGGAAATTGGATCACTTGAATTATAAAATTCCCACGTAAACTCCCTAAAAAGTGGGAAAATTCAACTTCCACAGTAGCATCCCGCTGGAGAGATAAGGAATTACAATAGACACAGCTGGGATTATTTCCTTTTAAATATACACACATCAAAATATCTGTATCATCTGCTTTTAAAGTTACATCTTCAATCAGGACTTCAATTCAGCCCCATTTATTCCTTAAAAAATGGGAATTCCCAGAGCTTGAAATGACTTGAGGAGCTTCAGGACAGAAGTTCCCTCTCTGTGGGTTCAATATTTCGAGCCCACAGGTCACGACTGAGCTTTAAATTCGTTTATTCAGCAGCAGCTCCCTGGCTGAGGTGTGGGAAGCGCTGGGGTCCCTCTGGAAGCACTTGCAGCCCTTCCTGGTGCATTCCAGGAGGTGATGCTGGTTGGGATTTCAGGGATTTCCTTGGAGCCAGGAGCTGGTGTGAACATGAGGCAGAGGTTGTGTCAGACAGGGAGCGGTGGGAGAAATCTCCCACCTTCAACGCTGCCAGGAATGACTCTGGGGCTTTTCTGCAGTTCCTGCCCCAAACTGGTGGCACAAGGACTTTTTGGTGGACCTGGGGTGTTCCAGTGATGTTAGAGGCCTTTTCCAGCTTGAATATTCCACGATTCTGGACCGTTTCCTTATTTTTGGGAAGTGATGGTAAAAGAGTTGCTCTGGTGTTGTGTTGTTGTAGGAAACCCGTGGGTTTGGTGAAGAGTTTGGTGAAGAACGCTTTGGTGAAGAGTTTCTAGCAAGGGAAAGGACATTTTGTTTGGACCCTGCCAGCCAAATAACACCAGACAAATGTGATTTCCCTTTTCTCCCTCTCCTTTCAGCACAAAATGTGGGTTTGCATCGGCACAGACACATCCCAAACCCTTCGTGACTTGGGAAATCTGAATAAAACCAGAGGAAAAGACAGGGAACTGACTTTTTTTGCATCCATTATTGTTCCTAAAAGCCGGAAAAACCCCCCAAAGTCACGAGGTAACAACCACGAGTAACGAAGGGAAGGGTGATGTTGGTGAACTCGCTGCGGACAGCAGAATTGGGTTCAAAAATCGGATTTTCAGCTTTAGGAGCTCAGCTCCTGTCCCTTAAATCTGAATTGCAGCTGAACATGAGGCTCGTGAGGAGTGTTCTGTGCCATGCAGAACCTTTGGATTTCCCTGGTCCCAGGAGCCACCTCAGGCTCCAGCAGATTTTGGCGGATTTAGGATTTGAAGTCGATCTGCCTGCCAAACACTCCCAGCAAATCTTTCCTGTGCGGGTCTTGATCTTAAAGTCGAATTTGAAAGGGAACATAATATTCCTTGGACAAGTGGGAATCGTGTAGGTTCTTGTTGGTGTCGTCTGGAATGAGAAATGGAATTCTGTGGAATGGAAATCCCTGGCATCTGTGCCTGTGTGCACTGGGCAGTGTCAGAAAGAGGATTTCACTTGGAAAGTCAGGCAGTAAAACCCAGGGATATTTCTGAGGTTGAGTTTAGCTGCCTGAAAACTTCCATTTTCCTTTTAATGACAACTAATGGATAGAAATACACAGAATTTTCTTGATTTTGTTGGAGCGGTGTTGTTTGGTCCCACCTTTTTCCTGTTGGAGAATAGGTCTGGAGCGTGCAGGAATATCTGGAGTGCTGCTGAATATGAGCAACGTGGCAGGATTACAGAGATCTTTTATTGAATGTGGTCTGGAGCTAAACTCGGAGAAGAAAACCACTGAAAATCAGAATTTCCTCTCCTCCATTGGGTGTTCACTCATGTCAGCCTCACTGGTTACTAATGGTCAGATCCACTGAGGTATTTAACAAAATATTCTGTAAATTTAATATTGTTAAACCTAAATATTCTATAAATTTAATATGGTTAAACCTAAATATTCTCTAAATTTAATTTTGTTCAACTAAGTCTCAAGGAAAGAAGAAAATGCTGCTGATCCCTGTAATCTCCTTTCTCCAGAGCCACATTAAATCCCAATTTCCAGCCTTGAACAGGTGAGAGATTTAAACCAGTTGCAGGTGACGGATAAAAGCTGTTCCAAACTCAGCTTTTGGCCATGCAGAGCTTTGGCAAAGTGCAGTCCTTTGAGGAAATGGAAAACTGGCAAGAAAGGAATCAGAAATTTAATCTCATTAGTGGATTTTTAGACGAAACAAATGATTTTCCACATGGGGAAAATCCATCCAGCCACGATGGGGGATTCTGAATTTTGACGTAAATTGTCAGTTTGGGCTGTGAAAGGAATAATGCACTTTTCATTCCGTGTTTTCTCCTTGCAAATCCTTCCCTCCAGTGGTACTTCCCAGGGTTATCGTGTTCATCAGGGATTATTTTCTTTCTGAAATCATGGCAGTTGTGTGTTTGGTGGAGTCAGACACCTCCAGTCTCCAACCCTTTACCTCACACCTCCCGTGCCAACTTCATCCCCCAAGCTAAATGATGTTGTACTTGACTTTTACAAGATCTCAGATCAGGAACTCCGTAATTTCTTGTAATTAAGGCCAAGTTTGGACTGTGGGTGCAGATAAAGGAAATGTGTGGTGTTTAAAGATCCAGTTTGATGCTGTCAGTGTTACTCCTTGCAGATGTCTGTCAATGTAGTGTAAAGTGCGTTTTTCTGGGGTGTTCTGTGCTGATAATAACGTGCTGGGAGGCAAAAAGTGAAAAAATAGAGGCTTAACTTAGCAGGGAAGAAAAGGTAAAACTTTCATAGCAAATAGCTTTAAATTTGCAGATCTGCAATAATTTTTGGGGGGGGCTTTAATTTGTCAAAATATTCACTTCTCCCCCCTTTTATTTTTGATGTGTTTGCTTGTTTCCCAAAGAAAATGATGATTTTTTGGGTTGGTTTTTTCTTTCTTTTTGCTCCATCCACTTCTTCACTGCCCAGGTTTTGCAGGAATTAAATGGTCTCCAGAGGAGAACCTGAGAACGGGGGAGCTCTTTTTGCCCTTTCAGCCGAGTTGGATTTCCCCTGTGGCCTTCGGGGTTGGACGCGGTGCCGTCAGGTGTTGGGTTGTAGCTTTTCAGCCCTGAACACAAAACCCCTTTTCTGCCTGTGCCTGTGGAACTCCCGTGTCCCGAAGTGCTGTTTAACGAGCTGAACAGAAGCGTTTGCAATTATCTAATAGCACCTGAAAATTGCTCACCCAACGACAGCAGGAAGTTTCATTTGCATTCCATATCTGCTGTTCCATCTGCTAATCCTCCACCGAGCCCGCCAGGAAAAACAAGGTCGACAGACTTGAATTTTATTAAAATCAGGAATCGGGGATTGCTGCTTCCTACTTTTCCATCACGCCCTGCGAGATTCCAAGCTGCTGGAAGATGTTCATTAGTCGAGCCGTTGTGTTCCTGGTTGTTTGCTTGAAATGGGTTTTAGTCACAGGTTTTTTTTATAGCAGCAGCCCTTCCCTCTTGGATTGCCTTCCCTCCCCCAGGAAAGCTGGAGCTCCCTGTTTGCTCCTGTTTATGGAAGTTAATCTTCCGTGTTGTGACAGTTCTCCCCCTTCATTAATGAGAGCTCCTAATTGGGCCTAATGAAACATTTACTCATTCCTCTAGATAACATTATCTGCAAGCACACCAGAGATAAGGCACTGGGAAGGAAATAAGCTTTTGAAAGATTCTGGGTGAGCTGTGAAAGCCATTTTGGGGCCAATATTTTCTTATTTGATTTGAGAACGCCCTCGTGGTGCAGCTGTGTAACCAAGCCCATGGCAAACAACATCCATTATTTATTGGCCTGCTTGGCAAACAAGGACACCTTTGACTGCATCAAATTGGGAGGTTGAATTACCGAGCCTTCCCCCAGCCAGAGAGTCGCTTTTTGTAGTTATATTCCCTAAAATTTTCCATTTGGCACGAGGGAAAGCGATAGGAATTTGGGGGAGGGGGAGCAGGAGAGAGCCTGGATCTGCAGCAAACCGGCACAGGTGGAATTGTGCCTTTTATTTGCTGTCCAGGTGCTTCAGATCCAGTTACAGCCCAGTCTCCCCATAAAGGCAGAGTTTCCTTAAGCCAGCAGCAAATACAGGGCAAGGAGAGAAGTTTTGGAAGTGTTGGAATGATTCAATTCCCTCCCTTCCTGCAGAGTCACGTGGAAATAATTAAAAGCCGCTTGAAAGATGCTGAAATTTTGTGAAATTCTTGATCAAAACTGGGTTGCTTGAGATATTCCAAAGGTATAAATGTCCCAGGCCAGGCTGGAAGGGCTTGGAGCAAGCGGAAGGGAGGTGGAACTGGATGAGCTTTAAAGTCCCTTCCAACCCAAACCATGCCAGAATTCCCAGATAAACGCAGTTATTTGCAAGGGATCCAGGAAGGAGGGTGATGACTTGAGGCACAAAAAAGACTTCTCATCTTGTTACCAACATCACTCGAGCCAGTGGGGATTAAGGAGCCCTCTTGGAGTCAGGAAAACCGGATCCCTGATGGTGCAGGGACACAAGGACGAGGTAATCAGGACCAGGAATGTGCGGCTCTGGAAATTGCGGCCTACTTGGAATTTCGGGAGTCGCGTTAACTCCGCGCACTGGGGAGGACCTGTTTGTTCATCAGCCTCTCCTTGGGAGGCTGAGGGTTTGGCTTTGCTCTCTCAGGTTCCCTCGCTGCTGCTTTGTGCTTCTATTTTGGGCATAACTCCTGTGGAAAGTTGGGATATCCCTGGAATATTCACTCGGGTGGTGCAGCCTGGTCCCGCCCAGGTCATTGCCTGAGTAATGGTTTTCCTGGAGGAAACTCATCTCAGGGATGGACTGAGCCTCATTCCTTCACTTTTTGTCTTTCATTTGTCTTTTCTGGCACTGGAATATCCCAGGAAGGAGGGAATTTCAGTTGCTGCAGTGCCATAGCACTCAGTAAGAGCCGTATTGTGTGGTTCGAGTGCTTCTTGGGATATTTCCTTATAAAAACCTAATTTTTATCTTAATTGAATGCTAAATTCTTTTCTTCAAAACAGAATTTTGATGATCTCTTGTTGTTTGTTCTCCACAGATCCTTCTGCGTAATCCTTCTGTAGATCCTGGGCTGCAGCCAGAAGAAATCTGGACCATCCTATGGAAAACAGTGTTGGAAGTCCAAAGGGAGCAGAGGTAAGCTGTGACTTCGGAATATCTCCTGAAATATATCCACAAAGCCAGGATTTAATAAGCAGATCTTAAGCAGCAGGGTTAAATTCACAGTAAAATTCACAATTCCTGAAATTCACAATAAAATTCACCATTCCTGAAATTCTGTTGTTTGCTTGGTTGGCAAAACCACCTCCATTGGAAAAGGAAGAAACCAATCCAAAAATCCAGGGAAAAGAGGGAAATTCCTTGAGCACCATTTTCAGCCTGGGCAGGGTGTGCCTGGAAATTTGGAGGGGAATGCCTTTGGCTCTGGTTTGGCAGGAGCCTCCACTCCAGCTTGTTTGTCCTGGTGGGAATTTGCATGGGAGGAGGGAGGCTGATTGTGCTTTTTAATATCGGAGCCGGGCTCCAGGGTCACTGGAATTCACCACAATTCCCTGTGTTTGTCTGGAGGTGTGGAAATCTAAATATCAAGCGGAGCAAAATGTTCAGCTCTTCTCTCTAAAGCCTTGGCACAGCACCCAGGGGGGCCTGAATAAATGTATTTTTGGGTAATTGCATCTCATCCCTCTGAACTTTCCACCTTCTCCAAAACCTCTGTGCCATCCCCAGGCATCTTCCTTAGCATTCCCTTGGGATGCACTTGAAAAAAAGAAATAAATTGAATTTACACTTGGAATTTTTAATGCTGTGACCGCGCAAAGCGCACTTAAAATTCAGATGATGAGGCTTATCTGAAGTTAAGTTTCTTTATCTCAGGTAAAGGATTGGTTGCTGGTGTTAAAATTGAGATTTCTCTGCATTTTGCTTCCTTGGTGCTGTTTATTCCTGGCTGTTTCGAGTCGGATCTGAAGGACCTCAATCTCCCTGTTGATTTTTAAAGAGTCCTTTCAAGGAATTTTTAAGATTCCCATTGCTCAGAAGGACAAATGGATGAAAGAAAAAATGTGAACTTGAGTTTTTTTGTGGAAGTTCAAGCCCTCTGTGAGGGATTCTGGCCAGCAGAAGGCACCACCAGCTCAGCTTTGTGCCGCTCAGCAGTGCCGTCCCGCTGGCATTCCCGG
Organism: Dicrurus megarhynchus; assembly: GCA_013399195.1. Taxonomy (NCBI): domain Eukaryota; kingdom Metazoa; phylum Chordata; class Aves; order Passeriformes; family Dicruridae; genus Dicrurus; species Dicrurus megarhynchus. The sequence continues at coordinate 55,296 of VXAD01005927.1, read as the reverse complement.
CTGGATTTCCGAGGTTCCAGCAGGATTTCGCAGGAAATCGATCGTCCTGCGTGCTCGGATTTTCAGGATTCCCGGTCAATAATGTGTTCCCTTGCTTTTCCAGGCCTGAAGAGTCTGGATTTCCATGTGCAGTGACACCCAGGATGGTGTCGTTCCGTCAGGCGCTGGCCGGAGCCGTTCTCCCCTTTCTCATCCTCTCAGGAAATTGGGTTTCAGCTGAGAACATCAACTTTTACAACGTGAGGCCTCCACTAGACCGTAAGTAGGCATTTTTATGGAATTCTAGCCTTTTCTGTGTGGAATTCTAGCTTAAGTTTTTAATTATTTGCCACATCCTTCCAGTCCTTCAGGTTTCAGGTGTTCGCCTCCCATTCATCTCCACCGAAACTCAAAAAGAAATATTCTGCTTCTCACCCCACAGCCCTTCATCCCTAATATCTGACAAGTTGGCTGAATGGAAATAAATCACCTGCACTGCTAAATTAAGGAGTGCATGAGGACTTTGACATTTTAAGGGCTTTTCTCAGATTTTTTTCTGTCTCCCTGCAGAGGAAATTCTGCAGTGGCTCGCTCGTAAATAACCCAGAACAGGTGGTTTTGGCCTTTTATCTTGTTGGGGGTTTTGCAAGGGGGAGGAATAGGTGTTGCTGGATGCAATTAATTCAGTCTGAAGGTAATTAAAAACCTCGTGGGACCTGTGAAGCCAGTTGGCACTAATGGCATCATATTTTTTTTCTGCCTCTTATCTGGCATCACCGGTGTTCCATCCCTTCATTTGCATAATCTGCATCACAAAAAGAGCCAGGATATAATAGCTGGCTATAATACGTGCCCCTAATGAACCCTGCACCTTCAAATAATTCATTTCAATCATGGAAATGAAGTTTTCAAAGAATCCTCTGGATCCCTTTGTTTAAAGGATCCAACTTCTCCTTCCAAGTGGGAGATGAGGCTCTGGAGCTGCTTTGGAAACGCAGTTTTTCCATCAAAGGCAAACGTGGATTTGTGTTTGCTGTGCAAAGCTCCACGAGGAGGGAGAGAAGCTCTTCCCTCTTTCCTGCTTTTCCCACCACTACTTCAATTTTGGATTATGGGAGGGAAAACATGAGGATATATTTTAAAGTTCATGCCTAGAGAAAAAAAAAAGCTTTCTGCAAAACTTGTTTTATTTGTCCGCCAGTGAAAAGATGTAAATAGATGTAATTTATTTTTGTAAATATGTGCAGGTGCAAGCATTATTTTGAATATTTTAATCTTTTTTTCCCCCTCAATACTTGCCAACTGACTGTGTTTCAATACTTTCCAAGCCACTCCATTCCCCAACAGCTTCAAGTGCTTCACCTGTGACAACGCAGTGGACAACTACAACTGCAACAGATGGGCTGAAGATAGGTGGTGTCCTGAAAGTGAGTAGGGCTGGGCTAAGGAGATCCTTTGTGATATTTAAACCTGGCTTCTCCCTGACTCACCCCCTTGTAGAAGTCTGGCTGATTCATGGGATTCATGTGCCAGCACAGTGGTGCCCTGAGTTTTGTGGCTGAGTCAGGTAATTTCTGCTGATGTGACAATTTTGACCATTCCAGAGTGTAAAGCAGCAGGGGAAAATTATTTCTCTCTTGTCTCTCTCAATTTGATATCCTAGATAACAATAAAATATTAATATACAGACAGATTTCTGAACACTGGATCAATATTAATTAACCATGTGTGTTTCTCTGTGTGTATTTATAACAATGTGCTTCCCAGGAGTTAATTTTAAAGAAGTTGTTTAAAAAACCTGAAGACTTTAAAACTGAAATGAAAACTGTTTAAAACCTGAAGAATTTCTTGGATACCATCCCAAAATTCAATGGTTCCTTGTGAGCAGCAGGACCTGCCTGACTGGGGATCACACCTGTGTGAGAGGAGGATGAAGCACAGAAAAGAATGGAAATGTTTCCTCATTTTTCTTCCCGGTGACATTCACAGTAATGGTGGGAAAGGGGAAAAGAAGCAAAGCAGAGGAATGAGGAAACGAGTGTGAAACCAAGCAGGAACGTGCTGCCAAAAAGAACTGAAAATAAATGTGTAGATTATGGTGCTAATTAGTAATTTAAATAAAAGCAGCCTTTCTGGAGGCTTGAAGGGTCAGTTAAGATTTCACACTAATTAATTTCTTGCTCAATGCTCTTTTGATCAAGTTGCAAATGGTTTCGTGCAGCCGTTTTCAGGGAATATTTTCCTTGATCGTGTGTCATTCTGAAACCCTGTTCCAAAGGCTTCATTTCTGGCAATAAACCTCCTAATTTTTCTGCTGTAGGCACTCAGTACTGCCTGACAGTTCACCTCTTCACGGCCCACGGGGAGAGCACCTCGGTCACCAAGAAATGTGCCACTGGCGAGGAATGTCACCTGGTGGGGTGCCACCGCCACGGGGACAGCGGGCACACGGTAAGCCCTGCTCCTGCCCTGCTCCTGCCCTGCTCCTGGTGCAGGGGCAGCCCCTGGGGCCGGAGCTGTGCATTCCAGGACTCGTTTTTCCTGCCCAGCTCAGGAGGATGTGCCAAGAGCCGCTCTGCAGTGGGGAGCAATCAAATTGCTGCAAGAGAAGCAGGACCGAGCCCTCCTTCCCTGCTCCTGCTGGGTGGGACAGGATGGCAGTGACTCCCAGGGGAACTTCTGGGCTTTTTGGGGTGTTCCCAGGGCATGGAGCTCGGGATTTGAGCTCTTGGGGAGGTTGTGCAAGACTCTTGTTTGCCATAGGCTTAAGTGGGGCACAGCTGAGGTTTTGTTCCATGGGAAAAAAACCCAAACTGGTGTCTCCTCCCAGCCTGGGGATGATGGGGGAAAGTTTAATCTTAATAATCAAGCATGGCGCACCAGAGTTTTACTTTCTGCTGTAAAATATTACCCACTAATTCCTGAACAGGAATATGTGAAGATTAGTTCTGTTGTTTTCAGTGTGAACCACTTCAGACACCAAAAACAGAGCAGGCAGCCTCCGTGTTAAATGTAAGAGCATCTCTGTGTTTTCTGCAGCAAATTCCAGTGATTCCAAGAGGTTTTGAGGGAATAAAATTACTCTGCATCCTGCCTTCTGCTGCATTTCCATGGAATTATAAAATCCCAGCCTGGTTTGGGTCGGAAGGGACCTTAAAGCTCATCTTGTTCCAACCCCCAGCCACAGGCAGGGATTTTATCTTTAAAAAGTTGTCATGCCTTTGGATTAGATAAAAATTGGCATTTTATTCATTTATTCTCTGGGCTTTTCTAGTAAAGAGGTCACGTAAAGAGAATTGGGTTTGGATTCTCTCCTGGCAGTCGGCTGTGTCAGTGCTGTGGTGGCCCTGGAAACTGAAAAATAAAGTGGATTCAGCATACGGAGCTGCACTGACCACAAAACCTTGAGGGGAAAACTGAGTGGGAGCAAAGTTTTCAGAGTCAGGATTTTCCAGCTTCAAACAGCTGAAGCCCGAAAGGTTCCTGTGGATGTTTTTAATTCGTGTGTTGGAAGGGGAAGCTCTGATTTCTGCAGTGTCAGCGTGGCTGTGTGGCATCCCACCTCAGCGTGGGGACACCCCGCGGGATGGATTACTCCAGGAAAACTGCGCTCCTGATTGGGAGCTTTAATTCACTGATATATTTAATTTTAGGATGATTTTTAGCATCTCTGCTCCGCCTGCTGCCCTGGGCCAGGCTGCTGCTGAGTCTGTTTAGCTCGACTTTGCGCCATTAAACGCGCATTTCTCTGTTAAAGCCTCTCTGAATCAATCACCCCCGAATCAATCATCCCCTAATCAATCACCCCCGAATCGATCACCCCCGAATCAATTCCCCTTTTCTCCCACCAGGAATGTGTTTCCTGCTGTGAAGGCATGATCTGCAACGTGGAGATCCCCACCAACGCCACCAACGCGGTGTTCGCCGTCCTGCAGGCCCGCAGGACGGCTGGGGGCAGCCGGGGGGTGCCCAGCCTGGCCCTGCTGGTGGCAGCGGTGACAATGGCACTGTCCTGACAGCAGCAGCCTCAGACAGAGCTGCTGGCACGGTCCCAGGACCAGGAACCTCCAGGATCTCCAAGGAGAAGTCGCTGGTGCTCCTTAACTGCAGCGAAGTCAAGGGCGCCGTGGAAAGGCGCATCCCGAACTCCTTGGGTGTTCCAGTGGGAATCCTTCCCCACCAAGTATTGAAAATAAACCCCCCAGCTGTGGGTGGAGCACTGGGGTGGACTCCCTAAGCTTTAATTCCCTGTTTTCCTCAGGGAAATGCGCTTTGGCTTGGCGTGTTTGTGGTTTTTGGGACGGAACTGTGACAATCACAACCGGAAGGAGCTTTGGATGGACGACGTGGCACGGTGGAAGCTGGATTGAAAGCTTTTATTTGCATAAAGGACTCAGAGTTTCTTGTTTTATCGAGGTGTGTTTAAGCTTATCTTGATTTCATAGAGAACACCTCTGGTTTTTGTAGAGAACAAAGATGAGATTTCTTTCTTTCTGCTTGATCAGAGCTCTCATTTCTCCCGGCAATAATACAAAATTCTATCTTTTCTTTCCGTAAAGTGTCTCATCCTCCCATTTTAAAGCGGTGGGAAATGTAGAATCCCTACATTTGGAGCACCTAGAGCAGAATTCCTGATCCTCCAGCCTGAAGGGATTTTTTTCCTTGCAGTTGAGTCTCACCTCAGAATATCAGAAAAATATTGATTTTATGATATGGGGGTATCACAACTTTGAAATCACAGCTATGGCCAAGCAGCTTCACGATCCTAAAAATTCCACGTGGGCACTTGGAATAAAAAAGGAAGGAATTCTGCTGTGTTCTCTCTTGATTTGCACAGGTTTCTCCCAGGAATGTTATTGTCCTGATGGATGTTTTTCAGGAAGGATGGATCACTAAAACTGACTGAAAAAAGAGGTTTGGAACTGTTCCCTGAAAAATTCGAGTAACTACAAATCTGGGTTCTTTTACATCAATATTGTCTTAATTATTTGCTATTTTGTGTCACTAATTAGATTTAGTTGTAAAAGAGGTTTTGAAATATTTCCAGGCTTGTTGACATTCCAAAATTGCTTCCACAATATTCTCAGGATGTGAGAAGGTGTCTGAATTCCGTCTGTGGTTTTTGGATGGACAGCTACAAAATTTGGATGGAAAAGCTTTTTCCTTGCCAAAGGAGAATGGTTCTTGATGTCTGAGTCAAGGTTTTCCGAGCTCTGGATTCTCATGGCTGTAGCTGTAGCCATCCAACAGGGCTGGAATTCTGCTCTGGAGCCAGGCTGGGAGAGCTGGGAATGTTCACCTGGAGAAGGGAAGGACACAGGGAGAGCTCAGAGCCCCTGGCAGGGCCTAAAGGGGCTCCAGGAGAGCTGGAGAGGGACTGGGGACAAGGGATGGAGGGACAGGACACAGGGAATGGCTTCCCAGTGCCAGAGGGCAGGGCTGGATGGGATATTGGGAAGGAATTCCTGGCTGGGAGGGTGGGGAGGGGCTGGGATGGAATTCCCAGAGAAGCTGTGGCAGCCCCTGGATCCCTGGAAGTGTCCAAGGCCAGGTTGGAGTAGCCTGGGATAGTGGGAGGTGTCCCTGGATGAACTGGGGGAGCTTTAAGTCCCTTCCCAACCCAAACCATTCCATGATTCTCTGATGATCCTGTCATTAACATCATCCTCCTGCTCCTTGAAGGATTTTTCCATACGAAAGGATTTTTTTTTTTCTGGTGGGAAAATCATTCCAGGTTTCTCTTTGCTCCATGGGGAATTCCTGAATCCAGGTGGAAGTTGTTTCCCACCTTCTGGGCCTTCAGATTTTTCCTGCTTTTGCCTCTAAGCACAAATCGCTCCCAAATCCAAATTCTGGGAATAATTATTGCCATCTCAACAGGGCCTCCGAGTGCCCCGTGGCCTTACAGGAGTTCCTGGCAATAATTTACAATAATCTCAGTGCTGAGGGTTTTTGTGTAGGAAATGCCATTCCAGAGCTTTTGGGAATGGCAGGGACACCCTAAAAAACTGAGGAGCAGAGGGAATTGGCCCAACAACCAAAAAAAAAAGGATATTTTAGGAGGGAAGATCCCTGGGATTTTGCTGTGGTTGAACGATTTCCCCCCCCCGTCAATGGAAAGTGAAGAAATCTGAAAATGAAGATTTTAAACCTCAGAAAACATCTCTGCTTTGGGGAAAGAATTGTTTGGGATAAATCCCAGGAAATCCATGGAAGATCCGAGGATGCGGCTTGGCCGTGTGGAAGGATTTGATGTTGGATTTTCTTTTTTAAAATAAGAGAATTCCCAGAGGGGAGAATATTCGGGACGAGTTGTGATCACCTGGATGCATCAATACCTTTGTTACTGCAAGGTTTGGGATTGCTTTTAATGAGGAGGTGAATATGCAAATGCTGTTAATGCAATGCACAAACAGGCACTCGGTAGAAGAAATAGGGAATTTAACAGGGAATATCCATTCTTCCCTTTTGCTTCATCTTTTTTTATGGAAAACCCTGCCTGGATTTGATGTTCAATGCTGGAAAACAAAGATTCCTGAGGGGAGAGGGAAGAGAATTAAAATTCACCATAATTTTGGCAGGATGAGTGACTGTAAAGCCGAGCTTGATTTGTGGCAGAATTTTTGTATTAAATCTTTTCAGGTATCAGCTGAATTTTCTCTTCAGATCTTGCTTTAAAAAGTATTATTTGATTTGATAAAACCAATTTTCAGTCATGTTTTTATCTCAATTTGGGTCCACAGCTATTGTAATTTAAATATATTCAATTTTCCATTTGATAAAACCCATTTTCAGTGATGTTTTATCTCAGTTTGGGTCCACAAATGTTATAATTTAAATATATTCAACTTTCCATTTGATAAAATGAATTTTCAATGATATCTTTATCTCAATTTGGGTTCACAAATGTTGTCATTCAAGTATATTCAACTTTTCTTGTGATAAACTCAATTTTCAGTGATACCTTTATCTCAATTTGGGTTCACAGATATTATAATTCAAGTATCTTTAACTTTCCATTTGTTAACCCAAATTTTCAGTGTTATGTTTATCTCAGTTGGGGGTCCACAAATGTTATAATTTAAATATCTTCAATATTTCATCGCCTAAATTCACCCCAAACCTTTGGGAATGATGGTTCTGGAAATCCATTCATTTTCGAACCTGAAACTAATTCATAAATAATGGCAAACCCACCCATTTGTGCAGTTCAATGTATTTTTTATCATATAAATAAATGTGGAATATGATTTTTATTTCCCTTGCACTGGACAGTCTCTAGAAAGTTTAGTTTTAAATCTGAAATCCTGATAAAATTCCTCATTATTCAGTGTTTGGATGTTTTCTCATTGCTGTGGAACCGGTTGAAATCTCCAGAAATGGCACTTTTAATAAAAAAAAAAATTCAAATATTTGCTGGTGGAGAACGTTTGTGATGATTTTCCATTTAAATTAAATTAAATTCTTAATTTAAATTAAATTCTGCCCTGGCTGCAGCATAATTCAAATTTCATCTTCTCTGCCTTATCCCAGCAATATTTTTGGGAATATTCACCCTCCCTTTTTGAGGGTCATTTCTCCTGATGGGGACTCGCTGTGCCCAGAGATATTAAAAAAGACTCAAAGAAAACTTAATTTCCTTTGCATTTTTGAAACTCTGAATCATTGCTGAAATCATTTTCCTTGGAGTTTCGTGGTGTTTTAATGGAAATAAAATTGAAATCTCATTTATTCTGCTGGCGGCATCGAGGAGAGGCAGAAAAAGCAGCTGCAAGGTGGGGGGAGAGAGTGGGAAAAGAGAAATGAAGAAATATTCATATATTTCTATTTTAATATTTGTGTTTCATACTCATAATTCTTTGAGACTTTTAAAAATGAAATTATTTAAGGGTTTGAAGGTCACCTCACGCCATTTATTTGGGGCCATTTATCCCAGTTTTAATGTTGGTTGTTGGGAATTTTTATTTTTTAATTTTGTGAGGGGAATTGGGATCTTTATTTTTATTTTTATCTTCTTTTGAAAAGTTTTTAATATATTTTATATTTTTTTATTTCTGGATGGTGTCGTAAATTGGGGTGGTTATAATTTGGATTTATTTTGGATAATTAAATTTTTTTATAGTTTATTTTAATTTTTTTTTTTTAATTTTTGACTTTTTTTAGTTTTTAATTTGTGTGGATTTTTAAAAAAAAATTTTTGCATTACTTTTTTTTACTAATTTTTTTTTTTTTGGTGGATCTGTCCATTTGTACGACGTGTATATTCATTATTCTGGGATGGCTGGACTTTTCCTAACTGGAATTATCCAGTGTTTATGGATTTAAGATTGGAATATTCTCCCAATCCATCCATGGGGAGATAAGGAAATGAAACAGGTTCTTCTGTGCAGCCAGAAAATCCTGGGATTAATCCAGGCCTGAGGGTTTGGCTGATCCAGGTCTGAAAGTTTGATCCAGGTTTAAAAGTTTGGCCGATCCAGGTTTAAAAGTCTGACTAATCCAGGTTTGAAAGTTTAATCCGGGTTTAAAAATTTGGCTGATCGAGGTTTAAAAGTTTGGCTGATCTGTGTTTAAATGTCTGACTGATCCAGGTTTAAAAGTTTGGTTCAGGTTTAAAAATTTGGCTGATCCAGGTTTAAAAGTTTTATCCAGGTTTAAAAGTTCGGCTGATCCAGGTTTAAAAGTTTGGTTCAGGTCTAAAAATTTGGCTAATCCAGCTTTAAAAGTTTGATCCAGGTTTAAAAGTCTGACAAGTCCAGATTTAAAAATCTGACTAATCCAGGTTTAAATGTCTGACTGATCCAGGTTTAAATGTCTGACTGATCCAGGTTTAAATGTCTGACCAATCCAGGTTTAAAACCCTGACTGGTCCAGGTTTAAATGTCTGACTGGTCCAGGTTTAAAACTCTGACTGATCCAGGTTTAAATGTCTGGCTGATCCAGGTTTAAAACCCTGGCTGATCCAGGTTTAAAACCCTGGCTGATCAGGTTTAAAACCCTGACTGATCCAGGTTTAAAAGTCTGACAAATCCAGGTTTAAAACCCTGACTGATCCAGGTTTAAAACTCTGACTGATCCAGGTTTAAAACCCTGACTGATCCAGGTTTAAAACCCTGACTGATCCAGGTTTAAAACCCTGACTGATCCAGGTTCAGAAGTTTCTCGTCGATGACTCCAGCCCCGCGTGCCGCAGCCCAGCGCCGCCGGGGCTCCGTGAGTGCCGCCCATCCCCGGTTCGTTCCCTTCTGGGGCTGGATTATCCCCCCAGGTGCCTTTTCCTGCTGCTGCTGCCATAAATAATCTCCTCAGTCCCATAAAACCCGCCCAGAACCCGCGGCCTGGCTCCAATTCCGCTTCTCTTCGCGGGGCTGTGAGCGGTTCCCGACGGCTGCAGGCTCCAAATCCCAGCTGAAATGTTCCATTTAAAACCGAAACATTTCGCAATCCGAACATCCAAGAATATCATGGATCATAAAATCCCAGAGCGGCTTGGGCTGGGAGGGACCTTCAAGCCCGTCTTGTTCCAGCCCTTGTGGGGCAGGGATGCCTTCCACTAATCCCAGCTTGCTCCAACAGGTTGAATTAATTTCTCCTAATTTTCTGCAAAATATGAAGGGATTTTAAAATTCTAACCTGTGGAGAGGCCAGGCCATCAGCTTCAATTCCATCTGTTCCAAGTTGATTTAAATTTCCCAAAGCTCCTGGGATCTTCCCTCGGGAAAACCCCATGAGCATTCCTGGAAAGTTTTGGGTTCGGGTGAAATGTCACCATCAACGACCTTTGTGGTTTCATTTCACGGCCTTTAGATTTTTAATTCCAATGTTCTGTTTTCTTATCATCCTTTTTCTGAATACCTCTTTATATTAAACTTCTTTCAGGCCGGACAGGGAATTAAAAAAAAAAAATCTCCAGAAGAATACTGGATGCACATTTTTGCATCAAAGGTTGGCCTCGTGGCCTGTAAATTAAACTTCAGAGGTCTGGGGGCTTTAAAAGAGAACTAAAATATAAAATGTTTTAATGGGAAGAGGCAAGATTATTTTTGTTAGGCTCAAGTTAGACCTAAAGTGGTCACTCTTGAAGGGAAATCAAGGGATGTGTGGGTTGGAAAAGGTGGAAGATGTCCCTGCCATGGCAGAGGTGGAATGGGATGGGCTTTAGGGTCCTTTCCAACCTGAACCATCTTGGCATTCTTTTTATCCTGAGCCCAATCATCTCCTGGAGCATCAGGAGAGCTGCAAGAGTCTGGGGAGCTTGGATTCCTCCTGAAAAATAATCTAAAAGAAGTGTGGATAAAAGGGAAATCCTGCTGGAAAAGGAGGATTGGGAATGTGGAAGAATTGGGAGAGAAGGAGCAAGGGAGGGTGGGGAGCTGTCGATGTCTGAGCTGTCCCTGCACAGCCTGGGGAGAGGGAGGCTCTGGAAAAGCCAATTACTGAGAAATTTGGGAATTACCGTGAGGGAGGAAAGGCAAAACACGTGAGGGAACTTGACTTGAGGAAGTGTTCCTTTCAGCAGAGGATAAAAGCCACGGTGGGGACTGAAAATGCCCAGGGATTCATCCTGGAATTCCAGGGTGGGAACTGGATGTGAAACCTGAAACCGTTTTGGTTGGGACAGAAGAGTTTGGGGAAGGTGGGAGTTTGTAGGTCCCAGTTGTGACTGGGATCTCAGTGTGCACATCCCAGTTTGGGATCTGAGTGTGCACATCCCAGTTTGGGATCTGAATTTGTCATCCCAGTTTGGGATCTCAGCATGCACATCCCAGTTGTAACTGGGATCTNCATCCCAGTTGTAGCTGGGATCTGAGTGTGCACATCCCGGTTTGGGATCTGAGTGTGCACATCCCGGTTTGGGATCTGAGCGTGCACATCCCAGTTGTAGCTGGGATCTGAGTGTGCACATCCCGGTTTGGGATCTGAGCGTGCACATCCCGGTTTGGGATCTGAGCGTGCACATCCCAGTTTGGGATCTGAGTGTGCACATCCCAGTTTGGGATCTGAGTGTGCACATCCCAGCTGCTCTGACACTCGGAGGAGCAGAGAGTGCAGCTGGTGACACTTCCAGAGACCCCTTAATCCCGGACAACGCTTTATCCAGAGGGAATTCCCGCTCTCCAGCAGGACGCTGGCACTGCACAGGGAGCGGGACAATTTTCCATCTGTCAGCAGCCCATCCAAAGCTGTCATTATCCCCGAGCTTCCCTGCGACTGCTCTGGAATTTGCTGTCCTGAGGCAGGGAATTTCAGAGCTCCCTGCTGTGACCCCCGGCCCTGGCTGCCATTCAGCCCCGTAAATCTCTCTGCCCTGAATCCAGCACGGGGAGATGATTTTGGAGATAGGAAAAGTGCCTGGATTTCAGTGGGTTTGGGGTTTTTTTGTTACTTTTCTGGTGGAAAAAAAAAGAGGTTTGGAGTAACTCTTTGGAGAAGGATATCCGTGGTTTGGATAAAAGAATAATCCGATGGATAGATGCATAATTAATAGATTAATTTAATTTTTTCAGGCCTTATTATAAATGAGATTAAATTATATTTAGGCCTCTCATCCTACAGAAGGAATTTAGGAGCTGCCTTGACTCGTGGAATCACAGCAATTTGGGGCAGAAGGGACTTTAGGGATCATCCTATTTGAAGATTCACCTTCCGTTATCCCAGGTTGTTCCCAACACTTCCAGGGATGGGGCAGCCCCAGGTGCTCTGGGCAACCCGTTAATGCAAGAATAATTAAATATTTATTTAACAGCTATTAGATATTCCTTCTAGGATTCCTTCTAGGATTTCTTCTAGGCTCTGAGAGAGCCCTGTGTCTATTGGGAGCACAACGCCTCCCTCATAACCTCATCCTTGCCATCAGCTCAGAGCAGATTTTGCCGTGTCCCAAACTGCCTGAGGGGTTAGCAGCCCTGTTCTCCACCTTCCCTTGGAAAAGCAGCTTCCATAAATACCCAGACTGCTGCCGAAATGGAGCCTAAACACCATTCCAGGGATCTTTAGTTTCCTCTGGGTGCCTCATCCCAGAGCAGCTCCATCCCTCTGCCCTCTGATGGAGGTTCCAGAACTCTCCTTGGCTTCTTTCCCTTCATTCCTGCACCCCATTCCCATGTGTGGATTGATTATTCCAATTTTTTATCTCTTTTTTCCCCTTGGGATGAGCCTGGAGGCACCTTTGAAGCCCAATAGAAATCCTTGCAGGCCCTTTCCAGGTCCTTTTTAGGCCCTTTCCGGGCTTATTTCAGGCTCTTTTTAAGGCTCTTTCCAGGCTTGGTTTAGGCTCTTTTCAGACTCTTTTCAGGCCTTTTTTAGGCTCCTTCCAGTCTCTTTCTCAGCTCTCTTCAGGCTCTTTTCAGCCCTTTCTAGGCCCTTTTTGGGCTCTTTTTAAAGGCTCTTTCGGGCTCTTTTTTAAGGCTCTTTTCAGGCTCCTTTCAGGTTCTTTCCAGGCCCTTTTCAGGCTCTTTTTAGGGTCTTTTCAAGGTCTTTTCAGGCTCTTTTTAAGCTCTTTTCAGGCTCTTTTTAGGCCTTTTCCAGGCTCTTTCTTTCCAGGCTCTTTCTTTCCAGGCTCTTTCCAGGCTCTTTCAAGGCTCTTTCCAGGCTCTTTTTAGGCTTTCTCTAGGCTCTTTCTAGACTTGTTTTAGGCTCTTTCTAGGCTTTCAGGCTCTTTTTAGTGTCATTTTAGGCCCTTTTTAGGCTCTTTCTAGGCTTTTTAAGGTCTCTTTTCAGGCTCATTTCAGGCTAGTTTCAGGCTCTTTTTAGGCCCTTTCCAGGCCCTTTCCAGGTTTTTTTCAGGCTCTTTTCAGGCTCTTTTCAGACTATTTTTAGGCTCCTTTTAGGCTCTTTTCAGGCTCTTTTTAGGCTCTTTCTAGGCTCTTTTCAGGCTCCTTTTAGTGTCATTTTAGGCCCTTTTTAGGCTCTTTCTAGGCTTTTTAAGGTCTCTTTTCAGGCTCATTTCAGGCCCTTTCCAGGCTCCTTTCAGGCTCTTTTTGACCCTTTCCAGGCCCTTTCCAGGCTCTTTTCAGGCTCTTTTCAGACTATTTTCAGACTATTTTTAGGCTCTTTTCAGGCTCATTTTAGACTCTTTCTAGGCTCTTTTCAGGCTCATTTTAGGCCCTCTTTAGGCTCTTTCCAGACTTTCCAGGCTCTTTTCAGGCTGTTTTTAGTCTCTTTTCAGGCTCTTTTTAGGTTCTGTGGGCTCCTTTGCCCACATCCCGAGCCATGTATTCAACAAGGACACGTGGGCTTTATCCTGCTTTTTTCCCTGGCCAAAAGCTGGAGGCCAACGTCTCTCAAAAAGGGAAGGATTAATGTGGGGCCTCAGGCTAAAAACTCTCAGGTTTCCTTCTCCCTCACAAAAACGAAGCACAAGGATCCATCTGCCAAAAAAAACCCCCAAACTTCAGAAAATAAACTGGGAGGGTCGTCAGAAAAAAACACTTTGGAGGGGGGGAAAAAATCTATTTTTGCTTTATTCTCATGGCTTGCTTTGGTTTTTCACCAGGAAGTGCCTCTACAGGTAAAAGAATAAATTAAAATAGAATATATTTTTTTAAAAATCCCATTTGTTTCTCCAAACTGCAAATCCTGGTGTTCTTTTGTGCCACTTTTATGGGTTTTTTTCCAGGATTTTTGGTCCCTTTAACCAGATTTCACCAGAGCTGATGACATCAAACCTAATCTTGCCCTGATGTCCAGATCCAGCTGTTTAAATCCCTGATGCTGCCAAGGATTAAGCAGTAATTAGACCTCTGGAAAAGCTTCTCCTCATAAAGATTTTGGGGAAAAAAAACCCTAAAATGAGTGGTTTGAGTGCTTGGGTAATTCTAATTCTTCTCCTGCAGTTGCACTGCGTCATTCTGTCTGTATTTGCTCTCTCTAAAGTAATATTTGTGTGTCAGAGGGGATGGATTAGAAGGCAATGAGCCTGGTTTAATTAGCAATTAATTAATGTCATTTTAAGTTACAAATGTTAAAAATGTTCCTAAAGAATAACGTTAAAATGTTTAATAGCGGATTATATATAACACTGAAATAAGTAGATAAATATAAATAGAAACCATTTTCCATCTAAGAACATAAAATACATTTATAAAACAAATATAAAATAGATAAACGATCAATAAATAAATAATAACGTTTAAAATGTTAATAAATATTCATCTAATTAAGCCAGGGGCTACAGTAAGCTGGATGTGTTCGTCATCCCAGCCAGTTTTGTGTAACTCCTGGCATTAAAAATTTAAATACTGTCACATTTTAAATCCTAAAATATCCTTTGTGAACTAGAGAAGGGAGTGGGTGGCTAAAATTCTCCTCACTTTCAATAAAAAACAGGGTTGGATTTTGAAGTTGCTGCAGTTTCTATTTTACAATAACCTTAAAACCCTGCCCCAAAATTACCAAATCCACCTTTCCAGGCTGGTCCAGGGTCTGTAAATCAAGGGGAAAATTGGAAGTGTTGCCCAGAGAGAATAAAAATCAGCGTAATTTCGATGAATCCCTGTGGTTTTATTGCTGAGGCTGCCAGAGGTGCGTCAAGGAGCAGATTTTGGAGCGGTTTAAGCTGATGATTAATCCTGCCCCAGTTCAAAGGGGACAACCAGCAGGAACACGAAATTCCTGGCAAATAAACCCGGAGCAATTTGTCTGACGTGAAAAACTTGGCTGGCTTGGTCCTCCTGCCTCTGATTGTCCCCAGCTTGAAGCAACAACAAGAGTTTCACCCCAAAATCCAGTAAAATCCGCTGGAAAAGGGGAGGAATTTGAATTTTTTTGGATTTTTTTTCTGCTCTAACCCAGTGAATGATCTGGGATGATCCCAAGGGATGGCAGAGCTGGATGTCACCCTGCTCCTGGGAAACGCAGCTCCAAAGTGCACGGCAATTACGTCAAATTTGCTCAACTTTTCCTCCTGTATCCGCTGAAATCCAAGAGAGCAGGAATGTGCCATCGGCCATCGGGGTGATGGAACCCTCGATAGGCCTCAATGGCTCTGTGTTTCCTGCCTGGATCCCCTCAGTATTCCCATTGTCAGCTTGGACTCGATAAATTCACAGAGGTAGAGCCCACGGAAGGCTGGCTGTGTGGAGGGAATTGTGCTTTTCCTGCTGCCCAACCACTCCAAATCCAGAGTTTTCGTTCTAATTAGAGATACTTTAATTTTTCCCGGTGTTTTTTTGGTTTTTTTTCGTATCCCGTAATGCCTTTAAAAGCCCCAAACCTGCTCCTGGTGAGGAGAGGTGATCCCAAGGCTGCTGATTTCCCAAAGTGGTGTAACCCTAGCGTTGGGCACTGATAGGGGGTAACAATGGTGTTATTCATGGGCTTCAGAGGCTGAAAATGAGTTTAAAGAGGCTGAAAATTATTAAAGGGGCTGCCCTGCTGGCTTGGGGGAAATCAGGGTTAGGCTGGGCTCCACAAATATATAGAAAAAGGGATTTTTGGGGGGAAAAATGGCATTTTTCGTTCCAGGGAAGCAAGATCCACTTGCTGACTGTTAAGCAATTCCCTAAGTGAAAATCAGACACAATTAATACATTTCTGTGTTTAATAACCTGCTGGACCAATGCAGCAGTGTTAATCCTTGGTGCTTCCAAGCAGCTTTTCCCTCCACCCCTTCCCGTTTGGGATCTGATTCTTTGGGATGTCCCAGCCCAAACTGCTGATTTCGCTCTGGATGGTGACACCACCTCTCTGCCTTCCCCCTCGCTGTGAAATCCAGGCTGCATCCTGAAGGTACGAGTTCCAAAAACCCAGGGGAATGACGATTTCCTTCCTGTTTGCAGATTTGGGGCTCAACCGCCTGGAGGACGGGGAGGGCCTGAACCCCTTCCCCATGGAGTTCCTTGCCACGGGAAGTTTGTGTTTAGTTAAGACCAGGTTTGCACAGGCTCTAGCTTTGGTTGGGTCAGAGCCTAATTTATAATAATTTATAATACAAAGGGGAGAATAAAAACCTCTCTTTGACAGTTCATTGGCAATTACCGGGAGGTTTTTGGAATAAAAGCTTTTCAACACTCACCAAAACCTTCACCTCTAAATCAGTTCAGGCTGAGGGAAGGATTTTTGATTTGCAGGTACTGCAAATGAGAGCAGTGACAGGTTTGATTACGGGACAACCTCTCCCTCTCCTACAATGCCCCTCCACTTGAGGCCCAGGAAAATAGGATTGACTCCTAAATCTTGCAGGAACACTTCCAGAAATCCCCCCACTAATATCACATCACCCATGAATCATTTTGCGTGAGCAAATTGCTCTTGAAGGCATTTTGTTTCACGTTCCCCCACCCCCCTTCCACTTTCTGCCATCAATCTTAAAGACAGGGATCTCTTCCCAGCCTTTCAGATTAACAAGATAAATTAGTCACTAATGTGTTGGGAAAACAAGTTAGAACTCCCAAACGCTGCTTGGAGTGTCCTGCATCCCTGGAAAAGGCCTGGGACTGCTGATCCTTGTAGAGTTGCTCCTGTCTGGTTTAGAGGAGTTTTTGCTTGCACTGGAAGTGTCCAAGGCCAGGTTGGATGGGGTTTGGAGCAGCCTGGGATAGGGGAAGGTGTCCCTGCCCATGGCAGGGGGGGAATGGCATGGGCTTTTAAGTCCTTTCCAACCCATTCCATGAGTCTGTTGTGAACAGGCTGAATGGATTGTTCCTTGTCAACTTTTAAGGAATTTTCCCTGTGATTCTGTCAGGAAATGTCCGTGGGTTGAAGAGCTCCCACCCTTTGGACCTTTCTCTGATGTCACAAAGTTTGAGCTCTGCTCTTTCTTGTTGCTCCCTTTGATGTTGTTCCTTCTCTGCTGGTTCAGCCCCTTTCTGTCTCTCTCTCTTTCTCCTTCCTGCCCTGTCCTTAATCCCTGACGTGGGAGGATGTGGATATCTCTGGGGCAGAAGGCTCTGGGAAGCAGGACAGGGAGGTGAAAGACAGGGAAGAGCAGGAGGAAAAGTGTGAGGCTGAAGGAATTGGGGGAGCACTGGAGATCAGGATCCCCAGAGCCTTTCTCCCCCTCTGATGAGTCTGTTCCAGCGGCCAGCTGGACTGAATTGGATTGAATCCCAACCTGAAACCACGCTGGAAACATGGAATGGTTTGGGTTGGAAAGGGACCTTAAAGCTCATCCCATTCCACCCCATTCCATGGACAGGGACACCTCCCTCTATCCCAGGCAGCTCCAAGCCCCGTCCAGCCTGGCCTTGGACATCTCCAGGGATCCAGGGACAGCCACAGCTCCTCTGGAAAAGCTGTGCCAGGGAGATATGTGCATTTAAACCTGTGAGAATCCCACCTGAATCCAATTCCCATTTGGATTGGACCATGGAAGAGGAGCTGGGGACCTCCATGGCATTCCCATTCCTGATTGAAATCCTTGGCTCTCCCATTCCTGAGCCACAGCTGCTGCTGTTTGCCAGAGCATTCATTTTCCTTGAACAGGGAATTTTTTCAGCCATTCTGTTTTCCGTGAAACGAAGTCATCTCGGTGATGAAAATTCTTCTGGGATGAAAATAGTCCGGAGAAAATGAGTTTCCATGGTGTGCTATTTTAGGAACAGAATCATTCAAGTGGCAGCTAATGAGCTTGAAAATGTGCCAAAAAAAATTATCAGCAGGAAAAAGGGTGAGAAGGGTTTGACTCCCACAGGTTTCCACTTCCAGGGAAGCAATAAATCACATTCACCCTTGGAGATTTGTAGCGTAGATCTGAAAAAAAAAAAATTAAATCCGAATTTTTAATACTCCAGGAAGAACCACAAAAGCCCATTTAGAATTTTTTTTGGGGACATCTGTGCATTCCAATTAAAAAAAAAAAAAATATGGAAAGCAGCACTTTTGCGAGGGAAAGGGCTGGATTCCAGTGGGGTTGTGCGAGTTGGGAGCGTTCTGTGTTGCCCAGTTACTATCGGGGAGCGTTTGTGGGAGATCTCATCTCACATTCCTCCCTGCTCCTGTGGATCCCTGCTTCTCCCAGGTGAGGGATTTATCTCTGAGCTGATGCAATTTTCCAGCTGCTCTGGTTTCTGTGAGGAGCAGACAGCTCGGCTCCGTGCCTGCCACACGAAAGGGTCCTGGGGAGCGGACGGAGAGGGGAAGTTGTGTTTCTCCTTCCTTATAAATCCTTCCAAATATTGCCTGCCCACCTGGCAGATGAGAGGATTCCTTGGAACAGCTGTAATGCCACAACTCTCGTTGGAAAATTCCCTAGGAATTGCTGTTAATTTAGGGAAAAAAGAAAAGTGAAGTTGTGGTTATGTTATAAATGTAGTTTATGTATTATATAATGTTATATATATACCAGGGATGGAGGGACAGGACACGGGGAATGGCTTCCCACTGCCAGAGGGCAGGGAGAGATGGGATATTGGGAAGGAATTCCTGGCTGGGATGGTGGAGAGGTTGCCCAGAGAAGCTGTGGCTGCCCCTGGATCCCTGGAAGTGTCCAAGGCCAGGTTGGACAGGGCTTGGAGCAGCCTGGGACAGTGGGAGGTGTCCCATGGCAGGGGTGGGGTGAGATTTAGGATCACTTTGAACCCAAACCAGTCTGGAATTCTGTTCAGAACTGCTTCCAGACCTGGGCTTGCAACGAGGACGGAGCTGAACTCTTAAATGAAAGTCCCAGCTTTCCCCTCCAGCCTGGTTTGATGTCAGTGCCAGGAGCCAAAGGGACCTGCAGGGCACGGCTGCGGCTCCGCAGGGACCTTGGGATTGGGAATGAGGAGCACTTTGGACACGTTCTCCCAGATCCTGGGGCTGAGGGAGGACAAGGGAATGGCCAAGGAATCTGGGATGGAACCCTGCTGGTGAAGCTCCTGGCAGGCAACTCAGCTCTGATCGCATCGCTTAAATCACAGAATCCTTTAGGATGGAGAAGCCCCTGAGGTCACCGAGTCCAGCCATTGCCAAGGCCACCACTGAGCAGGTCCCCCAGTGCCACACCCACAGGGCTTTGAAATCCCTGCAGGGATGGGGACTCCACCAATTCTGGGTCACTGACACTGAATTTGTATCCCAGAAACTCTCTGCTCATCCCAAAAAGACGCTGGAACAGCAGGAAGAAAACACAGCTGGGCTCTCAGAGCTCTGCCACAGTCAGTTCTCACCACAGGAGTGAAATAACTGCATCAGATCTGTCCAGGCTCTCTTTGCCTCCAAATTCCCAACGTTTCTCTCATCCTCTCTCATAAAGATTCCTTTTCAGCCAGCTTGGGAGCAGCTTAAAGGAAAATTGAGGAAACCAAGATGGGAGTGACATCTCTTCATGAGACCCCTCAGGCTCCCAGACTTTCTCATTAACTCGCAGCAAATGCAGACACCCAAAATCACACCCAGGTTTTCTCCCCCAGCCCATAAATAGTCTGTGCTTAGGGTCCTCCACATTGTCTCCATCTTCTTGGCTTCTTCCCAAAGCAGCTTCTCTTGGCACGCTGGAGCCGATGGGAATGATCTCGTAGGAAGAACAAAGGGCATTTTTTCTCCCAAAGGAAATAATAAATCTGCTGTGGGCTTTTGAAGCAAGCTGACAACATCAGCAAGGGGGGGTTTTATGTATTTGGAGAAGGTAGGAAGAACACAGATGTCAGTTTGGACCACTCACACCTTAACTCTAAAGGATTTCCCCGTGGATTTTCCTCTTTTTTGAGGTTTATTTTCTTTTTTTTTTTTTTTAATTAAGCTCAGGAAAAAATTTTAATTCATTAATGAATTAATAAATAATAAAAATTAAATAACATTTTAAAATATTTTTTAAATTAATTCATGGATGTAATTTATTTACAGGAAGAAAATAGAGATGTTATTTTATTTTCACAGAATCCCAGGATGATTTGGGGTGGAAGGGATATTAAAGCTCATCCTATTCCACCCCCTTCCACACCTTCCCCTATCCCAGGCNAGACACCCAAAATCACACCCAGGTTTTCTCCCCCAGCCCATAAATAGTCTGTGCTTAGGGTCCTCCACATTGTCTCCATCTTCTTGGCTTCTTCCCAAAGCAGCTTCTCTTGGCACGCTGGAGCCGATGGGAATGATCTCGTAGGAAGAACAAAGGGCATTTTTTCTCCCAAAGGAAATAATAAATCTGCTGTGGGCTTTTGAAGCAAGCTGACAACATCAGCAAGGGGGGGTTTTATGTATTTGGAGAAGGTAGGAAGAACACAGATGTCAGTTTGGACCACTCACACCTTAACTCTAAAGGATTTCCCCGTGGATTTTCCTCTTTTTTGAGGTTTATTTTCTTTTTTTTTTTTTAATTAAGCTCAGGAAAAAATTTTAATTCATTAATGAATTAATAAATAATAAAAATTAAATAACATTTTAAAATATTTTTTAAATTAATTCATGGATGTAATTTATTTACAGGAAGAAAATAGAGATGTTATTTTATTTTCACAGAATCCCAGGATGATTTGGGGTGGAAGGGATATTAAAGCTCATCCTATTCCACCCCCTTCCACACCTTCCCCTATCCCAGGCTGCTCCAACCCCCATCCAACCTGGCCTTGGACACTTCCAGGGATGGAACATCCACAGCGGTGGTTGAGGCGAAATGAATTTTAATGCTGGAGTTCTCTAATTCCAGGTGGGAAGAGGAAAAATAGCAAGAAATCCTCAGAAGTTGTCAAAAAACCCTCAGGAGCTCCTCTGTGTTTGCATTTTTATGCCAATCCCAGTGGAAGAGTGAATGGAATACAGAGCCATCGGCTTCACTCCCAATTTTCCACCAGAAATCCCACAGAGCTTTCAACCTGAGCCCTCCTTAGGCTCCTCGCTGATTTTCAGTTTAGGAATTAAAGCACTGCTGCTCCTGGCAGATCATCAGAGGGAAGCAGGGTGTCTTTCATTCCTCTCATTTGTCTCCCTTCTTTGGCAAAAAAAAAAAACGAGATTGTGGAAAAAAAATTAACCCCTTTGTACACCGCTAATTCCCTTTGTTAAATTCTTTATTCCGTGTTTTTTCCAGCTGCTGCTGATCCAGAAGCATTTTTCATCCAGCAAAAAGGCTCACAGCTGTAGTGTCTACGCTCAGTCCCTGCCTGTGGAATTTTCTTCCTGGCCAAGGAAACAGGAAGAGCACCCCGTGAGTTGTTTGCTGAAATCTTGTTCTCAATGGGTGCATTAAAAGCGGAGTTTATAAATTGTGGGGTGTTGTTCCAACAGACCACACACCTCAAAACCTCCACCCCTGTCCAGCCTGGCCTTGAACGTTTCCACATTCCCACACCTTCTTTGGCCAACCTGGAATTGTTTCTCCATATTCTGTTGTCCTTGTGCCCTTGAAATATTCCTATTTTTCCCCTCCAACTTCCCTTCACCGTCTTTCCTACCTCACTCTTACCTGGAATATTTCCTTGTTTATTTGAGGTATTAATTGTTTTTTAATTGAACTAAAGATGTGTTTTGTTCTCCCAAGCCGGTTTCTCTCACGGGGATGTCCAAGAGGAATCCTATTTGGGAATTATCATGGAAAATTACAGGATGTGCTGAATTTCTTTTATTTTTGAGGTGCTTTGCTGGTTGGGGTGTTAAACCAGATGGAATTAGGAGTCAGAATTAATCAGATTTTTCCCTCTGTTCAAATAATTCTCGAACCAGGAAGCCTGAAATGAAATGAGGGATACAGGAATTCCCAGTCGATCTCGTTCTTCCGAAAACGCTGGGATTGAATAACCTGTTCCCAGTTTTACTACTGGGAAAGCTGTCAGATGCTGGAGACCAGCAACACCACGGATTTTTTTCCTTTTCTTCCCTCTGCAGGACTGGAAAATTCAGTCTTTAAACTTCTCCTTCTGGCTCCGAGTGTCTGCTGAGGGTTATTAAAAGTTGTTAATTATGTCACTAATTCCAGGTGGAAGCCAGGACTGTTCGGGCATGCAGGAACCTCAACCCCACATTTGCAATTTGCCTGTAAAGCACCAATACCTTGGGCTCCAAGGGCATGGAATCTTCTCCCAGAGGAGTGAATCTGGCAGGATTTTGGTAGCGGATTTGGAGCTCCAAGCGTCCAAACTCAACGTTTTGATGGCGTTGCTTGGGTGGAAATTTTAACATTTTGATGTCGGTTTTGGACTCTTTCTTGCTGGCACTGCTGGGGTTTGGTGATGCTCCCCAGGGTCAGCACACGAACACCTCAATTCCTGAGGTTTGGAGGAATTAGGGGATACCCGGAGGGTCATAATTTGGAAAATCTCGGGATGCAGCTCTGGGATTTCTGGGATTCCAGCACACAGAGCCAGGTCATATCCATCCTCTCATCCACCAAATCCTTCTCCTCAGCGCTGCTCCAACACCCAGCCCCAATTCCACAAGCCCAAAGGTGCTTTGGCCTCCAAAATCTTGGGCTAAATCAAAAAATTTATCAAAAATTAATCCCCCTTCAGGGATTGCCTGTAGTAACTGAGCTGGTTTTCCAGAAACACCGAATTCTGGGTGCACTTTGCTTCAACGAGGGTTTAAATGGGATTAAAGCTGGCAGAAGGCTTTTTAAAAAAAGGCTACAGCAAAATTTCATTTAGGCAGACGTGTTTTATTTGATGCTGACGGTGGTGAGCTATAAATAGCAGTGATAAATTATATTTAACAGCAGAATTACTGCTCTGAGACACGGATAAAGCTCAGCTTTGTGCTAGACTAGACTAGGTCTGGTGAACACAGAGAATGGAATTATTAATCCCAGTTTAGCTCTTTCCCCAGTGTTGGTGGGGAATTTGAGGAATCCTTTCCAGCAGCTGCTGATTGTACTAAAAACTCAGCTTTCATCTCCCCCGGCCGTGAGCTGGTCGTTCATGAACCACCCCGAGCCAGAAATGAGTGAAAGCCATTGAAAGCTGGCCCAGAAGCCAAGGGTTGGGCTGCAGAAACACTGATGGGGCTCAGCCCTGCCCAATTTGGGGGGGTCTGAAGAGGTGTGAAAATTAAAACCTTTTTTTGCTGGGTGCCCCAAGGCAGAGGCAGAGCCCTCGGAGCCATTCCTGGAGGAACAGAAGTCCCTCAGCAGAAGGACGACGCCAGGATTTTTTGGCAGCAGAGCTGATGTCGCCCTCTCCGAGCATTAATTCTTCCATGGAATACTTTCAATTAATGAGTTAATAATTGCTGTTAAGAGTTGCCTTTGGGTGCTCCAGGATTGCCCAGTTTGGCTCGGTGTGAGACACCCCAGCCCTTACTGGGATGTTCTGGTGAGTGCTGCCCCAACTGCCCCACGCCAGGACTCACACCCAGCACGTGGAGCCTGGCTGCTTCTCAGAAATGTCTTTCCCAAAGAATTACCCAGCTTTTTTTTTCAAAGCCCGACATCAATTCCTTCTTTAATCCTCACCTCTGTATGGGAGGTGTCTTCAAATGCTTCCCAATTTATTTATGACTGACGTGATTTTACGAGTTCTTTTCACAGTGGGGTTCCACACAAAGCTTGAAATCCCTCTGTGCATCCACACCCAGGCAGGGAGGGGTTCGCTCCTATGGATCCTGACTGGAATAAATTGATTCATCTAAACCTTCTCAACGAGGCATTTTGACCTCCTAATCTCCCTGCAGGAGCACAAGGCTTTTGTAGCCCTCCTAATCCTGACTCTGGGTCGGGATTTCTTGCTGTCCTGTCAAACTTTTCATCTTGCTGCTGCTGTCTCAGAGCCTGGCTGCTCCTTTTCTCTTCGCTAAAGCTCCCAGGTTTGTTGTGATTGATTCACTGGGATGATTCACAGGCACTGAGAGCAGCAGACAGATCGTTCTGCTCCTGTTCGTGGCATCTGTGTGGATAAATGTGGAAATAATTAGGGTCTGTTGTTAAATCCCACGTGTCAGGTGAGGGTTTTTGGTCTGACGGACGATTTGAGCTGAGTCAGGAGGGTGTCCCACCCTCTGTTAGCAATGCTCAGGGGCTGTTCCACTCTTCTGATCTCTAAAAGGAGATTTCTTTCTCCACCCATCTATTTTTGGGATGAGGCTGGCTGCCACCTCCCTCTGTAGAGAACCACGGGGTGTTTGCTGTGCCTCAGCCACTTCTGCAGCTGCCACCTGATAAAATCCAGGGAGATGCTTCCTTAAACCAAAACAGGGGAGGTTAGATGGGATATTGGGAAGGAATCCTTCCCTGGGAGGGTGGGCAGGCCCTGGCACAGGGTGCCCAGAGAAGCTGTGGCTGCCCCTGGATCCCTGGAAGTGCCCAAGGCCAGGATGGACAGGGCTTGGAGCAGCCTGGGACAGTGGGAGGTGTCCCTGCCCTGGCAGGGGGTGGCACTGGGTGGGCTTTAAGGTCCCTCCCAACCCAACCCATTCTGGATTCTGGGATTCTTGGCCCAAGCAATCCCTGTTTCTCTCTCTGGGGTTGCCATGGCTTCTTTCCCACACGGAATTCCCTGTTCCTGCCCTCTCCATCCCGGTGCCTGCTCAGCACTGAGCTCTCAACCTCCACACCCAGCCCTGACTAAGTCCTGACACCCAGATCTGCCTTTCAGATCTCCTGCCCGAGCAGTTCATGGTCCAGAACCACCCCAGCGCTGCTCCTGCAGCAGGGCAAGGACAGGGATCACTCTCCCTTAAAGCTTTTCCCAAACCTCTTTATTCATTGCCTGTTCTTCTAGTCCTCCTTCCAGGAATTTTTTCAAGTCCTCCTCCAGCCTTTATCTGAATTTTGGGACACAGTGGGGAGGTCTGTCCTTGACTGTGACTCAGTGCTCAATTTTTCAGCATTTTTCATGCAAAAGCCTAAGGAATTTTAAAAATTACTATTTATGCTTTAGTAACCTTAAGAGGAAAACATGGACATCTCCAAAGTAAAAACATGGATGTCTCCAAGGTGAAAACATGGACATCTCCAAGGTGAAAACATGGATGTCTCCAAGGTTAAAACATGGACATCTCCAAGGTGAAAACACGGACGTCTCCAAGGTGAAAACATGGACATCTCCAAGGTGAAAACATGGATGTCTCCAGGGTGAAAACATGGACATCTCCAAGGTGAAAACACGGACATCTCCGAGATGCCATGTAGGTGAATAATAAGTGATTAATTCCAGATTTGGGTCTGACTTTGCAGCTTTTTCAGGGAGTGATCAATGTTTATATCAACAGAGTGAATATTAGGAAAAGATTCTTCTTCCAGAGGGTTGTGGGGCACTGGAACTTCTCCCCAGGGAATGGGCACGGCCCCAAGGCTGCCAGAGCTCCAGGAGCGTTTGGACAACGCTGCCAGTAGGGATTTCTTGGGTATCCCGTGCAGGGCCAGGGGTTGGACTGGATGATCCTGGTGGATCCCTTCCAGCTCAGGATATTCTGGGATTCTGTGGTTTAAATGGAATTGTGCAGAGGAGCAAACGCGTGGCAGCGCTCAAAACCCAGAGGACAGAAGCGTCCCAGGCTGTGTCAGACCTGCTTGAGGGAGGTTCCATTTTGGAGATGCTCTTCCCATAACCTTTGGAAGAGGAAACGGGAGCAAGCAGGGAGCAGGAAAGACCGGTGGTGCCGTGGAGCCCCTGATTTGTGTGCTGGGAGTGGGGATGGCAGTGGGAGAGAGGTTGTGGAGCTTCTCCCAGGAGCATTCCTGCCTTTCCGAGCAGCTCTCAGCTGGCAGCCGGTGCTGATTTCATAGTAATGCTGTTTTTATGAATCGGTGCTCAGACTGTTTTGAATACTTTCTGCATGACTAATTAATGTCCCGAAATGAATTAAATTGTGCTGTTAACCTTCAGTCTGTGCGAGCAAACGGCCCTTCTTCACTATTTTATCTCGGAATTCTCAGGGAGGGGGCATCGCCTCTTATCTAAAAGCCACTTAACCGAGCTGAGATGTGATGTCATGGTCTGGAAATACGTGGGGATTTTCGTGCTCGGCCTGCCGAGACACAGCCGTGACTTCGGTGTGATAAACCTCATTAACGTCCTTAAAACCTGCGAGCAGCCGAGATAACAAACCCCGCTGGAAACTGGCACGAGATGAAACCCCGCAGCCTCGCAGCCGGAGTTTTGCTTGGGTAAAGCTTTCTGCAACCCTCTGCCGGGATCAGGCGGTGATTCAGCGCCGGGCAGACACTCCCAGCTGGAGCCGGGAGCTGGAACTCGCTCGCCGGTCACCCTCGGGAAGAGCAGCACCAGCCCCGCAGAGCATAAAAGCTGCTGGGAATAAGGTAATTCCACAGGCTGGAATGTTGGTGGGTCACTCTTGGATGGTGCTGGCGAGCTGCTCGGGTCGCCCCTGGCTCGCAGGATTCCTCTCCCTTTTGGCTGCTAATCCCCTCTGCTTTTGAATTCATCCTTTGCTATCCATAGTTTATTTTCCCTGGAACACAGACGAGCAGGAGAAGCGCCTGATTGTTTGATCTGTGTACACCAGCCCGGAATAACGCGGCATCTCCTTTTTAATGAAGCACCAAGGAAAGCTGGAGCTCAGCACAATTCCCAGCCCGCCGGAGATCCTAATCTCGCCTTCCCAGCCCAGGAGAGCGGGCACTGCCGCTCCATGAGCCGGCCCCGGCAGGGAGGCGAGCCCAGCCTGCTCCCGCACCCCTGGCTCCCGCATTCCCGGCTCCAGCGTTCCCGGCTCCCGCATTCCCGGCTCCCGGGCTGCCCCGGCTGCCGAGGGCGCGATGGAAAATCCCTGAGCCAGCGGCTGGAAAATCCGTGCGGCAAAGGTACATCCCTGGCTCTGTTTAACCCCCCAAATCCCTTCTTTCTACCCCTTTTCCCTGTTGTTTTCCCTGTTGTTTTCCCTATTGTTTTCCCTGTTGTTTTCCCTGTTTTCCCTATTGTTTTCCCTACTGTTTTTCTCTATTGTTTTCTCTATTGTCGCAGCGAAAAAAGCGATTATTTTTCAGTCGAGAAGTCGCTTGGGTTGGCACGTGCTTAGGAAAACAACCCGTGCCTGTGTCGGGTTAAAGGGAAATATCCATTTTTCCGTCGTTCAGCCCCGGCTCGGTGATTCCCGCTGGATTTGGCGACTCCTCGCTCCGTTCCAGGAGCACAAACCGGCCCCGCCTTTGCCACAGGAGCGGCGGGATGAGCCCCGGGGGGAGCTGGAAGGGGTTTCCAGGAGCCCCCCATGTTTGGAACTCCCACCTTCTCCCCCCAAATTCCCTGTTTTTTGGGGGTCACAGCCGCAGGAGAGGGTTCTCCGGGTGTTTTGGCGCTGGAGAGGTGATGGAGGCGCTCCCGGGGCTGGTCCTGCCCCGCTCCCCAGCGGGGCTCTGGGGTTTGGCAGGAGGCTGAGGGTGTGATTAGCACTATTTTTAATTTTTTCTGGCAGCCTCTGTATGGAGATGAGGCTCTTCACAAGTCGTTTTCCGCCTGAAAGCAAAGGGAATAATTCTATTTATTGGGAGTAAAAGAGAATCACGGTGCTGCCGCTAAAGAGCTTCCTGCTCCTCTTCCCTGTTAATTAAAAAATGTAAAAATGTAAAAAAAATCATGGAATGTTTTGAGCTGGAGGGGACCTTAAAGCTCATCCCGTTCCACCCTCTGCCATGGGCAGGGACACTGGTTGCTCCAAGCCCTATCCAGCCTAGTTTTGGATTAAATTCAATTAAAAATTAAATCAATTTGATAGATAAATAATTGTGTTTCCAGCTGTAGCCAGAGTGTGTGCTAAAGTCCTGTGTACTTGGAGGGAATATTAACAATTCCTTAATAATTATTAAATTCCGTTCCTAAACGTGTCGCTTGCCAATACAATGAGCTGGATAATTCTTTTCTATATTCTCATAATTTCTTTTCTCTTTGGGGAGTTTTTACTTGGCAATGGACATGGGCAGGTGTGAAAACCTGCCCAAATTGTGGCAGTCCCTGCAGGAATATCCATCGGGTGGAACCCACATTATCAGGGTGTACCGATTGATTTTTCCAGTGTCAGGAGCCCAGGCTGTGGTTAATTTTTTTTTTTTTTTTTTAATCACTTCAAGATTCATTTTCAGGCCACACCAGCCACTGGGCTGATGGATTGGGAACTTCCACTGGGCAGAACCGGTACGATAACTGTATTTTCTGTATAAAAATAAATTATTTATTGCTTTGGAGAGCTTGTTCTGTGGGAGTTGTTGTAAATCACAGCGATCCCAGTGGGAAGCAGGTGGAAATCCCTGGAGTGGCCATCACCATCCCTTTAGAACAACCTCTGCTGGATTTCCCCCTGCTTTTATTGCTGTGGAAAAGCCGTTTTGCACTGAGATGGGAGGATCTGGCTGGCTCAGAGCTGGTGCTGGTGGTGTCAGGAGGTCAGGCAGCTCCGCATCCCGCTCCAGCCTCGCGGAATCCCGCGGATATCAGAGCCGCGCGTTCCTTTTCCTGCTGTGGAAACTCGATGGTGCCATTCCCTCTGCAACCAGTGCTGGAGGCAGGGCAGGGAAATGCAAATTTGGATATTTTTGCTCGATTGTGGTCAGTGATGAGCTCGCAGGGTCCAGGCTCTGGAAGGGACGAGGCATCAGGATGAGGTTGTTCCACCAGATCCGCGTTTTCTCGGTGGCGGAACGAGCTAAAAACAAATCCTCGGTGAGACAAACGATCCCAGAATGATTTAGCTCATTAGGACTGCTTGGATAAAATGATTCCCAACATCCACTCATTAGTTACGCAAACACCAAGGACAGGGTTTAACCAGCCTTGCTCCCGGGTCTAACCCCGCTGCCTCCCTACAGCCCCAGGAGGTGCCAGCAGGGAGGGAATCCAACCCTTCCCGTTCCCACTGGATTTTTTTTTTAGGCCACTGCTGACATAAAAACATCTGAAAAGTCACCCTGGCCATGTTACAGTGGGAGACTTGTTCCCTGTGAATCTAAAACTTTATTTATGCGTCAGCGACCCGCTGGTTTCATTATTTGGCGCTCGCGTGTCTGATCTCGAGGCTGATTTCCTGCCACTCTCTGGTGTAAAAGTGAAGGATAAGTTACAATGGAGCTTGGAAACGGAATAAATTATTTGCTTTCAGCTCTGCTCTTCAGCAGGGCTGGGGTTTTCCAATGGAAACCCAAGTTGCATCCCATGACTTGTTGATCAATCCAGTTTCTCACTGCCTGGATGAATAAAGGGATTTAAGAAACACTAAAATTAAAGCTGGACGTCCTTCAAGATGCTTTTTAGGACCTGAGGGCAGGAAGTTCTGACCCCACTCCTTTTCCTGCACCTCATGTCTGTCACATTGATGTGATGGGATGGGCGGAGCGAGTCCTTGGGGTCGAGTGATCCAAGGGCCCAGCTCGGCCATGGACAACTCCGGGAGAGCTGGAGGTATCTGGTGCTGCTGCTGCTGGTCTGGCTCGATTGAGCTCAGTGAGACCTATTTAGTGAAAATGAACTCATTTAGCCCGAAAACAAACTGTTATTTCAGTCGTGGGGCAGCTGACGTGGGCCCTGGGTGAAAGGTGCTGCGTCTGCATCGCTGATTGGGATCTGCCTTTGGAGAGCAGATCTTGGCTCAGCGTGAGCAGCACAAAGCAGGTGGCAAGGTAGAATTTCTGGTGGCTCTTTGCCACTCTGGATAGGTTTTTACATCAGACAATCCCTTCTTGTGGTGTAATGGGAGAGGAAGAACGAAAGTACAAATATATCCCGTGATTATCCCACCTCTTTTTTAAAATTCTTTTGGATTCCGTGATTTTTTTCAGTTTGCTGACTTATCAGCAATCCTTCTTTTTTTTCCTACAAAGGGAATAATTCCTCAGTTTTTTTTTTTCCTGTCACAGACCCATTTTCCCCCCAGTGAGTTTTCTGTTTTCTTTGTGCCGTGGTGTGACCTACTCAGAGAGGAGCAGGGTCCTTATCCCTCTGTGGCCATATGTTCCCAGAAATAATCATTGTTTCCCGTGAGGGCCATGATTTGGGCCCTTCCCTGTCCGCTTCGGTGTCCCTGGTCGAGTTTTTATAAATCTGCTGTGGAAATTCAGAGGCCTTCACAGGAGAAATGTGTGTCTGGAGGCAGGACTCCTTCCCCACCAACAGTAAATCATTGTTAACCCCATCAATATCTATTTTTGACATCTGTACGTCCAATAAACCCACGGTTTATCCCTTGGCACGTGTTAAACCAGGGAAAAATTCAGTATAAACGGCCGTTTGTTCATTGCCCAGCCGTGCCTACGTGATCCCAGCTCAGCCCCTTCTCCGGCGATTCCCTGTGAATCCACAATATTCCCATTTATCGGGCTGCCAGCAGTGCCAGGGCCGGGAGTTAAGACTGGGGCTCTCTCCCAAGGGATGCTGCAGATGCACTCAGCAGGAGCTGTGCCTCCTGCCAGGGCTTGGCTTTGCTGGAATACTCAGGAAATCCTTCGTGGAAGCCTCAAAGTTGGGATGGATTTGGGATGATGACATAAAAAACCCTCCTGCTGCTCCGCCGGTGTGAAATTCCTGAGTAAGCTGTTCCAGGGGCTTCCTGATTTTATATAAATAGCTAAATATTCTATATAAACTGCTAAATATTCTATATAAATTGCTAAATATTCTCTATATATAAACTGCTAAATATTCTCTATATATAAACTGCTAAATATTCTATATAAATTGCTAAATATTCTACATAAATTGCTAAATATTCTATATAAATTGCTAAATATTCTCTATATATAAACTGCTAAATATTCTATATAAATTGCTAAATATTCTACATAAATTGCTAAATATTCTATATAAATTGCTAAATATTCTACATAAATTGCTAAATATTCTATATAAATTGCTAAATATTCTCTATAAACTTCTAAATATTCTCTACAAACTGCTCAATATGATAGGAAAAGATGAGAGGAATTACCTCAACTAAAATTAAACTTTTATCATGTTTTCCTTTCATGTCTTTTATTTGTTTAATGAGAATTATTCCTATAAAATATAAATTCCAAATTCTTGGTGCTTTCTATTTAAATCTGAGGGTTTTTTTTTTCATTCTCTTCCTCTGCAAGTGCCTTTAATAGAATTCCATAAATTCCTGTCCTGGAATTCTGCCTGCAATTACTTCCTATCAGTCAAGCCCGAGCTTTTGTGTGTCTTTGCTTTCATCTCCTGAGCTGCTGTGCAGACGAATTATGACTCTCAGGCAGGTGCCTGACTCGCTGTGGGATGATCCCTGTGGATACCAGAGGGATTTGGCTGGAAAAATGGGAAGGGAAATATTTCGGCATCAGGCAGCTCGCAGAATTCCGGGGGTTTGTCCCTACGAGGGAGTTTCCCTCATAAGGGATGTGCTGTGCTAAAAAGAAGCAGAAAACCAGATCAACGGAGGAAATTATTTGGATTCAGGATTGGTTTGTAGTGCAGGGAATAAAATGACTCTGGAAAAGTGGAACTCATGGAAGGAGGGTGTTTTCCTGGTGTTTTATATCCAGAAATGCTGAAGGCTGCACGCTCCTAATCTTGCCTAATTTGGAGCTTATTAAATGTGGGTTTTAAGTGCCCTGGGGCAATTTTTAAAAATCCTCAAAAATATCTTTCCTCAGGAAATTTCGTGAACTGCTGCTCTTAGTCTTTATTAATGAATTAATTTATTTACTTACTGATTAGGTTCTCCTCCCTAAATAGTTGGAAGTTTTTAACTCCAGTCCCCGTTCCCTCTCACTGTTAGCATTCCTTTATCCAGGCAGAGATTTCCAGCTGGAATCACCTCACAATGTGACTCCAGTGTTTTCCACCTCTGCTCCAGGAGTGCAGGCAGGGTGATTGCAGCTCATTGTCCTTCTGTGCCACCAAATTCACGCTCCCGTGACGGAAATCAGGAATTTTTGAGTCTGGCTGGTGGAGGGAAGGGCTTGACAAGCTCGAATCCGGAGTTTAATCAGCTGTAGGATGGATTTTTAAAGTAAATATTGTGTGTCTGGACGATAAGGTGAAGTTATGCCATAAATATCTGCCACAAAGTCACCTGAAAATGATGTTGGTAGGAAGGAGAAGGACAATCAAACCAAAATATTCTTCATTTAAACCCCTGGATTTCTCTCTGCCAGCTCCTGCAGATTTTAATTCATTTGTTGTTCCACACCAATACATTTTTGAATAAATAAAGCAGATTCCACCAGGTTACTTTTCAGATGTTATTTTTGAGGAATTGAAGAAAACCTAATTTGGGCAGATGTGCATCAGCAGTGTCCCCAAAGAGCCCCGGTGGCACAGGGAACAATGGCTCTTGTCCCCAGAAGAATGGGAGCCCTTGATGAAATTGGAGCATCTCAAGACCTCGCTCTGTGCATCTGCTGCTCAAGTCATGGGGTCTCGTGGGCTTTCCTGGCCAGAATCCCGAGAGGCTGCACTTTAATTCCACATCCCAAATATTGGTTTCATAGGTGCTGTGCACGTGCAGTTTATGTACAGTCAATTTTTGTGTTTGGAGAAATGATCTTAGTTTGAGTGCCCCCGTATAAGGCTTGGGGTAAATCTAAAGATATGAAACAAAATAAACTATTTGAACTTTCAGATTTTTTAGATTTTTTGTTTTACATATTACTGTGGTTTTATGTCCAATTTGGCCTATTCAGTTGTGTTATAATATACATTTAAATATTTAAGGGGGTTGAATTTATTTTTGCACGTTTTATTTTCGCCACACCGACTGAGCTCTTTGTTTTATGTGCATGATCAGGCTTTCCCAACCTTCAATATTTTGCCAAAGGGAATTTGTTTTCCTGGGATTCTCCTGCTCATATAACAAGATTCTAAAGCCAAACCAGTGCAGGGCTGGATTTCATAGAAATCCCTCCTGGTTTTAGGGCTCTCCTTCTTCCCAGACGTACATTTGGGGCTAAACTGCCAAGGAAGCAGATGCCAGTCTGCAGATATTAAGAGTTAATATCTCTTGAGATGTGTTCATGCTCTTAAGGAGCTTCCAGCCCTCCAAGAGGCTCCTCTCCAGGGAGATCCAAGGGGCCGGCGAGGGCGGTGCCGGCGCGGAGCGGCACTGGAGGAGCGGGTGAGCGCGGGGTTGGGATCCGGAGCCATCCATAAATACCAGAATTGGACCCTCGGGATTCCGGCTGGGATTCTGTGGAGCTTTTTTCCGAGGAGGTTGTTTGGTGGAGAAGAGTTTTTTTGGGGTATCCGTGGAGGTGGAAAGGAGGAGTGGTTTGTGGGGAGTGAAAATGTTGTGGATTCCCCGCATCCCAAGGTTAAGTGGCCTTGTCATCCTCATTTTACCTCCTGTCTCTGCTGGATGAGGAGTGTGTGTCCATCCATGGACAAATGTACAAAAAATACATCTAAAATATCTATTTTATACATTTAAATTACCTATTTTATACATTTAAATTACCTGTTTTATATAACTCTGTAAAATACACACACAAATATAGAGATCTTGATCTTTGTCAGGCGGCCTTCAAGGATTGAGAAGGTTTTAAAGTTGTTTTAGCAGCTGCAGTTTAACTATGGAAGTTTCACTGCTATTAAATTATTTTCAGCTTGCATCAACCAATCCATGCACTATTTAAATATTTAATAGAGTACAGAGCATTTTTGAGGGAGTTTACAATGTTTTAAGACTGAATATCATTATTTTATTACTTTTTCCCAGATAACAGAGATTTTAAACAGCTTCTACCTTGGGTTTAGATCTGATATTCAAGTGGGAAAAGGGAAAAAGGTTTTTTTCAGTGGTTTTTGTCCTCGGGAATGTTTTTCTGTGGAAGTGTTTTATGGAGCAAATTTTAATTGAGGCAACTGAGAGTGTTGTTAAATGAATGAATATTTACCTGCTTGATAAAAGTAGAGTTTTCTACACACTAAAATATTTTATCTGGAAATGGCATTTGGTGGTGTTTGGGTTGGTGTTCAGACAACAAAGCCTTGGCATTTTGGAACTGGCAAAATAAAAATCTTGAGCATGACCCGGTTTAACAAAAAATTTCCCAGGAACATTCCTGGCTCCAAGGACACCATGAGCCCCATGTGTGAGGAAGCTGCTTTTTACAACTTTGGGTCCTATCCTGGATTGTAATTTGATTTTTTTTCCCCCATGACTGGGACACGTGAAAATTTTCTCTCTTTCTTTCTCTGTTGGATTTTGGGATTTTTTTGGGGTTGGTGTTTTTGGTGTTCAGTGAGGTACTGATGGAAGTGCAGGGTTTCCTTGGCTGAGGCAGCTGGAGGATGTTCCCATCATGGAACGTTCATTGACTTCCCAACCTTCACGTCCAGCCAGGCCAAATGCCCCAACGGCTCCAAGTGGGAAGTTGTGTAACTTGGAAAAATCCTCCTTTCCTTAGGAAATCCTACTAAAAACAGGACCTGAAGGATGAAAAAGGAAAAAATAAGCAACACCACAGGCTGGATCCCGTTGCTTTTTTTCCTGTGTCCAGTGAAAGGGGACTGGGGGAACCATGGGGTGGGATTTGGCGGTGGGATTTGAGGTGGGAAACCCCTGTGGATGGAGCTGGACGTTGTTTCCCCCCTCACCTTGAAAGTGTGCAGGCAGTAAAACTTTTTAGCACTTCTAATAATTGCAAAGTCCTGATTTCCTCGCTGGAATTAAATGCCTTTTAGTGGATTAGTTTGAATCACATCCACTAAGAGCTTGATCATCTGCCAGCCCTGAGAGTTGGGCCAAAGCTTTGTAAATTAATGAGCTCAAGGTGATTAGGACAGGTTGGGTGCTTTGGACCGTGCACCAAATTGTCCCCGTGCAAGGTGTGGAGCTCTGGGCGTCTGTCGCTTCTGTTTCCCATTTTCCTTTGAATTCCTTGGCTGGGACGGGGTTTTGGGAGGGGGTTTTCCTGGCTTGGCTGCCAAAAACATGAAGGGAACCGTGTGATGCCACAGGAGAATTATGTCGAGGTTCCAAAAGTAGGAGCAGCATTGTAACCACACTTGTTGCTGGGATAGTTCCAATTCCAGTCTCATTCCAAGGTTATTTATCCTTGTATCCAGGATCCATCCACAGGATGTTTTATGGGAAGAAGAAACACCCGAAACCTCCGTGGGAAGGGGTTTTTAAGTCTTGCAGCAACGTTTTTGTGTGGCTTTCGTGGATGGAAAGATGTCTTGGGACAAATATGTTGGTACATCTTTATATAAAGTGTGGGATTTTCCCAGAGTTTTGTGGACACCAGAACATCTTCCCCATGGATTCTTGGCTCGGGATCAAGGAGAGGAACTGAGCTTTTATTACCCAACAGGGCAAGCTGTGGGGATGTCTTTAGCACGCACTTTATCTGTAGATTTCTTTTTAAAAACGTGGTAACTTTCAGTAAAATGTGGCTTTTCTTGGAGGCAGGAAAGACTCTGGAATTTCCTAAACTCTCGGGTGATAGAAGAATGAAAAGCGTGCACTGCACACCCAAATTCCCGCTGGTATTTGTGCTCCCAAGGACAGCTGGATGAGTTTGAGAGTGGAGGCCTCATTCCCAAGGCTGATCCCACACCTGCCTGAGGCTTTGTGTCCTGAACCTTCAGGGAATGAGAGCAATTCCAAATCATTGTGTTGAATTTTGTCCCGTTTGGTCTAAAACCCCTGATAATTGTGTTCACTGATGCCAGTGTTACCTTCAGTTTTTCTCTCTGATCAACATCCACGGAGGGGGGTGGAATTGGATCATCCCTTCCAACCCAAACCGTGCCATAATTCATATTATAATTGCTTTTCCAAGCAATTTTTCCCTCACAGTTCTCCTCTTCCCACGTTTGTCTGAGCACAGTTTATGTCGTTGGGTGTCAGAAGCTTTCTTGAGGGAGGATTATTTTCAAGGTGATCTGTCCTGAAAAGATTCCATGTGCTTCCAGCAGCTGTCAGCAGGGTCTGGCAGGGCTGGGCCAGTGCTCTTGGATCTGTCTGAGCTCTGTTTGTTTGTTGGATTTTTCACGCTGTTTTTAAGTGTTTTGGGTAAGATTTTAATACCTGCTTGTTCTTTTCAAACCCCAAATTCCTGCAGCTCACCTGACTGGATAATACAGCGCTGCCTGAGTTTGTTTTGGGTCTCTGACGTGTAAAATCAAGCACTGAGGTTGCTTAAAGGAAATGTCACCGTCACCAGGCTGCTGATGGTGAGAGAGAAATCTCCTGAGTCCAGCCCTTCATGGGTAGAACCTTCCGTGGCCAGTCCTGAGGATAATGGGGTGAGAATCTGGATAATCCCTCAGGTGGGAACTCTGCCCCACTCAGGTGAGACCCCACCTGCAGAGCTCCCTCCAGCTCTGGGCCCAACATCAGGAGCTGCTGGAGCGAGTCCAGAGGAGGCCACGGAGCTGCTCCAAGACTGGAACCCCTCTGGAGCCAGGCTGGGAGAGCTGGGAATGTTCACCTGGAGAAGGATCCAGGGAGAGCTCAGAGCCCCTTGCAGGGCCTAAAGGGGCTCCAGGAGAGCTGGAGAGGGACTGGGGACAAGGCATGGAGGGACAGGACCCAGGGAATGGCTTCCCAGTGCCAGAGGGCAGGGATGGATGGGATATTGGGAAGGAATTCCTGGCTGGGAGGGTGAGGAGGGGCTGGGCTGGAATTCCCAGAGCAGCTGTGGATGTTCCTGGATCCCTGGAAGTGTCCCAGGCCAGGTTGGCTGGGGCTTGGAGCAGCCTGGGATGGTGGGAGGTGTCCCTGCCATGGAACTGGACGATCCCTAGGTCCCTTCCCACCCAAACCATCCCCTGGTAACTGAGTCCATCGTGTCCCCAGCTGTGGATTGAGGCTGCATCTTCCACCCCATTCCATGTGCTCCACGTTCAGGAAACGAGCAGCTCGTTGGGAATGTCTGTGCTGGGAGATCCCAGCTGGAAACGAGCACCTCATTGGGAATGTCTGTGCTGGGAGATCCCAGCTGGGAGCTTCTGCTGGAATCTCCGTGTGTCTCTGCACTGATTTTAAACAGAGACACATCCCAGAAGGGCCCAGGCTGGATTCCTGCTCCAGGCCAGCAGGAGCTGGTGGTGTGATGAGATGGGAGCTGTGCCTGCAGCCGGGCACTGAGATTCCTATCGACCCTCGGGGTAGCACTGGAAAAATGCTCTTTTGTTCCCAGTTTTGCACAGGAAGCTCATTTTGGCTTCTTTTAATATCACAGCTCGAGCTGGCAGGGAGTCAGAACTTCAGCTCCATGACCTCATATCTCTGGCACAGAGCGTGGAGCTCCCTAAACCAGCCCCTGGTAATAAATCAAAAATGTGAGATATCTGCAAGTCTGTCATAACAGGACGAGGTTGTACAGCACATTTTTTATTTCTTCTCTTCCGCTCCGAGAAGAAAAATGAATTTTTCTGAGCTGTGATCGGGATTCCAGTGGATGAGCAAGCCCAGGGGGGGAAGTTCTGGGTTTTGCTCTGTCCCCACTGCGGCTGTTGGGGCTGAAAATCCACCTGAACTCCCAGAGTGGTGCCTCCACCCGGGCTGGGAGTTGCTGGTTTATTGGGGAATTGTAGCCATGAGGGGTGAATGTGGTGCCAGTTACACTAAAAAACCCCATAAATCTAGGAAGGGATCTTAAAGCTCATCCCACCTGCCACGGGCACCTTCCATTATCCCAGGTTGCTCCAAACTGGCCTTGGAATTTTATTTTTGTTTTATTATTTTCTTTCTTTTTTTTAATTATTAATTCCTGAAAACCTCTAAAACAAAGACTTAAACTGTTGATTATTTTCTATTCTGAGGCAAACAATTTTCATGGCAACTCCTTGCAAAATTTTAGGGTTTCAAGTGTGCAGGTCTGGAAGAAAGAAATTCCCTGTGAGGGATGAGACCTTTCCTGATTATCTGTTAATTCTGTTGCATGGAGGAGAAGGCCTGGATCACAAATACTAAACCCAACTGTTCAAACTTCTGGTTGTTATTTTTAAAATTCATTTCTCTGACATTTTTACCTTGAGCAATGCTTTTTTGTCAGGTGATTCTGGTAAACAAAGAGAGAGCAGACACCTGAGCAGGGGTGGGAAGCTGTTCCCTAATTAATTCCTGGTGCTTCTCCCACTGCTGGGTGACTTTTTAAGGAGCTCAGGGAGGTCTTCCCTGGTTTGGTCCTGCTCACCTCATCCTGCTGCTCTGGAGCTCTGTGGTTCCCCGTCCTCTACAGAAAGGTACATTTTAAAATCACTTTTTGATCTGTGAAGGGTTTTTATGGAGAAGATGAGGGACCTGGATGGCAGAGGAATGATTTCCTGGTGGCACCGGGAGTTGGGACTGCTCTGGTTGGGCTCCAAATTAATTTTATTGGGATTTAGGAATCGTGGTGATCAGAGTTGTGGTCTCAACTGTGGGTTTGTGTGTAGGGCTCTGCTGGGTGCAGGAGGGGCCAGGTTTGGGTGGATTCCAGGCTTTCTGCAGGATCAGGCTCCTGTGGGAGCAGGTCCCACTCAGCCTTTGCAGGAGGATGCTCCTGTCCCCACTCAGGGCATCCGTGTCCCTGTGGAGCTGGGATTTGAGGTCAGTGGGAGCTTTCCTGCTGATTTAAAGGGAACCAGAGCAGGGGAAGCGTCTTTTCCCGGGAATTTCTGGTTTCTGCGTGGTTTTGGAGTCATTTATGTTGAAATATATTAGCAAACCTTCCTGACTTCCACGGGGCAGCCCCTGCCAGGGCCTCACCACCCTCACAGGGGAGGATTTCTTCCCAATATCCCAACTATTCCCAATATCCCATCTATCCCTGCCTTCTCTCAGCTTAAAGCCAAAAGCTGTGGCTGCCCCTGGATCCCTGGAATGTCCAAGGCCAGGTTGGATGGGGTTTGGAGCAGCCTGGGATAGGGGAAGGTGTCCCTGCCATGGCAGGGGTGGAATGGGATGAGCTTTAAGGTCCCCTCCAACCCAAACCATTCCACGATTCCCTGATTTTATGTTATTATCTGAATTATAATATTTAAATACAGGATAATTGTGACAATATGTGATTAGATCTAACAATAAATTACAATATTTTCATATATAATCATGTAACCAGCACTGACACACTGGCACTGCCAACTCCAGGCCTTCATTTCCAAGTATGTCAAGAGCTGACCTCGCTCCTGAGCTGCCTGGAAGTGCTCAGGGCTTGCAGAAAGAAAAAAAAAAAGAAATTTCTTTAAAAATATCTTTCTTCCCTTATTAGTTTGAGATATTTACGTTGTTAGACGTCATGGGAATTAAATCTGTGTTTCAATGCCAAGAACTCTGTCTGTTGGTGAGCCTGGCCATTAATATTGTTAAGTCATCTATATTTTATCTAAAATATCCTTGGAAAGGCCAGCATTCCCTAAAGGAACCTTGACCTGATTGATTTTTTTTTTTCATGAGGCCTCAGGGACATATAAAAAAAAATTAATTAAAATAGTGGCATGGAAAATAATTTGGAATTCCTTTTATCACACCTGTTCCCATGTATCCTTTGGACCAGTGGGATTTTTGAATTTCCAGCCCATTTTCTACTTAGTCTGTTGGCTTTAGGGAGTAAATTTTTATCATCCTTTAATCTAGGCTGATATAATTTAATTTTTTTTTCTTTTCTATA
Organism: Dicrurus megarhynchus; assembly: GCA_013399195.1. Classification (NCBI taxonomy): domain Eukaryota; kingdom Metazoa; phylum Chordata; class Aves; order Passeriformes; family Dicruridae; genus Dicrurus; species Dicrurus megarhynchus. The sequence continues at coordinate 15,965 of VXAD01005927.1, read as the reverse complement.
ATGTTCTGGGCTGGCCAGGTTGTGCTCTCTGCTCTATTTTGCACAGGCTGTGCTGCTCCAGGGGCAATCCTTTGGTATTCCCAAGGATCTTTCACCCTTCTGAAGGTGATTTCTCAATTATTGGGGAGCCCAAAAATCAATATAATAAAATATGATGATGTCAGCCTAGTGCTTGAAGTGGAAAGCAAGCTACAGATCTCTGGTTCAAATATTTTCAATTTAAATGGGTTTAATGTGTCTTAAATATTCCTTTGTGCTTGCTGTGGTAAAATATTGAAGTGTTGTGGAATGAATTTCCTGGAAGCCTCATTTTTCCCAAGGAAAAGCAGGAAGAGGGGCCCTCGCAGGGTCATTATTTATAATGGTATTTACTCACTGTCAGCGTGGAAATAATTGGCAGAAGAGGTCAATTTGTGAGAAATTAGCAGCTGAAAATCGGTGTATTTCCAGCATTTCCCTGGTCAGGCGTGAATTCCTCCACGAATTTTGGGGTAGGACTGAGCGTGGAGATGGGATCTGATGAAAACCGGTAAATCCCAGGGAAAACGTCAGCGGTGACACAACCAAAGTTATGGATGGTGGCCTGTGGAATTCCAGGTGATTCATCAGGGAAAATGAAGCAATGGTGAAATCAGGGGGGCACATTTTGGAAAGCTTTTGTGCTTTTGGCATGTTCTGGAGGCGAGGGAGCGAGGCAGATGCGTTGGAGCGTGATTTTTGGGGGATTCTTCATTCCAGGTGACATCTCTGGGCTGGCAGGCTCCTGAACTACTAGTGATATTCCAAAAAAAACCTTGGGAAAGTGGACTTTGTAACGCCAAGGGGATGAGGCATTCGGATCTAGCAGGAGGCAGGGCAGATGAAAAGAGGTTTAAAGTTTAATTAACACCGAGGAGGGGTTGGGTTTTAATTGATGTGCTACAAAAACCTCGTGCGTTTCCCCCATTTGGTCATGGGGGAGGTGGAAAGGGATGTGGTGCTTCCAGGGCCTGAAGGGGCTCCAGGAGAGCTGGAGAGGGAATTTGGACAAGGGATGGAGGGACAGGACACAGGGAATGGCTTCCCAGTGCCAGAGGACAGGGATGGATGGGATCTTGGGAAGGAATTCCTGCCCAGGGTGGTGGGGAGGGGCTGGGATGGAATTCCCAGAGCAGCTGTGGCTGCCCCTGGATCCCTGGAATGTCCAAGGCCAGGCTGGATGGGACTTGGAGCAGCCTGGGATAGTGGGAGGTGTCCCTGCCCATGGCAGGGGTGGGGTGGGATGGGATTTAAGTCCCTTCAAACCGAAACCAGTCTGGGATTCCATAAAAATTGTCCAATGCACGTGAGTTTCTCTCCATCCTGGACATCCCATTCCCTTCCCACCTCAGCTGCTGTTCCCTTTCCCTGCTTATCTCGGACAGTGTCCAGCTCTTTGTCCTGGCTCCTGGGTGTGGTTATTGTGCTTCACTCCCCTGACTTTATTTATATATATGTATATTTATTTATTTATTTATTTTTAAATTTTTTTTTCATTTTTATTTTTCATTTTTATTTATTTTAATTTTTATTTTAATTTTTAAATTCTTATTTTTTACCTTTTTTACCTTTTTTATTTAATTTTTTTAACTTTTATTTTTTAAAATTTATTTATTTTTTACTTTGATTTTTATTTATTTTTTAATTTTTTTAAAATTTTTTTTTTAATTTTTATTTTTACATTACCCAAACCAGGGTTTTCCTGTTCTGATGGACACTTTGTGATGGCCCCCATGACCCTCAGGATTTATCTCATTCCTGGAAGATCCTCAATGCTCTTCCTGCCCCTTTTCATCTGTGCCCATTTTTAGGAAGCTTTATTCATGCCAGCATTATTTCTGCCACGAGACAGAAATATTCTGCTTATTGTGAATAAAATGTTGTGATTTTGGAAAAATTTCCACTATCCAGGCACTGTAGTTTCAGGAAAATTCCCTTTTTCTATCCTTGGGCACTGTTGTTACTTGCTGTTAACCCCACATAAACACAGCAAATAATCCGTGAGCTCCAGGGAATTATTTCTGTTGGGTTGAAGTAAAAATTGGATGAAAAAAAATTAACAACCACAAAAAAAAAAAACCAACCTAAAACCCCCCAAAATAACAAAATAAACAACATAAAACCCCTTTTCTGGCATTGCTTAAAAATTATAAGGTTTGTTTTGGATGAGAGGATGAGAGCCTGGCTCTCTGCTGGCAGAATTGTTCAGTAGCTTGATTTTATTTTATTTATTAAATAAAAATTAAATTATCTATTTCCTCTCACTAGAAATAAATTTATGCCTCAGCTCTCTGACCTGCTGGCGGACAATTTTGGATCATGGGAATATTTTCCTGTTTAACTGTGGAATATAACAGGATTTTTCATTATAATATTGTGTTGTGCCCATACTTATGTGATAAATCCACATTAAAATTGATTGGTGGTGTTTATCTACAAGTGAAATGCAGGGAGGGTAAAGAACTTCTGTAAAATCTGAATGAAAAATTAAATATACAGGGAAATGGTTGCTGGGGAATGAAATGTCCCTGCTTTATTCCCGGAGTTTTCTCTGCAGTTAATTCACTTTTCAAACAGTTTCCCCCAAATTGAACTTGGAACAGCAAAATTGTTCATTTTAGCTTCGGAAAGATGAATTAAAATTAAAATTAAAATTAAAATTAATTCAGTTAGTCAGAGCATTTTGTCCATCACTAAATTGTAATGACATTAAAATAAAGGGGGCACTTTCTGCACAAGCCAAGGGTAGAGGTTTTTCTGTAGGAAGGCACCTACACGGCTCAGCTTCCCAGGACATTTCTGTGACAAAAACCAAAGAGAAATCCAAAATTTCCATCTCAGGAATATCCACCGAGACCCCTCATTGTAGTGCTGGAAGTTTGAAACCATCCTGGGAGCGGTGGCTAAAACGGGGGACGGTGTTTTACAGCTTCCCATCGTGCTGGGGATGAGTTTTCTCTTAATTAGCCCTTTTTTTCATCATCAAGTTGGAAAAATAAAGGAATTAAATGGCTTTTTCCGAGAGGACAAGTGACAATTAATTGGCCATTAAATTCAAATAACACTGGAAATTCTTATGGAGCAGAGGGTTTGTTTTGGGTTCTGCTGGGTTTTGTTTTCCTGGAAAAATGAATGAAAATCTTCATGAATTAAGGATTTGTTCACTCCATGGATTAACCAGGCAGCTGAAAGAACGTTAATTGGTCAGTACTCATTTGGGTTTATTTCATGTTATTTAATGATACGTAGCTTTCTCATTTATACCAAATAAAATACACATTAAAACTGGAGAGGGCTAACTTTGACTAAAGCTTTTGGAGGAAAATATTTGAATTTTGTTGCCACAGGACTGAAAATACAAAATCAAATGAACTTTGCTCTTTAAATATAACTAATTATGGCAATTTCTGCAGAGAGATTTTATGACAAAATCTGTTAGAGCCCTTATGGAGCAAAAAATTTCAGCAGAAGTAATAAAACAGAACAAACAAATATTATTTATTTTGCTGTAGAAATCTGACTCAGATAAATTTGGACTCACACAAACACGAGTTACTTTATCAAGAGAAAAATGAGAACAAGGTACTTATCTAAAGGATCCTTGGATGAGGCTCGGGTCGTTGGGCATTAAATTTTACGGAGATGTCGGAATCGTACAGCTGGGAATGGCCAAGCCGTTCCCAATTTTTCCCCTGGTGCTGACAGTGGCGTGGCATCTTCTCCAGCCTGGTTTGGGATGTGCTCTTTGGCAGTGAGGAAAGCAGATGCGTTGTCCTCCTGCGCATCCCGGATTTTTGATGCCTTGTGCCAACAGGAATTCACGTGCGGGTCGGGAAATAAAAATTAGGATGAACTCTGGGTGAACCGTCAGGGGAAGGGAACCCTTCCATGGGCTCATCCTTCTGTGTCCAGGGCTGGAAAAATGACACATGATGTTCATTAACTGCTACGTGCATGTGTTAAGTTATTTGGGGGGAAAACACGGCATTACAGCGGGAATTGGGAAAACCGGGGCGTTCATTAATATCTCATAATTGAGGCGAGGAATAATAACGGCGCAGTCAGTGATGGGTCAAAACACTCCTCAGAGGGGGAAAAAGCTGAAATTTTGGCTGAGTTCATAACAACAAAACCTCGTTTGCTCGAGGTGGCGGCGGCAGGGCCAAGCCGTGGCGTTGCACAGAGCTCGTTTCGGGCGGGCGCCGCGGGGTCGGGCCTCGGTGCCTAATCTAGCATGGCAAATGTGCGAGGTGATGTCCCCGAGGAACTGTCACAAATCCCGCTGGAGAGGCATCAGGAGAGCGGGGACACAATGGTGCAGATTGATGTCTGGCTTTATTAAAGCACAGTTTGGCGCAGGAGGGACAAACTCCCTCTTTCATGTCCCCGTCAGCCTCTAATCAACGGGTTTCTTATCAATCCTTTCGGGGCAGAAATACTGAATGCAGAATTGCAGGGAGATGGGGAAAGAGAGCTCCTTTGGAGGTGCCCTTTTCACCAATTAGATTTTGAGATGTCGCTAAGCTGGGTTTTAATTTGGCCCAAGCACGCTTGGTTAATTGGGTAGAGCTCATTTTTGTAATCAGGAGGGATCGGAGCTCTGGTGCTCCTGCTTTGGTCTCCCCCCAATTATTCCCCGTAACAGTCTCCTTTCACAGCCAGAGCCAGATCCTGCCCGTTGGAAAATGATGGGATTGTTTGGAAACCTATTTTCCACACCATCCCAACGACCCTCCCTCGTAATTTTTTACTGCTTCAAATATTTGTTGGTGTAGCAGAAATAAACTGCTCCAGCAGTTTACCCAGGATGACCTTGGGCTCGGTGGCTGTTCCTTCTATCCTTTAAAAATACTGGTGATCCTCCTGCTCCCAAGGTTGTCCCAATTTTCTTGACATAACAAGAATTTAACCTTAAAAATTCATCCCATTCTGTTAAAAATGCTCTTTCTATGTACCTGCCAAGCTGGAACGTGGACTAGGAAAGTATTTTCTTCATGGGTTTCATGTCTTGGTTGCAGCTTAGATAATTCTCCAGCTCTCTCCATAAACATGGAATACATTATCCTGTTTTTTAATTTCCCTTGTTTCTTTGGCATCGTTTTGGCTGCACTTTATGTGGTCACACTGCACAATTCTTTCCCTTTCCCCCAGTATCTGGGATGCTCTTGCTTGGCTTAAACCTGAGTAGGAAAGATGGTCCAGGATGATCCCAATCCCTGTTTCCACAGGGAGCTTCACCAAAATTGAATTTCATGCATAGACTCTGTTCCTTGGGATTTCATTTTGCTTGTCCCCAGGAAAAATTCACCACCCTGCCTCCCTTCCAGTGCTGTCACCAAGCCTGGACCAGCAGTCACAACCTCCCCGTCCTGAAATTCCTTCCCTGGGTGTTCCCCTTCCTCCTTTTGCCAGGAGACTTTCCTGAGGAGCAGGAAGGAAAGTGTAATCCACAGCATCTCTGCCTCGGCAAGAGGAGCCTTTTCAGTTGTCCCAGTGAACCTGAAAGTTTATTTAGGGAATAACTTAATTGCCCTCCTCCCCTTGGACACTGGAACTCAGTGACTGGGGGGTTTTTTTGTCTTATTAGCAGGAAAATCCCAGGATTTCTGCGCTCACGCATGGTTTCCTTATCCTGTCTGTGTGGAGCCGGGCTGTCTGGGGGCTCTCCGTGCATTGAGGTCATCCCATGTGCTGAGGGGCTTCCAGAATTCCCAAACTGAGCTAAATCCTGATTTTCCGCATCCCCCTGGGCTCGCTGGCCTCTCTGCCTCTATTGCAGGCCATGCAAAACCCCAGGAATAGGTCTTGAAATTTTTTATTGGATCGTCCATGTCCATTTTCCTGCTGATTCAGAGGTGTTTGTGGTCATGGGTTTGAATATTCCGTGTAATTTAAAGGAAAAAAAGAAGTGGTGTCCCTGCACCACATTCCTGGAGTAAAACGGGACTGAATTATGTCTAACTTGGAATATTTCACCTGCTCAGCTTGACAATTAATTTGCAGAAATTATCTTTTCTTATATCATGGCCTGGCTGAATTTTAAATTCCCTTTTTTTTCCTCCTGTGCCTAATGCCAAATATTAAGCGCCTTTGCTATTCCAGTAGAATATATTTATTCCATCTCTGTTTTTCTGAAGCCAAACTATCCCAAGGATGAATAGAAGTGGCATTTTACCCCAGAGCGTTAGAAGATGAGGGACCTAAGAAAAGTTTTGCTGGTGGGACTGAAAAGATGAGTGATTGAGGTTGAAAATAGAAGCCAAGTGCTGCCTGTAAAATAATCTTGGAATCACATCCTGTTACAGCTTAAATTGCATCCGAGGGAAGGCGGCGTGAGAGGGAACATATTGTCCCCCCCTTCACTTCCCCAGGTCCGGGGCTTTTAGCTCAATGAACTCCAGGCTTTGTAATTAGCAGCAAGGCGATTAGATGGGCCACGTTCCTGGGAGTAATTAGTGCACTAATTGTGTTTGATTGTTTAATTACTCTTGCTTACTGTTATTGAGGAGAGGCAGTGAACCCCTCTGTGAGAGCTCCGAGAGGTTCCTTGGATACAAGAGCTTCACCACATCCCATTTTTTGGGGAGGAGGACACACGTTTCACCATTCCTGGGGTGAAACTGCCAAGAAAATCCCCTAAATGGCACGTGGAAAAAAGCTGGATTTGGAGGCAATTCCTAAGAATTCCAGGTTTTTTTCATAACCTTTTGATGTGTGTGGTGGGAACCAAAAGAAATCGATAGAACAGACACAAAAAGGTTGAGCAGGATAAAGAAGGGGGGAAAAGGCAATTAGAGCAGGAGAAGTTGCAAATAGTCCCTGAGATTGTTGTCAGGGATCCGGCACAGCTGCCAGATGGAAAACGTTCTGTTGCCATTCCGATTTGTCGTTGGACAGTGATGACACAGGCAGAGAGCCGGGTTTGGATTTGGAAGCTGGAGGGAGACGAAAACGAATCCAAATATTGGAAATTCAGTCATGGAAAGTCCAACCTGTAGCTTTGTGTGACCTCGGAGGAAAGGCAGGAGGAAATTCTGCAGTGTTATTTGGGGAAGTTGCGTTGGGATGGTGCGTGAGGAGGAATTCCTGGAGGGAAGACTCTTCCTCCAGGAACAGCTCTTCCAGCCTCATCAGGCTGCTCGGAGTTCCCATGGCTTCACTTCCCACTGAGGAATAATCATCCCGAGGCAGTGGAAGGATGGCCCAGCTGACCCCGCACAGCGGAATTCGCGGCAGCGGGCGGCTCGTGCTGAGCTCTCGGCGGTTTCTCGCAGATGGTGCTGCCTGGCCGTGCTGTGATCGCTGCTTTGGGGCTCGGAAAGTCTCCTGCCCGCTGAGAGGGAACTTTTCCTGGCTTTTGCTGGCTTATTTCACTCGAGGAAGGGTTGATTTAGGGCGTTCTGGGATGGAGGCTCTTCCAAGGGGAAGAATAAAAGGAAATGTCAGGATGAAATTAGCAGGAACCTTGCAGGAACTTGGAGGTGTGGCCTAGACGGTGAGGAGGAGATGTAGGAGGAAGGTTGAGAGGAGGTGTCAGGAGAATCATCAACCTCCTGTGAGACCAGGCAACTTCCCACTGCGTTGGAAATCCAGGGAGAGCAGGGAAAAGCTCCGCCTCCCGTGGGAACAAGGTGGAGGGCACAGAACACCACAACCTGTGCCATACTTGCATGAGGAGAACCACAGAAACGCCCGTGAATCAGGAATTCCTTCCTGCCTGGCTTTGGTCAGGTGTTTGTATGGGAAGATTTGGTGTCTGACTCCTATTTTTTCCCCTTTTTTTCCCCTCCTGGAATGGTGTTTTTACCGCAACCTCGCAGCTGGCGGTGGCCCAGCTCGTGGATTTGGTCACGGTCACCCAGCTGAGCTTGAGAGGGACAGGAGTGACAAAGCCATCCTTAAAAACAACTGTCCCCTCCACCAACATTCTCCCCTAAAACCGGACCTCTGATCTCCGGCCTCCACTCCAGCGCTTCCCGGGAGGATTGGCACCTTCCATTGTCCCCGGCGCTGGTGACAACGAGGAGGAGATGTCACCTCCCTAATGAGACCTGACAAACGGGCAACCGGGCCGCTGCTCGGGGCCTCGAACGGTTCATTTCCAGCGCGCCGTGGCGGGGCAAAGGGCAGGCCGGAGTAATCCCGCTGCGGAGCGGGAACGGGAACAACGCCTTCCCGCCTCCGAGGTGCTGCTGGGGCTGGGAAGATGGAGTTAACCGGGATTGCTGTGTCGGCACCCAGGACCTCTTATATACTACATTTCACCCGGTGCAAAGTGACTATTAATGCTTATATTAGACTCTTGTGGCTTGCAATTAATCTCTTAGAGTTGGTAAAGTTCTCCAAGGACAAAGAGCAAAGGCAGTGCCCCCTGGGGCACCCTGATTTCGGGGTGTCAGGTCCCCTAAATTAGACAGAGGCATGTCGTGGGTTCTGACAACAAACAGACTGCATGATCTAAATGCCGTGTGACTGCGTCCCCCCACCGCCACCGGCAGCGGATTCCCAGCTTCCATTGGGCTGGGACGAGCGTTCGGCTCCGGGAGAGGAGCCGAGGGAATTCTGAAGGAAAAAAAATCTGCCCGTGCCCTGGATTTGCTCTGCCAGCAGAGGTTTAGCCCTGTAGGAGCCGGTACACCACCAATAACTCCTGAAAATATAATTATGTATGAAGTTTGGAGGTTTTGGATGAAAGTCGTGGACTAAAAGGGGCTTGTGAGCAAAAGAAAAACCCTTTACACCCTTGGTGAATCTTCTTAGGGCTTATAGGATTCCTGAAGAGAATCCATCATTGTGGAGAAATATAATTTTGTAGGGTTTTGGGAACCAAACCACATTTTTTACGAAATGTCTGCAGGTTTTAAGACAGTGCATCCATATCTATCTATCTATATTTATATCTCCTTCCTTACATTTTATTTTTATGTGTGAGTGCAACACCAGAGAAAATGAGTGTGCTGAACACTGAATTAATATCTAATTAATTGACTATTTAGTGTATAATTATTGGATGTTAATTGAGTTCTTAAGTGTTGAATATTACTTTTATTCAAAGTATTTTTTCCACTCCTCTCTCTGTGAAATATCGTTACCTTAAACATCACTGAATATCTGCCCCCCATGAATGACAGAACTATGTGTACCCCTGTGTTTCTACTCAAAATAATCGTGGAATATTAAATATTTGGGTTTCTGGCACTGGATATTTCCATGTTTGCAAAAATTCCTGGATTTACCCTACCTGTGTGTACGGAATGAGCAGGTGGAACATGCTCAGGGTGACAAATGGTGACAGTGAGGGTGGCAGGTGTTGGCTCAATGAGCACTTTCTACTCCCCTAAATTCCACAGTTTAAAATACTGGCCCTGCTTGCCTGGCTCGGGATAATTTTCTAACCCAGAGGATTTAAAAGTTTTAATTCTTTGCCCCTAATGAAACCTGTTTCGCACAGAAAATCGAGGTGGGGGGGGTGAATTCTCTCTGTTCATTCACTGGCTCCTTGCAACTCATTAGAAGTTGGCAATTAAGGTCTTTGCAATTACGAGAGGAACGATGTCAACGTTTTTAGGGAGCAGCTGGAGGATTTCAGCCACTTTTCCCAATCTGATGCCTGAGTGCTGCCACACAGGATTTGGGGAGGGGCTGGACGAGCAACTGATCCCACAAGAGGGACACTGGGAAAAGCAACGTCCTCAACTGGAAGGCTTTGATCAGTTCTGCAAAAACAAAAGCTTTTTGTGCTTCTGATGAGCAAACCCAACAAATTTTTGTCTCTCTGGGAGGAATTCCTGCCGTTATTTCAACCTTGCTGTGTTGCAACTCTAAAATATCACTATAATGGTTGGATCTGATGATATTGGAGGTCTTTTCCAACCTAATTATTCCAGGATTGTTTGTCCTTTCTGTTGATAATTTGTTAATCACAGGCTGCTGATGAGAGTTGGAGTTGAGCTGTGACAAGTTCCTCTTTTTGGGATGTGAATCCTCATTTTTCGGTCCTCTAGCTCAGCATCAAATCCTCATTTTTTGCTCCTGATGGTCTCACTGCAAACTGCTGATAAATTGTAATGAAGAGTGGGGTTTGCAAAACCTTTTCTGGTGTTGTTTGGGATAAAAAAATATTCCCAAATTCGCCCTCCAGATCCCACATGGACCCATTTCTTTCATCTTCCACGTGGTTGGGAGAGGTTTGTTTTACTTCCTGTCTGCTTCTAATCAGGATTTCGTTCTCCCCTGGTTGAGAGGGGTCTATGGAGTAAATCCAATGGAAATTGGCATTTCTCTCTTCACGAGGTTAAACCAACAAAGTTTAAAGCACTGGGCTGTGCATTATCTTTTTTTCCCCTGTTGTTTTTATGGATTTCGCTGTGTTTTAATAAAAAAGCTGCTTGCAGATAAGAGCAGGGACGATGACAACCTTTGTGCTGCTGCTCCTGGGTGGATTTCTGCTGTGGGACCAACATTTGGAGGTGACATCCCCAACCCTGCCACATCTTTCCTGAAAAAAAAATAAACCAACCAAAAATATTTATTAAATAATAACTGCCACACATTCAAAGCTGCTTAGGAAATATCTGGGTGTTGCAGATCTCTTGGTCCATCTGGGTGGAAAAAACTCATCCCAACCCTGTGTGTTCTGGATGGATTCCAAAGGAAACCGTCGGCTCCTGCCTGGCTCGGCAGCCGCATCCTTTCAGGATTTTGCTGTCCCGTTCGATTTTTGAGGCACTTCCATAATTTTTAAGGGTTTCTAAAAATCTGTTAAAAGATTTCTTGGCCTTGTCTGCCCCTGGATGGCTCCCCACAGGCTGGGTGCAGGGATTGGCATGCTCCTGAAAGCTGCTGCTTTTGGGATGGTCTCAGGAATGGTACCACAGTGGTTGTTTGGTTCCGCTTAAATTATTAAATATTAAATTCCCATCAATCAGGGACTTGGGGAAAAATACACTGAATTGTTTGTTAATGGCATCACAAAGGGAATAAATCCCTTTGGAGCATGGCTGAGGACAATCCAATGGTCACTTTGTTTGCAGCTCTGAGACGGAGGCTTTTCCAAGAGGAAATGCCAAGATAAAATCAGTAGGAACCTCATAGGATCCTGGAGATGGGACCCGGGCAGTGAGGGGGAGTCAGGAGGAAGGTGGAGAGGAGGTGTCAGCAGAATCACCAACCTCCTGTGGGACCTCCCACTGCCCTGGAAATCCAGGGAGATTCTTTGTCCAAGTCTTTTCCAGGGCTGTGGATGCCAAAATAACCAAAGCAGTGGGAGGCTCTGGGGTTGGGTCGTGGGGATGAGGTGGTGGCCAGGTCCTCGTGGGTTTGCTCTGCTCATCCCTGCTCTGTGCCCTTTCCTCATGGAAAGAGGGGTTGGGCATTGGAATGGGCAGCCCAGGGAGGTGGTGGAGTCACGGTCCCTGGAGGTTTCTGAGGAAAGCCTGGACGTGGCACTCGCTGCCGTGGTTTGGGTGATGGGGTGGTGTTNTATATATCATATTTTACATACAGCATCTATTTGTGGCAGAGCCACTGTTACATCACTTATTTTAACATTTGCAAAAAGCCAATATTATAGCGTCCATTTATCACAGTCTCAAAGGTCTTTTCCAGCCTGGTTAATTCTGGGATTCTGTGCCTCAGGTGGGGATTTTCGGCCGCCGCATGAGCAGGTCCTGGCCGGGCCATGGCCTGGCCCCCGGGGCTGCTCCTGCTGCTCCTGCTGCTGTCCGGCCGCGCTCCGGCCGCGCGGAGCCGCGACTTCACCGCCAAGGACATCGTCTACCTCCACCCCTCCAGTAAGTGACCTCCACCCTGGGACATCAGCCAGCGCTCTGGGGTGCCCCGAGCAGCCTGGAGCTGTTCCAGAGCATCCCAAGCCTTGAGCTTATGGATTTGCACTCAAATTCTCACAGGAGCCCAGCCCCAGAGCCGCTTCCAGTTCCCGTTTCCGTGGTCCTCAGAGGCCGCTGGAATATTTTCCAGTACGGCACTGGGGTGCTCTGTTTCTCTGTGCCACGTTTCATCTCATCACACGTTTCCTGCATTTTTCCCACTTGTTCTTGAGCCGTGGCTGTGTTTGTTTGCTTTTGGCTCTGCCTCTAACCTGGTTTTGCATGGAATCATGGAATGGTTTGGGAGGCACCTGGTTTGTACAGTCCCGGCTCCCACAGGGCCAAGCTGATGTGGAAGAAACCCCAAGTTTTTTGTGGGAGGTGTCCCTGCCCATGGCAGAGGGTGGGACAAGGTGAGCTTTAAGGTCCCTCCCAACACAAACCATTCCAGGATTCTGTGTAAACCAGACCCAAAAGGGTTTAAAGGACTCATAGGGTTACAGGCAGCACCGACAGCTCCTGCCTAGATTCCAGGAACTCCTGGAGCAATGGAGTTGTGCATCTTTAGATCTTCCCTGGACTCTCACCAGTCTGTTCTCTTTATCAGACACAAACTTATCAAATTCCATGAGAACAGGGTGCCTGTGGAACGGTCCCTGCCTTCTCTCCCCACAGAAAACTCACTGCTTCACTGCTGGAAAGTTTCCATTCTGTGCAAGCAGTATGAAATTCCCGTTTTATTCCATAACCATGACCTGCCAGAGGTCCAGGGTGAGAGGGATTAATTTAATTAATGTGTTGTCCCAGCCCCAATCCCACCAGAGACGCTCCTGGGTGGTTTCTTGGTCCTTAAAAGCTGAAAGGAAACAAGCAGTGAAATCCTCTTGCTTCACCTCTCATTCCCAAACAGAATCTGGCCCAGAGCAAGGGGAGGAGGAGGAGGGAGGGTGAAGACTTGGCCCAGAGAGCTGTAGGGGTTCAATTCACTGATAAATGTGACCTGGTCACCATTTGGCTTCTGAGAAGGTGGCAGCACCTTGAGGATGGATTGAAAATGCCCCAGAAGTGCTGCCAGGAGAGCAATTAAGGAATTAGCCCTCGTTTGGTGAGATAAATTAGGACAGAGGCTGCTGCTCAGGGCTGGAGGTTCAGCAAAGTGGTTTTGTTCCCTTTGGGGCCACGAGCCTGCCTTCAACAGGAGCAGCTCTTTCCCTCGGTGGGACCATTCCCAGAGTGCTTAAATCCACCTGATATTTCATTATCAGCACTGATAAAGCCGCAGGGTTGGATGTGAGCTCTGATTCCAAGAGAATGAGTATTCCCTGCTCCCATTAGCTCCCTTTGAAGTCAGCAGTGGGCACTTTGGCTGGGTAAACACAGCTGGAACGAGTCCATAGGGACCCAAATGTACCTCTCCTGCTGTGGGTTTTACAGGGTTTTACAAATCAGGCCCAACCTGCTGAAGCTGACAGGAAAATTTGGAGAAATTTGGATCTAAAGAGAAAAAATGTCGCTGTTTTCTCCTGAAAAGCAGCAGAGAACCAGATTAATTGGGTCATTTTAACTCCATATTATCCATTCCTTGTAACTCCATATTATCTATTCTAACTCCATTATCCATTCCTTGTAGCTCCATGTTATCCAGTCCTTTTAACTCCATATTATCCTTTTCTTTTAACTCCATATTATCTATTCTAACTCCATTATCCATTCCTTGTAACTCCATGTTATCCATTCCTTTTAACTCCATATTATCCTTTTCTTTTAACTCCATATTATCTATTCTAACTCCATTATCTATTCCTTTTAACTCCATATTATCCTTTTCTTTTAACTCCATATTAGCTATTCTAACTCCATCATCCATTCCTTTTAACTCCATATTATCTATTCTAACTCCATTATCTATTCCTTGTAACTCCATGTTATTCATTCCTTTTAACTCCGTATTATCCATTCCTTTTAACTCCATATTAGCTATTCTAACTCCATTACCTGTTCCTTTTAACTCCAAGTTTTCCATTCCTTTCAGCCACACCGTACCCTCGTGGATTTAAGTGTTTCACCTGCGAAAAGGCCTCGGATAATTACGAGTGCAACCGCTGGGCTCCGGATGTTTACTGTCCCAGAGGTAACCAGCCCCATCCCAGGCTTTCATCCCATCCTTGCCAGGGGCCAGGCTGAGCCCCGTTATTCCCAGAAATGTGGAATATGGGGTGCTGGTGGTTGCTTAAAGGAATAATCCTTTAAGCTTTTCTGTCTCCTTGCAGTGGATGAGGTTGAGGACTTTGATCTCTTCCCTGTTTTCCTCTGGCTCAGCTGGGGATTAAATCAGGATGATGTTGCTTTCCCAGAATCCCAGACTGGTTTGGGTGGGAAGGGACCTTAAAGCTCATCCCATTCCACGGGCAGGGACACCTCCCGCTATCCCAGGCTGCTCCAAGCCTTATCCAGCCTGGCCTTGGGCACTTCCATGGATCCAGGGGCAGCCACAGCTTCTCTGGGAATTCCATCCTAGGGCCTCCTCACAGGGAAGGATTTTTAAGAGGTTTTTTTTCTCTTGCTGGTGAATACAGGACCAGTTCTGGCTGTGTTCACTTCCCTCCCCTCTGGCACAAATCCACATTCAGGGCAGCCACGGCTGGAATTTTGACATTTTCAGTGGTTTGACCTCATAACTCCCCTTGGAGTCTGAAGGTGGGAACAGCTCAGGGAATACAAACCCTCAACTCTCAGATCCAGGCACTGCTGAGATCCCCAGATCTCGCCCTCCTTCACCACTTCCCTTCCGAGACCCTCACAAGACACTGAGATCACCCACAGCCCCAGCAAATCCCATTAAGTTGGATTATTTTGGGCTTTTGCCCTTGGAAAAGATTTCTTTTGGAAGGAGGACGACCCCACCGTGTTTGCAGCCCCGTTATCAGCCCCAGAATTTGCTTCCTTCGAGCTAAAACCAACAACCATAAGATGAGACCGACATTCCCGGATCTTCCTTGTTTTGACAGGAAAAGGGGGGTGTGGATTTTATTCCTGGCTGTGGATTTTGTGGCCTGGCAGGAGGTGACAGCCATCCACGCTCGCTTTCCCTGTGCCAGCGAAATCCTTCGCTCCGAGATGGTTCCGCAGCAAAAGCAAGAAAGGAATAAAGAACAAAACAGCCTTAAAAGAGTTAGGGGGTGTTGGAAACTTTATTTATTCCATGTGGGATCTGTCAGGGAGAGCTCTGCTGCTCCAAAGCAGGGAGAGTTAAAGCCCAGATTTCCTGGGAATGGCACTTCCAGCAGAATCCTGGGAGCTGCTGCACAGAGAGTGCTCCCTCTGGCATAAACCTGAGCTTTAGGGTGGGAAAAGCCGGGAAACACATGGAAATCTCCTTTTTCCTCCTTTTTTCCCCTCTGGAAAAGCAGTAATTTTATTAATAACAAGCTGGATTTCATTAGAAACGAGGTAGAATGTAGAAAATAAATACACAGTGGTGCATTCCACGTGTGGAAAATCCAACTTTTTCCTCTCGGAGTGCTTGGAGGAAGCACCTTCAGCTTCCCTCTAGTGCATAAAACAGGGAATAAATCCAAATTCCTTATGGGATTCCTTATCAATCCTGATTCCATGCCTCAGTCGTTCTGCTGTGGGTTTTTTGGGGGTGATTTACAGATGTCAGTGAGGAGTAGCTTAAAAAAGGGAGGAAAAGGAGAAGGATGGGGTCACCTGGGGAAGTGCAGATGTGGTGAGAATTCAGGGACACATTCCATGGTTTGGGCCTTTTCCCAAAGCCCGAGGAATAAATTAAGGGATCAAAATGTTCCTGTAGGGGGGAAAAAAACCAATTTATAATATTATTTAAAAGCATTTTTATTGTATATTATAGAATATTTTTCCACTTATACACATGAAATAAACAGGGATTGGGAATATTCCCTTTTTTTTTTTTAAAGATAATGCCAATAAAACCCCGAGTGCACAAGATTTGGGGTGTTTATCCAAACCTCCCTCTGGAAGTGGATGATCCCATGGGTGGGAACTGTTTTATCTGTAACACAGACCCACATTTGGGAATAAATCCCAAAATAATGGGTTTTTTTAGGGACAAGGTACCGCTTCAGCCAGCACATGACA